>JAEQBH010002669.1:0-562509 GCA_016808115.1 Tetrastigma voinierianum | reverse complement strand
ATCCTCCGCTTCCATTATTAAAGAAATCAGGTCGGCCAGTCGGCCATCCTTAGGATTTTGACTCACAATTTGCAAAACATCATCGCCTTAGTTATAGTCCTAGAGTCAATAAACGAGCTAGTGCTCATTTTGAGTTAGTTCATTCAGATGTGTGGGGTCCATGCCTAATTGTATCATGAACCGAGTTTCGATACTTTGTCACTTTTGTTGATGATTATTCATGAACCACTTGATTATATTTAATGAAAAACCATTATGAGTTGTTTTCTCATTTCCATGCCTTTTGTGCTGAGATTCATACTCAATTTCATGTTTCGTTCAAAACTGAAGTGATAATGCAAAGAATATGTTTCAAAACAATTCCCAATCCTTCATGCTTCAAAATGGCATCCCGCATCATACTTCGTGTTGACACTCGGGGTCGAATGGAGTTGCTAAGAGGAAGAATAGACACCTCCTGAAACCGCCACCTCTATTATTTTCATATGCAAAAGCCCATGCATTTTCGAGCCGATGTCGTTTCACAGCCTGCTTTGATTAACCTGATGCCTTCTATCGGGCCTTAAATCGAGACACCGTATCACATCCTTTCTCCCCCAATAAACCCTATTCCCCATCGGTTCCGGATATTTTGATGTACCTGCTTTGTTTGAGATGTTCGTCCCGTGTATCTAAACTCGACCATAAAGGGCCTTAAGGTATCAGCAGCCACTGCTTCTAATCTTTTGTAGATACTGCTTCGCGATATCAAGTTTTCGAGAATGTCCCTTTCTCTTCACCCCGACCCACACTAGTCGTGGAAAGGCGTAAGACTGCTAGTGTATACTATTGCCTCCCGTGGCCCTCCCGTTCCTCGCTCTAGTAAACCTCCAATCACTCAGTCTACACTGACGCCGTAACCCACCTTCTCGGGCCTTCCATCTCCACCCGCTTTCAGATCGTGATCCAGCTTCCCGATGATGATCTCCCTACTGGCTCTTCGTAAAGGTAGACGCTGCAGATTTATCCAATTTCCATTTTGCAATCCATAACCGCCGTCTCTCGCCATGTTCCTTTATCATTTCTTTCGAGACTCTATTTCGCTGCCCACCCTTTCGTAGCCTCGTCTCACCTCTGGCCGGCGCAAATACATGACAAGAGAGTATGGATGCTCTTAATTTAATGATACTTTGAACCGTACGCTTACCTATCAGGAAGAAAGCCATTGATGTTGTCATTGCAAATAAAGTAATCCGTATGGTTCGCTTGCACGGCTGAGCACACTACTACAAGGGTATGCTTAATTCCACAAGGTCGACTATTCTGATATCTTTTCCCCCCTTGCTAAGATGACATCTGTTTGGCTTTTTATTTCCCCGGCTGCCACTCATAATCGGATCTTATTACCATATTAAGAACGCCTTCATGGCGATCTTCGTTATGATGTATATATGGAGCAACCTCTAGGGTTTATTGCTCACGGGGAGATTGGGAAGGTTTGTTGCCTTTGGAAGTCATTATATGGCTTGAAGCAGAATCCTCGTGCTTGGTTCGGCAAATTCAGCCAAGAAGTTTAGAAATTTGGCTTGCGTAAGAACAACTGACCATCCCCGTCTTCATCTAACTCTATCATTTTGTCAGGTGGTGTATGTAGATGATATTGTTATCACTGGGAGTGACTTTATAGGAATCTCATCCCTTAAGTCCTTTCTTCACGGCTAGTTCCATACAAAAGACTTAGGGATGCTTAGATATTTCTTGGGCGTTAAAGGCAGAGTAAACATGGAATCTTCTTATCTTAAAGGAAATACGTTTCGATTTATCACTCCCGAGACCTGAAAATTAGAGAGCAAAGCCATGCAGCTTCCCTATGGTTTTCAGCGACACCTTACTAGAGAAGGCGAGTTGCTCGAGGATCCCGAGAGATATAGAAGACTAGTTAGGAAATGAACTACTCCATAATAACTCCTCGCCTGATATCAGACAATCAATCGTTGTTGTAAGTCATCACATGTCTTCCCCGACTGACAACAAGTGAAATTCTTAACATATTCTATGTTACTTCAAAGGAGCTCGTGGACGAGGTATTCTATACGCAATCATAAGTATGTAAAGGGTCGAGTGCTTCATAGATGCCGGACAAGGTGGTCAAAGGAAAGATAGAGATCCACATCCGTTACCGTATTTGTCAGAAATCTAGTCTCGCGTGGAAGAGGCAGCTGCGCTGTTTCCGCTCGCAAAGTCCAATATAGAGCAATGGTACATCCGTGTGTGAAATCAGGGCTTCATCAACTCTTAATGGAAGTTTCCATTAAGACCGGTGGGTCCCAACAAACTTTGGTGTGATAAATCCAGCCTGGCCTCTTCATTTCCTCGAACTCGTATTCCATGAATGAACTAAGCATATCGAGATCGATCACAATTGCCTGCTACGAAAAATAACTCGATTGATTTCTTTACAAGGACATACAAGAGACGTGGCATCGTTTGAGTGATATTTTCACAAAGGCTCTAAGTAGGACCCAAGATTTATAACAAGTTAGTATGATTGATCTATGCTCCAACTCGAGGGGGAGTGTTAACATATAGAGTTGTAATTAGTTAGGATACTTAACATATAGAGATGTAACTAGTTAGGAATCCTAACATGTAGAGTTGTACATTAGAAATATAGATTATCCCTTCAGATATATACACATGTTAATTCAATGAAAATAACATATGAATTCTTTCCTCCAATTCTCTTCTCAAGTTGTTTCTACACAATGAAAACACAATTCTTCCTTCAATTATCTCTGATTACACCTTCTATTACTGCGGTGGTTGCTATCAAAGTGATTTTTATTCAAAACTATTTGGTTACATAAAAATTTTCAGCCATTTCAGGCCTATGAGGATCAAATCTACCTCTTAGACAACTAGCAACATTTCAATAAATCATGTCTTAACCAGAAAATGAAATTCCAAATGGTAAGTATTACTTGTTAGAAAATCAGTAATGAGATTTTACGGTTGATAAATATGACAGAGAACTACAAGAGGTTTGTTAGGCCTTCCATAAATTCCAAAGGCCTCACTGAGCAGCAACTTCTTGCCTCTGAGCCTTGCTGAAGTGGTAAGGAATTCAAGTAAAAAGGAAGAGAAAAAAAAAAGAAGGAAAAAGAAAAGGCCACCAACTTCCTGGTTTCATGTTCTGTCCCATTGGCCTAACGAGGTTGCTTCTCAGAGATCTGTCACAAACTAGGCATCTCAGTATTATTCCAACATTAGAAAGTGATGAATTTATAACTATGGGCAATAAGAGGTTTTGGTCTTTCACCCAAACTCGAGAGTAATGCATAGACCATATTCAGATTGTCAGAATTCAGAACTTCCCACCATTCAGAACAAGAATTGTTGTCCTTTCTGTTATGTACCAGCTTTATTTACTCATTTCATAACATTATTATTTAATAATTTTTTAACAGGAAGTTGCAATCATATAATGGTAGATTTATTATCCTCTTATTGATGATTCACAAGCCCATAGCTTCCAATTTATTGTACTTCTACTAATTTTTAATGAAAATGTATAGAATAAGAGTGATAAGAGACTACACTGCAACCATACAGATATTACACAGATAATTATAACATAATGATGAGAACTTAGGTTTATGTGATGGATACTTGTGTTGACAATTCCTATAGCTGATTATCATTTATACATTTCTATTTAGACGGCAAGAGGTTTGTTAGGCCTTCCATAAATTCCAAAGGCCTCCCATAAATTCCAAATGCATCACTGAGCAGCAACTTCTTGCCTCTGAGCCTTGCTGAAGTGGCAAGGAATTCAAGTAAAAAAGGGAAGAGAAAAAGAAGGAAAAAGAAAAGGCCACCAACATCCTGGTTTCATGTTCTTGTCCCATTGGCCTAACAAGATTACCTTGTCAGGTCTTTCTCATGTCAATGGGAAAGAAGAGGCTGGGCTTAGAAGCACTTATGAGCAAAAACCAAGCTCTGATAGAAGTCAGAAGCTTGGCTTTGCCCTATTTTTGTTCATATGATCAGGGATGAGTGGGTATTGAATTTGCCTTGCCTCACCACAAAAGAAGATTAAAACGCACCAAGAAAGAGTGGTATGTGTCAGGTTCAAAGTTGTACAAAGTGAAGTGGAAGATCAAAGAGAAAATAAGTAAATCCTAAACGGTATGGTGTCAAAGTTGTCTCCAGATCTAAATGATGGATAAATTTACTTATGTACTCAATCATGAATAAGGATAAGGCTATGACTAAGCATTGTAAATATTAATTTGCTGGACACCCATAATGCAATATAAAATAATAACTAAAGCCCAAAAATGAGGTCAGCACAGAAAAAAATGCTTTAGTGCAGGAACATGCTATTAATTTGAAGTAGAAGAAATTGTAAACGTAGCCTACAATGACATCATATGAGACAAACAGACATAAATATGTTTAACTAGTTTGGTACAGTTTACCTACAGAGTTTCTGATATAGGACCATCATTCGAGTTGACAATTCCTGCATAACTTTCTCCAGTCCTTTGCTAATCGCTTGCATTTCCTCTGCCAAAAATTTTAGTTGTATCTGAATGGATAACATCGAGGTAATCAATAGCTGCCAACCAGATTATCTAAAATGCATCAAAATGATTCTTAGATAACTGAAACAAAGGTACCTTTGATGCAGGTTCTAAGCTGGCAAGATCTTTAGAAAAATCTAAAACTCCGGGAAGTTTATCAGCAAGCACCTACAGCTTATCAAGTAGTTATGCAAGTTTTAATAGAGTACTAGGATGCTAACAGCATTGGAACAAAGCATATGATGTTCAACAATATAATGTCCAATAAGTTTTGACACTGATGCAAACTTTGGGAACACGGCAGTAATCAAACAAAAGATGTCTAATATAACAGGAAGTCATATATGATCAATAGATTCCAAACAAATGATAAAAAGAATGCGCCATCTTGGTATGTTGATAAAGGATAAATCATCAAGAATTAAAGGTGTGTCGCAACGAACTACAAGATAAAAATGTCCAAACAGCACTTGATAGCTGTGAGTTCATTGTAACCAAGAAGCCAAGCAATGCCAAAAAGGTTATGAATGAATAGCAAGAACAAAATATAAAAAGCTCAAGCACCTTAACAACTTGGATAATGATCAAATCAACAAAAACATATCCCCTGAAAATCCAAGTCATCACATCCATTTCTATGGTAACTAGTGACAAAATCATCATGAATGGCATGCTCATAGAGGCATTAGTCTTGGAATTCCAAGCCACTTCCAATAAAGGTTTATTCCATCATCTTCTTGACTTCAGCCAATCCTTTTCAAAGGGAAGTACTTAAGGTATCCACAAGAATTACTTTAATCTGCAAACAGTCTAGCTATGAAATGAGTGAGAATAGACCATAGGCCTTCAGTAAGCACCATTGTAAAGAAGTTCTATCAGCAATTTCCAACACCTTAGTCTATTTAAAATACCCTTTAAGCACCCTCTGATTATGGTAATACTAGATGAAGGATTTGAAGCAATTATAGAATGTACCTTTTTAGGTACACAGATGTAACTACAGTAAACATAAACATGAAAAGTAACAAAGAGACAGCCAGGAAAGCAAATTATCATACTTAGAATGAGAGCTCCAGAAAGTTTCACATACGTGCTATGGGCAAGAATGTATAACAAGACATGGAAAGAATAGTATCCATTTTGGTCATCTGCTTTTCAGAAATTAAAATATATGCTTCTTAAACAACATGACTACCATGCCCTAGTATGTGCATGCGAATGTATCTTACTATGAAATATCCCTCAACACATGACAAACAGAAAACACACCACAGAAATTTCAAATCAATATAGCATGCATAATGAAGAATGTACATGAAAACAATTGATTGAGACAAGATAAACCTACATCATGCCCAAGAGAAATTCTTCTAAAGTAATCTATTTCTGATAATAATGTCTCAAGGATCGATAGCAATTTGTACCTTGCTAAAGGTAATGCATCAGAGTTATCTTTGTGTCTCGGGCGCGTGTATCAGCAAGTTTGAGAAGGCTATCCAACCTAAATCCTATAGCAGCGCCTAAAGCCAAGAGAGAGAGAGAGAGAGAGAGAGAAAGAAATTACTGGAAAAACCTCAAAGAAAGGAATAAAATTAGTCCAAGTGGACAGGACCAAGGGCAAAGTGTTATGTCACACAGCACATACTACAGGCAGGCAATGAGCCAATGAATACTAAAAACCTTAGATGGGGAACCAATTAAGTTCGCCTCAGGCCTAGGAAGACACGAAGTAATTAGTAGAATCAGTCACTGGAGTTCTCTTTTACAATCCATGTATGGCCACGTGTTCTACTAAATTAAAGGTGTTGAAGTAACATCACAATATGTATAATTAACAACAGAATGGTTCTCAAAACTTGACTGGACCAGCAGGTCGGACCACTGAGTGGTCCTCAGCCAGTTAAATTCACATGTTGAACCATCCTTGACTTTGGACTGGTAGAGAACTGGTAAAGCTGTCATTTGAACAGCACAATTGAATGCGAAACTTTTCAGGGAAACTGTCCAATACCCCCAGTTTTTAAACATTGAAGTGGTGTCATTAGAGATCCCCAACCCAGATGTGCACAGCTTCCTGAAGGCCTTCAAAACAGTCAGCTTTCACCACTCATTTCATCCCTAAGCAGCATGTCCCCTCTAGCTTCAAAACCACTCATCTGACGTACATGACAGGCAACCCATTTTTAGTAACTATAACATCAGCTGTGACCCTACAGGAAATGGTGACACCTGTCTATTCATCACCTTTCTGACAACAATCTTCATCAAGAAAATCTGGGAACAGGAATAGTAAAAGTGGTATTGAGAAGCAGAAATGAAGTTGTAGAAAACCAAGCTAGACAATTAGAAATATTTGTGTCCTATAATATAATGATAGTAGATTATTAGAAGTTGTAAAGTATTAATAACTGTATAAAATCTAAATCAATTTCCCTGATATAGATATGGTAGTTCATAGCATTTTAAGGATCTGATTTGGATCATCTTGTATATGTGTATATGTGTATATATGTAGAAACTAAGAGAAGAAGAGTTGGAGGAATGAATTCCTTGTCTTTTCCATTGAGTCATCATACATATATATACAAGAAGGTTAGGCTATACATTAGGTAAGATGATTTACCCTTCCTAAATGGTTACAACCCTATAAGTAAAATATCCTAATAAAATACAAACCAATATGTTAACGTATGATACATACTATAACACTTCCCCTCAAGTTGGAGCATAGATGTTAATCATGCCCAACTTGTTACATAGGTAACAAACCCGGTCTCTACTTAGGGGCTTTGTGAAGATATCACCTAATTTGTTTTTCGCTCACGCATCCCGTAGAAATCAACCGGAAGCTGTATTTTCTACCTAAACGAAATGACAATTTATCTCTATGTGTTTAGTCTGCCCATGGACGTGAGGATTAGAGGCAATATAAAGGGCAGCTTGTGTAAAACCCGGGAAAATTCAAATTTTCTGAAAAATGGTAAAATGATAATTTCGGTAAAAATCCGAAATTTTTCTAGATCTCGGATGACAAAATGAACTTCACCGTTGAATCAAGCTATAAATCTAACTACCACGCGAATTCGAGACAACTGAATCACGCTTTTCTCGAGGCACGTGCGTTCGTGCCGTAAAACGACTTGTGAGAGACATGTGATGTGACAAAAGTCACATACTACATGTACTCATGTGACACATGTTGCATGATTAGTGATAGGATGAGATGAATGACTTAGATTAAGCCATGTGTAAAAATCAAGATGAAAGGACATGGAAGGAATTTTTGAAATGTTAATTGAATAAAGACAAAATATATCAGTTTTCTTCAAACTGAAGAAGAAAACGTGCAAAAGGAGACCAAACGGTAGTGAGTGAGGTAAGGCTTTGAGTTTTGCAGAGAGAGAGCTACTTCTCTAGATTTCAAATTGCTCGAACCGGCCGGTTCGTCGGGGCCAAGAAGTAGTGCTTGTTCTATCGCAGGGCTACGCGTGACACTCAATTTGGTGGAGTTCCACAACTCCAAGAGCAGCAGTGATCTTTTCCTACTTGTGTTATTCTCTTTACTTCAAGAGCCATGTAAATGGTCAGAATATTCCGAGGCTTGATTTAATAATTTCGATCTCTTCAAAAACATTTGAACCGAGTAGAGAAATCTTTCTTCGTGGAATGAATATACAACCGAGTGGTTTCACCGCTCACTTGATTTTTGGTGTGAATTTTATGATGTTGAGCGATTCAAATGAATTGAGCCAGGTTTGTTAATTAGCCCATGTGAGCTAATTTGGTGTTATTGATTGTGAATTTGCATAACATGATTTATGTATTAATTAAGGCAGATATACTAATGCTTATATTGAAGATGAATATTGACAGACATCAGATTCCATATGCAATCAAGACCTTGTATTAGAGTTCGAGTGCATGATACGTAAAGAAAATAAAAAGGAAAATGTTTGTGAAAGGGAATTTCGACGGAAGATTTTCCTGATAATCGTGTTGGGATTGTCCAACAATTCACGCCGGAGGGCCCATGGCAAGAATCAAGCTCATTTAATATCCAACGTATCTACTTCTGAGAATGTCTAACAATTGACCTAGTCCTAAGAGTAAGTTTTCGAGAACAAAAGCTTTTGTTTTGAAAACTGGATATTTTACTCGCATTTGATTTCAGACGCATAAGGAGTCATGAGTGAATTCTGACATGAGATTGGACATATAGACATTCAAGTAGGATCATGTATTTGCTTGAGTGTTTGTTTTTAAGCATGACATGTGCATTTAGTGGGAGTAACTATGTAGGAAATTATCACTACTGGGTTTTGCTCACCCAGTCGAGGGATCACTATTTCAGGCACAGGGAGTGTACAGGAGGACGCGCTCACTAGAGGCGCCATGAAGAAAGCCGGTTGCGGCTTTGCAGAGACTTTGTATAACATGCATTATAAATTGCACATTTTAATATGT
Source organism: Tetrastigma voinierianum (assembly GCA_016808115.1). Taxonomy (NCBI): domain Eukaryota; kingdom Viridiplantae; phylum Streptophyta; class Magnoliopsida; order Vitales; family Vitaceae; genus Tetrastigma; species Tetrastigma voinierianum. Next base: position 553,480 of record JAEQBH010002669.1, on the reverse strand, counting down.
GTCAATTAAGAGTGATTTATTAACTCTTAAACTATGGTAATATAGTCGATGTATTTTGTTATATTGATGGCAAAGCCCAAGTGGCCATTATTTTACTCGCATGTGGACCCCGTGTGGTCATTGTTAATTGTTAAGACAGGTTTTGTACTGGGCAGCCTCGCATAGCGAGACTCGCCGATTTTCATGAGTGGTGTCGGGTTACCCGATATCCATGAGTATTCCGCGAGTTGACGGGTTGTCAACGGACCCCCGGGAAATGGGGCGTCACAGCTTGGTTGTCACACTAGAGCTTTGCTGGGATTGAGATTTTAATACTGACTTCCGCCAAAAGTTATGGAGTCATATAATCTCGCATGTAGATTGTGTCATTGCTATATACTCAAATTCTGCACTAGATTGAGAGATAACGCTTTGTTTTTTACTCTTCCATGAAACTAGATTCCCTCCAACAAACAAACAAGAATCCGGGCACCTTCGTCTTCTAGATCCCGCCTCTAATCTACATCCGTGAAACACTTAAGTCTATTATGCCCATGATTACTGTATAAAATACCACGTCCCGGGGCTCCTTTCAAGTAGCCTAGAATCTTCCCTATAGCCGCCCAATGATCAACAATTGGAGAAGACATGTATTGGCTTACAACACTAATGTAGTATAACACGCATGTGTTAACAAGGCAGTTCAGCCTTTCCCAACCAGCCTCTCTATAACCTCGCTGTCTCTAAACAATTCGCCTTCTCTAGTAAGATGTAGGCTGGTGCCATAAGGACCGACATGGCTACGCTAATTTTCCTATTTCCTGCATAATAGATACAACACATATTTCTTTCAGATAAGAAGATTCCACATTTGCCCCTCATAACTTCACAACACCCAAGATTTTATTCCTAAGTCCTTTCAGGTGGAATTGGCCATGGAGTCAACTGCTTTGGGACACCTCGAACAAGCACAAGGTAAATAACTTGACTCTCTTTCTATGGTTGAAAAAGGGACTGAAATCAATCAAAACCTAGACCAACACTCCGTTTTTGTGACAGAAAAGGGATTAAAACATATCAAGACCTAGACTAGCCAATTGTAAGAAGAAAGGGTATGCATTCTTGTACTCAACACCCACTCCGCAATCACTTGTCATACTCCAACTTATCACTTGGTTATAGGGCCTTTGTGACTTCTCTAGACCAAATTCAGAAGTCTAAGAAGCAATGAAAGTGTCTCAATGGAAAGCCACCACCTTATAAGAGTTAAGAGCACTTGAGAAAAATGGGACTTGTGGAAAATATAAAATAGATGGAAGTGTAGAGAGGTTTATAGCACGCCAGGGCAAAGGTTCACTAATCCTATGGAATTGATTATCAAGAATCTCTGGTCATGTCAAAAATGAACATTATTCATGTCCTTTCTATCAGAGAACCGAGATTGACATTGTTTCAACTAGATGTGAAAATGCTTCTATACGGGGATCTTAAGTAAGAGTGTGCATGGATATACGACCAAGGTTTGAAGACGCATTTGTCGGGCGTAAGGTATGTAAACTTCGAAAATCTCTTTATGGCCTTAAGAAATCACCAAGGGTCTGTTCAAAAGATTTACAAGGGTTCTAAGACATGATGGTTATACTCAATGCCAAGCAAATCATACTTTGTTTGTCAAGCATTCAACTTCTGAAAAGATCCTTGTTTTTGTGAAGCAAAATGAAGAAAAGGTTCTACTTTTCCTATTGAATGCATAAGCAATGATACATGCCTACGTATTATACGAACGAATATAACTCAAAAAAGCAAGGGAAGATAAAATACAAAAGAAGAAAATTAAATTATAGAGAAGGAAAGGTATAGAATAGGAAACCATAGGATATTCCATGGTCATCCATGTAATATGCTATGATATTCAATAACACTCCTCAAGCCAGAAGATATGCGGGCCATAGCTGCATTCGCTCGTTACAAATATACGTAACTCTAAACCTCTAAGAGATTATGTACCAAATGAAGGTCACCGAAATGATGCAACTAAAGAGTTTGATCTTACAGTATCTTCCCTCTAATGAAGTGACAATCCACTTCAATATGTATGGTCCTTTCATGAAAGACCAGGCTGGATGCAATGTGTAGGGCTACTTGGTTATCACACATAAGCTTCACCAATTCATCCTTCCCAAATCTTAGCTTGAAGAATATGTTTTAGCCATATGAGCTCACATGCCATGAAGCCATTACTGAAGTACTCACTAACTCTTAGATCCGCTACTACATCCCGTTTCTTACTTCTGTGATTTAATAAGCCCAATAAATGCGACACCACCCTTAAGGAAGAGTACCTCGCTGGTTAGCCCGCCCAAATGGAATCACAATATCCAACAACTGGTATGACCTCTCAAGCTGTGATAACACCCCTCGCCCGCGTTCTTTAGAGAGTAAATCCACTTCATGCTCCTAGATCTTCGAAAAGAAATCAGGAATGTCATTAAGAAGAACCAACAAACTTACTATTGATATACACCAACCAATCCAACTTACCACCTATACCCAAAGCACATATTGTCTGAAACTTAAAGAAGTCTCAATTAACGTGATCATAAGTCTTCTCAATGTAAAGCTTACAAAGCAGCCCATAATTGTTTCTTTGCAACATAAAGTCAATTACCTCAATGGCAATAATCACAACATTTAGACTTTGTCTTCTCTCCACAAAGGCATTCTAAAACTAGGAGGCTAATTTATCGACCACCTTTAAGGCTTTCTATATACCAACATTTTAGCGAATAATTTACAAATATGATATGGATGCTGGTTGACAGCAAAGGAAGACAAGACAGCTGTGAATGCAGCAGCCTAGCTTGCCCAATGAGAGTTTAATTTTGTTTCCTTTAATTTATTTTGTTACTATATTAGGAAATGGAAGGCAAGGCAGCAGCTGTGGATGCAGCATCCTAGCTTACCCATTTAGATTTTATTTCTTTCCCTTATTTGTTTTATTTTGTTTAGTCACATCTTATCCTAATTTAGGATCTTCCTTTCTGGTTGTTAGCAGCCTGTAAAAAGGCCTTCAGTATTGAATAAAAGGGCAAGCAATTTATTCTCTCAAAGATCAGTCTTAGAGGGGGCTCTATCAAGGACGACTCTGCCACCACCTATTCCCCATAGATTTTGTTGAGAATTATAAAATATTCTCTAGATATTCTTTGATTAATCTCCTACCTTTTGTGTATTTTATCCTCCTTCCTTTTACACTTTATTTTGTTTCCTTTTTGTTCCATTATTTATATATATATAGGTGTCTCTATACTATGTAATCTCATTTCATTCAAAAAGAAAAAGTATTCTTTTCTTCTCTCATTTCACATGGTATCGTGAGCGGAAGGTTCAGTTAGTTTTGTCGGTCTTCAATTCCGATTAATCCATCTATGGCCGGATCTCTTCCGCCACTCCACCTTCATCACAAAAACATCGGAATTCTTCTCACCACTCAATGCATCCCTATCACCATTGACATACTTTTCCGACAACAACCACTACCTATGAGATACCCCCACCAGTCGACTCGTTGGCGCCTAATCTATCCACTAGAGGCAAGAACCTTGGCAATAGAGCTCCCACAAGCCTTCACGCGCATGTCCTTCTCAAGTAGTTGTTCCTAGTGTGTCAGTGCGTGAGGGAGTGTGAGTGACCCTTCGGCCACCGGATTCTCCCACCTGGCTCATCTCCTGCCAACAGAGCTTCGTAGCTCCCTGGTTCTTCCATCTGAAGTCTCCATCTTCGTGTTTTGCCCATTTTTGTCTCCGACAGTCCTTTTCTCTGGACTTTTTTAATTTGTCTTAGCTTTTTCCAACAGCCAAACACCCTCCAGAGGCTTCTCTCACCTTCAGTAGTTGTGTTTAGTTGATTTTGTTGGTTTTTCACTTCTCTCATCCACACCTTCAGAAGTTATTCTTACGCCCAACAAGTATAAGGAGCACCTCCACCTTACTTAGGGGCCAACCAGATCCATTTCCATCCGTCGTCTGTGATCGAAAAATGCCTCGCTTAACCTTCACTTTCAGCTAGACCATGGATTCTTGATTCTGGAGCTCCTAATCATCTTTCTGATAATAAGGATCTTTTTTCTTCCCATACTATTACATCACCTTTACCCATGATTACTTCAGCTAATGGATCTCAAACCATGGCTAAAGGAATCGATTTGAAATGTCCACTTCCTTCCGTACCCCTTACTTCTATGCTTCATGATCCTGATTGTCCTTTTAATATGATTTCTATCAGTAAGTTGACTCGTGCCCTTAATTGTTTGATTGCCTTTTCTAATAATTCTATCATGCAGGACCGGAGTACGTGGAGGACGATTGGCATAGGAAGTGAGTTACAGGGCCTCTTTCATCTCAGCTCGCCTTCATCTTCCACTATTTGCACTTCCATGGACACTCCTCTCCTTATTCATGGGCCATCTCGTCAACCAATATCTCTAAGTTTCGATAATGGTTTCGCTTCTAGTTTATCCTCAATTGAGTGTCGGGCCATGTCACTTGAAAACATACTCGTGTCCCATTCCCCAAGCGCTTAGATCAATGGACAAAATCTCCTTTCGAGTTTGGGGTCCCTCCCAGACTGGGTCTACCTTACTTTGTTACTTTTATAGATGACTATTCTCGTGGTACTTGATTATTTTTAATAAAAACTCGAGCTAAGTTATTCTCTATTTTCCATAAGTTCCATGCTGAAGTTCAAACTCAATTTAATACTTCCATTCGTATCCTACAAAGTGATAATGACAAGGAATATCTTTTTAGACCATCCTCCTCTTTTTTGTCCTCACAAGGGATTCTTCATCAATCCTCTTGCGCTTACACTCCTCAACATAATAGAGTGGTTGAGCGCAAGAACCGTCATTTCGTTGAAATAACTTACACTCTCCTACTCCATCTTAAAGGTTCCTCAACGTTTTTGGGAGGGATGCTACCTTAGCCACTTCTTATTTGATCAATCGCATGCCGTCATCCGTCTTACATGACAAAATCCCTCATTCCATTATTTTTCCAAACCAACCTCTCTTCTGCCTTCCCCCTCGTGTCTTTGGTTATGTTTGTTTTGTCCATATTCTTACACCTGCACAAGACAAGCTCTTAGCCAAAGCCACGAAGTGTGTCTTCCTCGATTATTCCAAGCTTCAATAAGGTTATCGTTGCTATTATCCCGATACACATCGATACTTTATCACTATTGATGTCACATTCTTTGAGAACTCTTCTATCTACCCTCCTAGTTCTGATGTCATATCTCTACCCCTTATTTATCCCATCTTGGATACCTCACTTGTACCTCCAACTACTCCACCTCGACCATTGCAGGTCTATACCCATCGCCCACGTACTGACATCGGGCCTCCGACTGACTCATCTCCTATGAAGCCCTCCTCCAAGATGCCAGTCTTGCCGTCTCCCGCTGATCTTCCCATTTCCATTCGGAAAGGTAATCATTCCTCTCATAACCCCCATCCCATTTATAATTTCCTAACTTATCATCGTTTATCTTCCCCATACTCTGCTTTTATTTACACCTTGTCTTTTGTTTTTGTTCCACAAACTGTGCATGAGGCTCTATCCCAAGACTAGAAACAAGCTATGGTTGAGGAAATGACTGCTACATTCTAAAGGGTATCAGGACCCAGTTACCTATTTGGTGGCAAACACCGTTGATCTTCAGTTTGGTGTATATAGTGAAGATTGGCCTTGATGGTCAGGTGGATCGTCTTATGGCTCAATTAGTTGCAAAGGGGTACACTCGGGTCCATGGTTTCGACTACTATGATACATTCTCCCCTATCGCCAAGATTGCCTCTGTTTGTCTTCTCCTATCTATGGCTGCTATGCAATCTCGGCCTTTGTATCAATTGGACATCAAAAATGCCTTCTTACATGGCAACCGCATAAGAGATCTATATGGAGCAACCACCTAGGTTTGTTGCCAAGGGGGTCCTGGATGAGATGTGTGGCCACGTCGCCATTATATGGTCCTGGCACCTCGAGCTTGTTCGCTAGTTTAGTTCTGTGGATCAAGAGTTTGGTATGACTCGGATTACAGCAGATCACTTGGTTTTCTATCATCATACGAGTTCAGGCCAGTGTATTTATTTGATTGTTTATGTGGATAACATTGTTATCACGCGCTGATCGATCGAATCGTATAATAAACCCGCATTCTTCACCCACTTCTCTCGACAAGGACTTTGAAACTCAAGTATTTTCTAAGGATCGAGATAGCTCAATCTAAACCGGTGGTTATGAACGATAAAGTATTCTCGAAATATTAGAAGTGACAAATATGCTAGATTGGGTAAACCCACAGACATTCCTATGGATCCAATGTCAAGCTCGTACCAGACGTAGGGAACCCCCCATGATCCGTGGAGATATCGGATAACTCAGGGGAAAAACTAAACTATCTCACCATCACCCGACTGTACATTTCTTCCTGAGTAAGAAGCAGTTTTTGCAATCACCATGTGATAGTCACTAAGATGTTATGATTCGTATTCTCTATTATATTAGGGGAACACCAAGCCAAGGGGTATTATATGAAAACGAGGTCACACCCGCATTGTTGGATATCAGGATATTGTACTGTGTGTTCACCGCGTATAGACGCCAACTTCGGGTAATGTATTTATCGGGTGGAAACCTAGGATCCTGAATGAGTAAGAAACATAATGTTGTAGCTAGATCAAGTGCTAAAGCAGAATACCGAGCTATGACTTTGGCGACATGTAAGCTCATATGGCTAAGACATCTTCTTCAAAAGCTAAGATTTGGGAAAGATGAACAAATGAAACGCACATGTGATAATCGATCGCTTCACATCGCATCCAACCCGGTCTTTCATGAGAGGACCAAGCATATTGAAGTGGATTGTCACTTCGTTAGAGAGAAGATCGCATCAGAATGCATGACTACTAGTTTTGTCAACTCGAGTGACCAACTAGCAAGCGTGTTCACCAAATCTCTCAGAGGTCCTATAATTAATACATTCAGAATAAAGCCACAAGATTCGAATCTATACGCCCAAATTGGTGGAAATACGAATCATGTATCATTCCTGTGATATTCTTCGATTTACCTCCCACCTATTGTACATTATCCTCCTTCCTTTACACTTTATTTTGTTTCATTTTTGTTCCATTATTTTGTAAATATATAGGTGTCTTTATACTATGTAACTCACTCATTCAATAAAGATGTAGATAGAAGGACAAAAGAATTGGAGGAATAAATTCCTTGTGTTTTTCATTGATCCATAGTGAATATATATATACAAAAGCCAATTTAACCTTCCTAATCGATTACAACTCTATAAGACAAGTTTCCTAATAGATTACAACTCTACATGTAAAGTAGATATATGATATAATGCTCCCCCTCAAGCTGGAGCATAGAAATTAATCATGCACAACTTGTTACATAGATAACTAACCCGGTCCCCATTTAGAGCCTTTGTGAAGATATCACCTAATTGTTCTTCTGTCTTTACATATCCTATAGAACAATGAGTCAGATTTTCTCACGAACGAAATGGCGCCTATCTTAGTGCTTTAGTTCGCTCATGGAATACCGGATTAGAAGCAACAAGAATGGCAACCTGGTTGTCACACCGTAGTTTTGGTCGACCGTGTCTTAACGCCGACTTTCATCAAGAAATACTTAGTTCACATAATCTCACATATGGATTGTGTCAATGCTTTCATATTCGTATTCTTACACTAGATCGAGAGACAACACTGTTTCTTACTCTTCCATGAGACTAGATTCCCTCCAACAAAGTCACAATAACCTATAGTGGACCTCCTATCCACTACCTCCTGCCCAATCAGCATCCGTGAAACACTCAAAACTATTATGCCCATGGTTACTGTATAAAATACCACGTCCCTGGGCTCCTTTCAAGTAACAAAGAATCTGCTTACGCTTACCCAACGATCAACCGCCGGAGGAAGACATATACCGCTTACATCGACCGAGCGGGCAATATCAGGACGAGTAACTGTAAGGTAATTCAGCTTCCTAACTAGTCTCATATATCTCTCAGGATCCTCAAATGTTTCGCCTTCTCTAGTAAGGCATACGCTTTGAACCATAGGAGAACTGCATGGTTTTACCCCTACTTTCCAGTCTCAGACAATAAAGCAAGCACATATTTCCTTTGAGATAAGAAGATTCCATGTTTATGTCGCATAACTTCAATGCCCAAGAAGTATCTTAGCATCCCTAAGTCCTTTGTATGGAATTGGAACTGAAGAAAGGACGTAAGAGATGAGATACCTTTAGAGTCACTCTCAGTGATAACAATATCATCCGCATACACTACCAATGTATCGAGGAACCGAGTTCCAAGAGAAGACGGCGGTCAAATTTATTCTTCTGCATGCCAAATTCCTCAATGACTTGGTTGAATTTACCAAACTATGCATGTCGACTCTGTTTCAAACCATACAAAGACTTCCGAAGACGGCAAACCCTCCTTATCTCCCCCTGAGTAACAAACCCTGGAGGTTGCTCCATATACACCTCCTCCTAAAGGTCACCATGAAGAAAGACATTGTTAATATCAAGATGGTGGAGATCCCAATTATACGTGGCAACCAAGGAAATAAAAAGCCGAATAGATGTCATCTTAGCAACAGGGGAAAAAGTGTCGGAATAGTCCACGCCATAGGTCTGGGCATACCCTTTAGCAACAAGGCGAGCTTTCAACCAAGCAATGAATCCATCGAGATTAACCTTCATCAGGAACACCAAACGAAAAACCACCCGCTTTCTCTCCTACTATATGAAACGAACCAAGTCCCAAGTATCATTGTCAGTCAAAGCATCCATCTCCTCTATCATAGCACTACGCTAACAAGGGTGAGCGAGGGCTTCATAAACCTTTTTAAGCAATGAAATAGAGTCCAAGGATGCAATAAAAGAACAAGAACATGATGAAAAGTGGTTATAAGAGCAAAAAGAGAAAATTGGATGAGCACATTGATGCTTACCTTTAAGGAAAGCAATATGAAGATCATCACTGAGAACTGGATCTAATGTCAAAGCAACCGGTGGAGGCTCGAGACCTGGGTGTGTCGCGCTTTGAGCGAGACCCGAGCGATAGGAGGTTATAATTCCTCGAGTGTGGGACTGAAGCAAGTTCCTGGGAGAGACAATGGGGGCGAAGAGGCTAAACAAAGGTTCTCTTCCTCCCGACTCAAATGTTACTTACGAAATGAGGTGGGGCTTCTCCTCAAAGAATGCACATCGCAGACGCAAAGTAACGCCAAAGAGTAGGACAATAACACCTATATCCTTTTTATCACGGTAATATCCCACAAAGATACACTTTTTAAGGATTTCTGATCAAGCTGTAGACTCGGTGACGTATATCTCGAACAAAGCATGTGCATCCAAATACCTGGGATCAATAAATAGAACAAATCTGACATTCGAAACAACCGGTGGTAAGGAGTAGCCCAATTAAGAACCAATGAGGGCCTTCTGTTAATAAAAAAACAAGTTGTGGAGACTGCGTCGGCCCAAAAATGTTTAGGGACATTCATTTGGAACAAAAGGGCCTGGACAATCTCAAGAAGATGTCTATTCTTTCTCTCAACTACCCTATTTTGAGAGGGTGTATCCACACACGAGATCTAATGGAGAATCCCATATTGTAACATGAAGGACTGGAAAGGTTCCGACAAATATTCCTTGGCATTATCACTTCTCAATGTTTGCAAAGAGACATGAAACGGTTTCTTGCAATTAAGAATTTCAGCACAAAAGCCACTAAAATGAGAAAAGCTAGAATGGCTTCACAGATGTTCAACCGACATGAGAGAAATCATCCACAAAGGTAACAAAAAATTTAAACTCAATCGAAGACAAACTAGATAAGGACCCTAGACACTATAATGAACTAACTCCAAAAGGAAATGGAAACTCAAGTATTGACTCAGACCTTAAACGCACTCGATCAGAAGCTTAGCATATTGACAAGACTCACGCCTAAATTATATTAAAGCGAACCGGCGATATAACTTTTCAACAAAAAGAGCATGACACCAGTTATTAATGTAATTTGAACGGGTAACAAACCCAAAACAAGTAACGACTTTGGCACCTTTGTTTCTGCTGGGATGTAGAGACCCCAAGACTCAATGCCTTCAACTAATAATTCGTTCGAAAATATCCGGAATCAAACAATGATCGTGAAAGAATGAGATACAACACCATCTCATACGAGTGAGTTTACCTGGGTTTAAATTAAATTAAAAGATAATTATAGTAAACTCATAACAGTAGGTCAAAGCATTGGGGAGGAATGATGAGATGATAAGATGTCAATTCCATCCGCAGTGAACAAGAGAGTAGAAGGGTGCAACTGAAATGTAGTAAATAAATTGGAATTACCTATCATGTGGTTGGTGGCTCCAAAGTTAATGACACATCTGGAGGAAAAGGAAATAAAACATATGTTGGTTTTACCTAACTCGACGAATGTACTGATAGAAGTAGATGGAGACTGAAGTGATTTCTGATGATGAATAGGCTGAAATCTTCGATTTTTATTCTGCAACTCCTGCCACTGGGGCTCATGTCCTGAATTATGAGAATAATGACACACAACTCCTCCTAAGGGTTTCTTGTTAGTTATAAAAGCAAATCTAACTCGAATTAGTCTCTGAAAAATCCAAAAAATACCAGAAAAATAGGATCTTGCAAGAAAAAGGACCACATTTTCATGAAAAACACTTCCCTGGAGGAGAACTTGGCCCTAATATTCACAAAAAACCCTGCACTACTAAAGAGGTCAAGGAAATGTGCAAAAAACCTAAAGGTAGGTTACGGAACTAAAAGTGTTTGAAAACACCAAGCTGTGGCTCGACAGCGTGAAGATGGCTAGAATTAATTGTCAACGGTCGGCGACCAAAGGGGATAAGTCTGGTGACCAGCGACAAGTCCACATGCCCACACGCCCTGCGCGTGAGAATCTGGTATGAAAGCACACAACGGCGAGCAACACGCAGTGTATGCTCTTCCCACCTAAATTCAGAGAGGGGATTCATTTAAGGTCTTCGAACAACCTCCTCAGGCCGACGGTGAGATCTCATGCTCCCTTGAAATAGGTGTTTTAAAAATACACCTCTCACTACCCTCAGACTCGGAATTTTCTCCTAATCCGAGCCCCAGCTCATACCATGTAGATGTATGACAAAGAATTGAGGAATAAATTCCTCAGGTTTTTCATCGATCCATCAGGACTTTATATACATACAAAGTCAATCTAACCTTCCTAATAGATTACAACTTATAAGATAAATTTCTAATATATTATAACTCTACATGTAAAGTAAATATATGCTACAGAAAAGGAAAAGTATTCTCTTCATTTCACGTATTTGAAAAAGGGTTTCTTCAGGTCAAGTCCCAAGTGACTAGATCCCCACACTAAGGAACCACCGCCCACCACACTCGTGCTCAAACCAAGATCTTCTACTCCCCCTTCTTTGGAACCAAAACAAAAACGTCGCATGTGACTTTACAAATCTACTCCCGCTCATTATAGTCACTAAAAACTCCTCATCCCTTCATCCCTTAACAGTCTTATCGAGCCTCATAGAAGTCCATCCAACCTAAGCCTTGTCTATATTTTAGATCTGATAGCATTGAACTCCTATTAAAATAGTTGCTCCAACTTTGTTGAATCTAACACGAAAGTGTCAAAACACATATCCCTATGGCTAGTTGCCACTCTCTTAGCTGACAAGAAGGAAGGAAAGTACAAGAATTATTCCCTTATACCCTCCTTCATTGAGCAATCAATATTACCTGAATTTTTGTGGTAATGGGCATGGTATTAATCATTTACCTGAATTATTGTGCTAATGGAAGCAAAAATAGCATATTATTATAATAAGGAATGGTACAAGCAACTTTCATGATTGAAAGCTTGAGATAATATATTTATCTCTTAGGCTTTTGTAGCCATACAGAGAAAAAGGAGGGTAGGTTAGTTAGGAAAGTTCTTAAGTGAGGTTGTTTCATAGGTTGAACTTTTCGCAAAGCCTCTTTCTTAAAGTTGTTCCTCCTTCACGAGGAAGGAACACTTTAAAGTCTTTCCTCGGGAAGCAACTCAGAGAGAATCCTTACAATCAATCATCTCATTTGAAAGAGTATTTGGTCAATTAGAATGTTGCATCGAGAACAAATATAAGAGAGTAGTTGCCAACCACCTCTTGTTCATCGTGGAAGGACCTCTTTCGCATCTCTACAGTTTTGGTTATGAATGGCTTAGTTTCTTAAAGCAGTCTTCTGAAATCATAGTTAGCTTTTTTTATAGATGAGAAAAGCAAAAACAGAAATACAAAGAGAATGTAGCTTCTTTCCCTTTTTTTTTTTTTTTTTTTTTTTGATAGCTGTAGTTTTCAAAAGCCTCATTTAGAATGTATTTTCAGATAGAATTTTTTGTAGCTGTATGATTCCATTGTCAGGTCAGATTAGCTTATTTTGTTGAGTGGCACATGTGTTCTTCCTCCATTCTCATTTGTGTTTTTATGTGTTTCTTGTGTTGCGACCTCTTTTTTTATCCATTTGATCATATATTTTTATTTTCTCATGTAAATTTAAAAAATAAATAAATAAAAAATATATGTTCATGGCTCTTCAAAGCAATCTCTGTCAAAGCTACAGAAGACCATTGAGCCACAACTCTTCGAAGCTGGCCACAAGGATATTAGGCATTAATCTGCACAAATAACATGTGATGACAGATTACAGGATAGAGCAAAGAAATTGTCACTTCTAGGAAGTTCCTCGATTCAAAGCATTTCCTCAATTGAAGGATTGTTTGTACGATCTTCTCAATTTCACAGAGCTTTACTCATTAAAATATCAGAAAAGATTAATGAGGCATCAACTTATACAAAATATTTGAGCCAATCCCAAAGTGGAACAAGAACATTGTCTGCCTCTGTGCTGCAGAATTTACAACATTTAGGCTCGTTCTGCTGTAGGAAACCTGAGGCAAACAATAAGGTCACTTCCCAGTTACTACCAAAAAAACCAAAAAAAAAAAAATGGGGGGGAAAAACAGATGAATATCCCACTAACCTGGGAAGAAACTGTATTTTAAATGAGAAAAAACCCTGAGCTAGTTTCTACTCGTGGTACTCATCAACTCCAAAACACTGTCATCAACATATAGGATATTAATAAAAAGATTAATATTAAAGACAAAATGCTTCCTCCATTTTTATGACAGAGAGAAGACTTTAGCAAGCATGGTGTTGATAGCTTCTCAAAACTCAAGCAGTTATACTAAAAGCACCATTAGGAACCAGAGTTCACAAGAATTTATCACATAATAAAAAAAAAAAAAAAAAGAGCACATCAAATTGATCTAAAAAACTTCATTAGATTGCTCATAGACTAAAATGTACTTAAAAATGCCATAATGCATAATACCATTCTACCAAAGCCTTGCTATGGTACAGACTTAATTTCTAGTCATTTTTTTCCCTTTTACTATGGACACAGGCTGATTAGAAGGCTATATTCTTTCCCTCTATTCACTGAAGAGATAACATTGCATCTGAACAACTGACAAAATAATCAATTACATATTTTACTCAAGTGAGAGAACAGTTTATGACAAATATCCTCTCATCTATGCTCATGTAACAAGGCACATTTTTACCATTAGGGGTTGGGATCATTTTAAAGACTAACATGTCAAACGAAACAGTGAAAAAGATTTCGCCATTGTCCTATCACTATTATATTATTACAATTGAGAATTTTCTACCATTTATCCACTGCCTTGAGAAGTCAATAACATGTGACGCCCGTTTGAAATGAACACCCCCTAGGCTTATATGTGAGCAAGAAGCCGAACTATGGTATTTCATCCTCTATGGAAGAATGAGGAGAGGAAGCTTCTAGAGAAGCCCAAACAAATCCAAAGAGCTCTACACTGGAGTGGAAGGCCAGGGAAGACTATAGAGTTGTCTAGAGAGTTCCAAAGATGTCTTGTATATAATTGTAAATAGTATCGTACATAGATCATTCAAGAATAGTGGGCAACCTTTGGGCGTTCCAGAGAGTTCCTGGGGAGCCTATAAATAAGTGAGTGCCTTATTTGCCAAGGCACCAAAGGAGTTGAGAGCCATCAATTAAGGAGAGAGCTACTAGATTGTACTATTTTTCTTGTGAGTATAAACTTTCCTGTTCTTTTAAGTGTGCATACGAGTTCCATCCTAGCTTTCAGGGGAGTGCTTATCTAGCATAGCTAGTCGGATTGAGGGAAAGACTGATTTAGCAACATCAAAGCTAGCTTAAGTTGTCTAATTGCCACATGGGAGCTTAGTGGAAAGACTAAGTTCATGATAAACAACTGTCATGCAAATGCCAGCACATGTAGCAAAGCAATTATTTTTTAAATTATTTTCCCCTCTTTTCTTATTTCACTTTGCTCATAATTGAGTATCAATCTCCGAGACAATGGAATGTTAGAGTTTAGAAGTATGGAGGTTGGGGCTTTCCTCTTCTTTGTTGGTTTAGGAAATTTGAAGAAGGTTTTGTGTGCTCTTTATAGGGTGCATGTCTGTATTCTAGGTTGTTTTAGACAACTTAGGGGATATAAGGTTTTATGGGAGTAGTCACAGTAAATTAGAAGAATTTCAATGTGTCTTGCTTTCCCTTTGAAGAAATTATGGTGTAGGTGTTTGTCTTTTAAGATGAGTGAATTTCCATGTTCATCGAGAACTCATTCTAGCAGACATTTATCATGCAAGAGGCAATTTTACTTCATCCTAAGGCCACGATACTCAGTTTCTGGCTTGTACCTTGATATGTTGAAAGGACCATCTCTCTTAAATTTACTAGAACAACCCTTCCAAGGTAGGTCCCAAATCATTACCTAATTACTCTGACAGCAAAAGGGGCTAAGAGTGGTAAACATACATTTAGGTTTATGAATTCTTATGTAAAAAGGGGTTTAAGGACTTGAGCTTGAACTGGTGGAAGAGTGTATAGTCTTTAGAATATCAAGTTTTGTGCTAGATATAAATATCACACAAAGAAAACTTAGAAAGATTGAACAAAGAGGTGTTAAAAAAATATTATAGTTTGTAAAGCTTGTGCCTTGGAATAAATCAAATCTTAGATTCAAAAGAAAGAGGTGGAACCTTGTTACCTAATGGGTTGGTGGGTCAGGTATTATACTATTCTAGGTTCGAATTGCTCTAGCTTCTTCCAAAGGCTATTTACAATCTAGTGATGACCCGGTGATCAAGGAAGGGTGCTAAATAGGTAACAAGGTTATATTGGCTTAGAAAATCTTCCATCAAAGAGAAGGTTTTAATAGCACCTTATTAAGGAAAAGCTCTTTAGATGAGAAGGGCATATTAATGCATTCTGGAAAATTTGATGACCATAGTTCAAGCCTTCAAGGTGATAATATTCATACCTAAGGAACATTTGATTGGAGTTTAAATACTATATGTTTTAACGTTAGCTCAAGAAGGAAATGGGCAATGGATAGTAAGGATTTAACACAAATTAATTTAATGGGTGGCCAATGAAAGTGTAACGCCCCGTCCCGAAAGGGTGTAATGCACGTAACCCGCAGGCACATATGTGCACCAAGTGTCATCAGAAGAATGGAAATTATTGCTCAGACACCGTGAATCATAAAATTTATTTAACTTAATGTTGTACTAGAAGAAGGGTAAAGTTGTAATTGATTCAAATGACATTAAATGATATAAGATGAAGAAGAGAGTATGCCAAAGTAGAAATAACATAAGTTTGGATTTCAAATATTAAAGTTATTGAGGACCTAATTGTAATTAAGGCAGTGATGGGATTATAAAAGGGCATGAGACAAACAAAACCTCATTTTAGTCTCTCAAACTAGGGCTTCACGTTGGTGAGAAAGAAGAGAGGAAGAAGAGGGAGTAAAGAGAAGAAGAAGAGGGAGAAGAGAAATAAGGTATGTTTTTTGTATTGAACATGACATTTTGGATTTTAAGGGTTTTTTGTATAGATTATCGACTTTGGACCTTTATATGGATTTCCATGGTTCTCGGTTCTTGATCTAGTTCCTAGAGCTGTGGTTTGAGGTTGCTGTTGTCTTGATTGGTTGGATTGGCTTTGAGGAATGGCAAAAAGTTAATGTTGAGTTTTTAAAGGAATGTTGTCAAAATTTTTGTAAAACCCCTGTTCTGCTTTGGCTATAGATTGCTATAATCATCCAAATGAATCGATTCCACCAAAGAACTACAAGAGATAGGGCTACAAATGTATGGCACCAAGAGCAAATTAGAATGCAAGGTTCCCATACGACTGAAAGGTGAGCTCGTAGCTCACCGGTTATGCCTCGCTTTTGGGTATTGTTGTATTGTTTTGGCCATAGTCGCGAGTTTCACTCATCCAAATCGAGGATTTAAAATTCGGTAAATAAGACTTAATAAGTTAGCTGAAGGAAGTGCATGCAAATCAGGTCCCCAAAGTCATTTCGGGGAATTTTTCAAAGAGTTATGTGTGACTTTAGAAAAAGAATTTGAGTAATCTAGGATGTAAAATACAATAACTTGAGTTTCGCGATCCAAAATCGATGATTCCAATCAGTTAAAACCTTAAAACCATAAATTAAAATGAGCTAATAAACCATTTCCACTTATGGAGTTAAGACCTAAACTCATGATACAAATGATTCAAATGAGCTAAACTAATTTGGCATCAAAAAAATGTCAGAATCCTCATAAGCAGAAGGTGCATCGGCAGCTCTTAGGCTGAATTTTAAATTGAAAATTTAAAGAGATGTCATTATTATATAAATGATTGATCCGAGTGAGTTTCATAATTTTTGAAGACCGTTAAATACTTGCAATAAAGTCCGCAGAGTATTGTTAAAAAGGCTCAAAAATGAAAGGTTTTATATGGTTTTGAGCGCTCATGGTGAATTGTTCATTTGTATTTATATGAATGTTGTGTGACCCTAAAGCACTCATAAAGGGCACGTTAAGTTTTACGCTATAATGCAGCGATTAATGTTTTTCGCCAAAGATTCTGTTTGATGCCAGAGTTAAAAGAGTTTTAAATATAATGCCAAGTTTTAAAACAAAAGGTGAGTGTTCTAAACTCATTTTTCAAATACTAGTGTATTATTATGAACTGCTTTTACATCTGCATTTAAATTATTGCCATTGTAAACCATATTTGAAACAGAAGGCAATGAGTTTTTAAGCAACAATGGTTTTGATTTAAACCATGTGAAAAGCAAACAAGTGGGGCTGTTTGATGTATCTCAACCATACTTTTGTAGGCAGTTAAACAATGGTTTTGTTGTAAAACCATATTTCAAAGATATAAGCAAACAAAAGTATATTTTATAAAATTAAACAACAAATCCTTAATTTTATGCATACCTGCCAGGAGCCATACGTGCGCTTATGGTGTTAGACATCATTTAATGCATTTTAGATTTAATTGTCGGAAAACCTAGTTCATGCATCATTTTAAAGGAGACCTGCACGACCTGAAAGATATATTAGCTGGGCTAGCCAGGATTTATGGAGACAGACCGGGTCATTCCAACCACATTTAATTGGTGCTGGGAATCGTTTCATGGTTTCCACCTAGGATGCGACTCAAAGTCCTTCCACCGCACTAAGCAGCTTCCAAGTTCCCGTGGTTTTACTAGGGACAGCGCAAAGGCCCTTCAGGTTGATCTTGATTTATAAACATTTTTCACACTGCTTTGAAAATCAACCACTGTAAACAAGCTGTCAGAGCCTGAAGTTCTCATATTTATGAAAAGTTTTATAAACTTTAAAGTAAGCGGTCGAGCCTGTGCTCCTGCTTCTATGAAAAGTTTTATAAAATTTTAAAGCACGCGGTTGAGCCCAGACTCCCGTGTTTATAAAAAGTTTTATAAACCTTTAAAACAAGCGATTGAATCCAGGCTCCCATGTTTATAAAAAGTTTTGCAAACTTTTGTTATAAAGCAAGTGTTAAGAGGCTCAAGAAAAGTTTTATAAACTTTTAAAGCAAAGTAAAGGTTAGCAAGAGGTTAAGAAAAGTTTAGAAACTTTTAAAGCAAAGCAAAGCCATAAGTAGCAAGTATAAAAGCAGAATTTTAAAGAAAGCAAAGTTAGCGTTTTTAAAATGTCTCAGAAAAGAGTAGGTTTACGCTTTGAGATATTTTCTTTAAAAAAGCAACATTTTATAAAGCATACACTCACCGAGCTGCTTAGCCTATTATTTTGTTGTTTTAAAACTACTGCTGTGCATGCAGACACGCCGGACAATAGTGAGTATATTAAATGATTCTCCTAACTAGACAAGGCTGGGATAATAATCTGTAAGGAAATACTTGGAATTTCAGAGCACTGGAAGATATGTATGTACATAGTTTTGTATTGTGAAAATGTGATGAGCTCCGAGGTTCTTGAAAGAGTGGTTGGTTGCCATATTTGAAAAAGTGTAAACCGTGAGTATACTGTGTTTTGGGATATGTCAGAGGTAAATAAGTATGTCAAATTTTATAAAAATCACAAGTTTAGAAAAGAAAATTTTTATATTGTGTTTTCAAAGAAGCAACACGGCTTCGGTCTCACACAGATTCTCTAACTGCTGGAAGCAATGTTCAGGTTTCTGTGGGTAGTTTCGCACACCCGCCGCTAGTGTGGTGGGGTGTGACAAAGAAGCATTTTACATAATTCTGAAACTAACATTGCCAAAGTAATAAGCAAGAAGCAAGAAGAGAAGGGCCCAAAAGTCTAGTAAACATGTGAAAACATAACATTTATGGTAATAAGAAAGAAGAACTTTGCCCAAAAATGGCTTAGGTGGATTATATTCTATGTTTCCACAACCTAGTTTTTGGTGCATGAGAATCAAATCCTTACCTTTTTCTTTTAAGAACACTGAGTATTGAGAAAAAGAAGCTTGCTCTCTTCTTACTTATTTGTGTTAAAATGGAGGTTTTTGAGATATTTTATTCTTAAACAATGACAGAGATTTTCTCAATGGATTCAAAGTGGAGAGATGTTTGGAAGAGGGGGGGTATAAATGATTTTGGTCTGCTGATAATGAGACTACATTATGAGGCTAATTAGTGGTGCCCCCCCCCCGCCTCTTTTTCTGTGTAATTACATTTAAATATAGGTTCCTTCCGTGCTTGAAGTGATCTCGTCAGCGGTGAAATTGACCAAATTGAGGTTATCCTTGCAAAGGTGGAAGATGACAAGTGGATGGTGGATTGTTAGGTAAAGAAAGTAAGGCTTCAAGATTGTTTGATGGAGAACAACAAGGGGAAACCATTTCAAGACTTACAAAGGCCTATGATGGGTACAAGCTAGTTTCAATGTCCAGTTTTTACATCAGGGACATTAATGATGATTTAACGTCTAAGCCTCACATACACACATGTAATGATTTACAGAGGTGTATGCATGTATGTATACACAGTTTCTAAAATGTGTCTCTTATATTTGTTCAAACACACACATATGTATGTACATTATATATACACAGTTTCTAAATCATACCTTTCTCTTATATTTGTTCCTATCCTGGTAGAGAAAGATAAGGTATGAAAAAAATTGCCAACCTACTAAGGAGAGTAGTAAGAGTTAATATTTACATATCTAGTCATTCATGGTAGAAAAACTAGAGTCTTAATAAAAGTCTTCAGTATTTGTTATGTTTTCTTTAAGGACCCAATCATCTTCTTGTTTTGTGTCATTGCTTTCGATATCCCAAGTACTATTGTGAAGAATCTATCTATAGTTTTCTTTTTTCTTTCTTTGTCTTCATCACATTGTGAAGCACAAAGGAACTTTTTATGCCGTTGTAGTTGGAGCTTAGCTTTTTATTTCCCTTTCTATTGCTAGTCAGCCCGTTAACGTTAGGTTTTAACCTCAAGAACAACAATTTACGTAGCCTCGCAAGTTTCTAAGTTTAGGTGAAATCTTATCATTTCACAGCAGTCAATGCCTATAAATACGCTCAAGTTTAATCCAGGATTTTGGCTTGAAAAGGGATTTAGAAGAAATTCTAATGATGAAAATCTGTTGAAACTCTTTTTTAGCTTCGGAGAAGTGGATTTAGAAGAAATTCAACAATTAAACTTACTAGATATGGTTGGTCTTTGGTTAACTAATGCTACAAATGCAAACAAAAGGAAACAAATAATCATCTCTTGATTCATTCCAAATTAGCCGCCAATTTGTAGATTTTAAAGAATTCTTCCTATTTAGGGTGTCTTAGGTTTTTATCCTAATCAATCAAAATGTTTGTCTTGGTTAGCATGGGAACTTTGTGGCAAAGTTGTAACATACTTTGGAGAATGGCTTTGTTATAAGTTTTTGTTTAAGAAAATTTAGAAAGAGATAAATAGATAATCTTTGATGATATGAGCAATCAATCTTGATTGCAAATCACTTTAAAGCTTGTGGGTATCCCCAACCTTCCTCTCTTAGGCTTTCTTTCTTCCTTTTATTTTAATTAATGGTTCACATAAGTAAGATCATTTAGTTTATCCAGTGCACTTGATCGCATTTTATCTAATTAATGTGCTTAAGTTGCACCTCCTTCCTATTTTGGGTGTCTTTCTCGTTTACATATTATTAGTTTTCTTATCAAAGAGATATTCAAGTAACAACAACAAGAGAAAAGCAAAAATCTAGATCCAATAGCGGGTAACAGTGAGACAAAGCTTATCATGAGATTGCATAGCTATGACAAAGAGATTCGAAGTGGAGAATAAGAGCTTTGAGGTAAAGTTTGAAGGATCCCATTAGGTACTTGGATCTCAATAACAAAGAGGCTGTTAAGCATTTTCCTCTATCAATTTTGAAGAGGGAGTTTATGTAAGGGATTTTTCAGACTAGGACGGGGAAGAAAGAAAGGACTCTATTTTTATTAGATGTTGTGTATAAATAAAAGGAGTTGAAGGCCTGGGGATTATGAAGACTTCCTTGAGAAACCGTGCTCGCTTAGGAAAGTGACTTTGGAGGTCTTGGCTGAAAGGAGGTCTTGGCAAGGTTACAAGTATTTATAGGACACATCTAAATGAATAGTATGCTAACATGCGATTAAATGGTCGCATAAATGTCCTTGAAGGCTATTGCACAATTTATTTTATTTTTTTCGAGATTTTTCCCCATTTACCCATCTTGTGGAGGGGAATGGAAGAGAATCTTGTTCTTAGCGATACCAACCCTTGTGTTCACAATACCTAGGTCTTTATAGAGTCATTTCTATAATGAAAAAATCTCACCATCTCAACTGTCCTTAGTGAATTCATTTCATTGCAACCTCTATTTGATACAAAATGGAACTCCTTTAAAGGATGTCTTCCTTTAGTTCCATGCATTTGTCGCCTTTTGTTGTGAATTCAGAAATCTGATTTTTATCCTCCACAAACTTGTTTGATGCTTTCTTTTCTTTTTCAACCTTGTCCAATTTTTCAAACCTTTTATGTCCAATGCAGCCAAGATCTAATGAAAATCAAAATCCCTTTCAAAGATTAAGGCTTTTGTATGGTTAGTAGCACATAGGAAGGTAAGTGTTAGATATTGTATAGTTTTTTCCTTTTATTTTCTTATCAGATTAGGGACCCATGAGCACAGAGTATATATAAAGCCCAATACAGAATGTAGAGGTAATCTTTTCCGTAATATAATAAAATTAGGATTCTCCCTTTCTCACAATAAGCACCACTCACATGTTGTAGTTGAGAAAATCATACAAATTCCGAAGTCCTTAATGGTGCATTTATGCCAGGGAAATAGAGAATTTATTGCCATCTATTTCCACATTGCATCTAACTATTGGGCTATGGAACAAGCTCTTCCATTTTGTAAGGTTGGATTGGGTTCCACCCATGAGCATTGGAAATATGTTGGTTATTGCATTTAAAGGTTTGGAAAATTCAATTAAAAGCAGCAAGACTCTTTCACAAATTGCTTGCCTCACTCTTCCGTGGATTGTGCGGTAAGAGAGAAACACAAGGATTTTTAAAGACAAAGGGAGATCAATAGGAATGTCAAGGGATTTACTTCACTTATAGTCCTCTTTATGGGCTTCTTGTGTTGAAGTTTTTAGAGGAGTTCCACTTAATACTACACAACTCAATTGGCCAACGATTTGTGATCATTAGTTTGAAATAAACAAGATAATTTTTTTAAACTACTTGTTTAACCCAAAGCACATCACACGTAAAACAAAATATGAGAAGGAAAAGATAATTTTGTATATTCAATTGAATTGACAATACATGGTATTATATAGGAAATTACAAGAAGGAAAAGGAAACTAGAGATCAACAAGAAGAGAAAAAAAGGAAACTAAAGATTACAAGAAAGAAAAAGGGAATTAAATTATTCATAAATCTGGTTCGCTTAATTTGTTGAGTACTAGATTATTCTATAGAATATTCTTATTATTCTTTCTTTTTTCATTTTATTTTGTTTCCTTTTCTATTCGTCTTTCATGCATAACAGTGTACAAACATGTATTGTATTTAATTAATACAAGAATTTCTTCACATGGTATAAGAGTCATAGAGAGATCGGGAATACAGTTAGGCTTAGCCGCAGTCAATCTCGGCGACCCATCTAGTGCTTGTGCCTCATCCTGGTCACATCAATCATACCACGAGATTCTTTGGAAGCAATTGTCGCCGTCGGATCCAATGTCCCTATCGATTCCTCCGCCGCACTTTCCAACTGGAACATCCCCTGAGTCACAACCACCCACCATGTGCATCGAAGGTCCCTCTTCTCGTCGGTGGCAACCACACTCCAATTCGGCAAGGTACGTGCTTCCACGCTTCGATCTTCTCCTACTGAATCTCACTCGTCGATGCCTGAGGACGCGAGGAGCACTATTCTACCACATGCCACCACTGCCAAACTCACCACACGCCAATGAGTCTCCCTGACCTTGGTCGTGCCCCACTGTCGTCGAAAAATCACCATCTTACTACTTTTTGTGTCCAACTACAGATTCCCTAGGGCTTTTCAACTTTTCCCAAAGAATATTCACTCAGCTATGGAACCCTGCACGTGCTACGGAGGCTTCCATCTCCATCCCAACACCTCTTATCCTTTGTTCGGGACCACCGCAGCTGCGGATTTCTTCGTTAATGTGTTTTATGGTCGCTAAAGGAGCTCATCCACACTAGTGGAATCGCTCTTTGACTCCAATGAGTACTTAAGAGTACCCGCCTCACTGTGCAGCCAAATTTTCACCCATTACTTATGTTGCCCAGATCGGTAATGCCTCAACTTGTCTCCTTGCTTACCGGCTCTAGTTTTGACTTTGATCTTGTTAAGGTTTAGTCTCCTAATCCATTTAGGATTCTTTTCCTTCTCTCTTTAGTCTCCTAATTAGACTCTAACTCTGTTTCCTTTTTCAACACTGTAAAGATAAATACGTATGCTTTCCTCCTTTCAGAAATTACTGTAATCAATGTATTCCTTTTCTCTCAACACAGACGTGAGCCAAAGAGTTCGAGAATACTAGGTTGTGGTTTCGCTACGCCACAATTCCTAAGAACCCATCCAGTTAATCGCGCCACAATCCAGCCGTGGCACGCCTTCACGGCCTCACGAAAGCCAAACCATCGTCGGAGCATCTTGCCACCAAGAACTTTACCGACAAGATTTTCCTGGCGAATTTCCATTTCGGGCCAAAGAGCACTCAACAACACTCCTCCTCCGATCTACCTTCGTGGAAGCCTTCGTCGAAAATAACTTCACACGAAATACACTCGCCGATCTCCAATTCGGGCATCAAATTGCCGCTTCGCGCTGGCGAGCGCGGTAACATTGTTTTTACATGCGCTCCTCCGCCAAGTAGCGCCCGTCGACTTCCATCCATCCATTCCACTACCGTCACCGTAAAGCCCTTATTCTTCGGGGCTTTTCTCTCAGCTCGTTATTGTGTTTTTCTCATACTCGACCTCATCGCTTTTGTGTTTTCTCGAGCTCACGGCTACTGTGACCTTGGGCGTTGTATCTCGTTGATTCCTACCGATTTTCATCTCTATGGTCGGTAACAAACTTTTAATTCTTTGTATCCGAAACTCCTAAGAGATTATAGATAAACCACGTGTGAGTGAAAATTATCACCACGGGCGTATTCAAAGGAACCTTGGTTTATTGGTATAGATGAGAATCATCTTACTATCGCGAACACAAGTATTCCCAAGATAAACGTATCTTTACCGGAAAACTGATGTTTCTACTTTGCAATATTCTTTCGGCACCTATTGATGTCAAGACTCTATATAATATCAGCCTAAAACTTGCTACACTTTTTGGAATCGTGTAAAGAAACCGCAGACACTAATGATATTCGTCTCTACGGTAATATCCTCCATCGCCAATTTGAAACAACTCGGTATGGATATATCTCTATGGTGGATGAACGTTCACCCCAAGGATGAATCCTATCTCGATTTTGCCAAAGTCTACTAATACTGCACTCAGCCCAAGATGGATCGAATTTTTATGATCATTCTTCTCTCTAACTCGGACTGCATTTTGAGAACACCGAATGTGATATCACCGAGCGCTTATTCCAAACTTTGATGAGGCTCTTGCTCGCTTACTTCACCACACCTCCACTGCCACTCAATCCATGCGATCTGAGATTACACCGAACACTTCTGTGATGGTTTCTCAGTCTCTTTCTCGAGGTGATTCCAGAGGTGGACGCAATAGCAACCGAGGTAGAGGACAACGTCCTTAGTGCACATATTGCCATAGGCTTAAACACACCTGTGATCGATACCGCCATGGCCAACCTCCTCGCATCGCCCATTCGCCCGCCTTGATTATTCGGGAAGATGCTCAGTTCCTCGTCTCGTGAGCCCGCCCACACCTCAGGGGTCATTCTACGCCCATTGAATATGAGAGTACCTTCGCCTCACTCAAGCCCAAATCTTCCATTGCTTCTAGTGCCTGCATCAGATGCCCCGCTTGCTCATACATTCATCCGCACCTCGATCCTTCGATATTGGAGCCTCCTAATCATATATCCGTAACAGCACCTTTTCTTCTCTCTTACATTTTCGTCTTCCTTTACCTACAATTACCTTAGCTAATGGTTCTCAAACATAGCTAGCTGTATCGCCTCTGCTTTGTCCCCTCTCTCCCTTCCTTACTCTCTAATTTATACTTTATGTTCCTAATTTTCCTTTTAATCTTATTTCCATTAGTAAGTTGACTCGTGACCTCTCATTGTGTACTCACTTCACACAACTCGTAACCCTGCAGACCAACATGTGGTAGTAGACGATTGGCATCGACAGAGTCAAGCAAGGCTCCTTTCACCTCACCGCCTCTTTGTTCCACTACTTGCACTTCCGCTAGCTTCTCCTCTCCCTCCACGCCAGTTCTGGCCATCCAAGCTCTCTCCAAGTTTCTAAGCCAGGTTCCTCATTTTTCTAGTTTATCTTCGCTGAGTGTGAAGTCCTCGTCGCCTTAGGGAAACATACTCGTGGTCTTGGTTCCCAAAGCGTTTAGGATCCCTGACAAAGTCCCTTCGAGTTTGTTCATACTGATGTTCGGGGTCCTTCAGTTCACTCCTATTTTAGGATTTCAAGTTACTTTGTTACTTTTAAAGACGATTATTCTCGATGTACTGTTATTTTTAATGAAAATCAATTGTTATTTTCTATCTTTAAAAAATTTCATGTTGAAATTCGCACTCAATTCAATACATTTATTCGTATTTTAAGAAGTGATAATGCAAAAGAATATTTCTCTACGCCATTCTCTTCTTTATGCCTTTCCACTGATTCTTTCATCAATCATCTCAAGGCTTACACTCCTCACCGTAATGGAGTGGTCGAGCGTAAGAATCGCCATTTAGTCAGACAATTTCGCACTCTCCTCCTCCATCATAAGGTTCCCAACGCTTGGGATATCTTAGTTGCCGCTATTTGATTAATCATATGCCTGCTTTTGTACGACGTATCCCTTATTCTATCTTACTACCTACTCAACCTCTCTTTTACCTCCCTCCTCATGTCTTTGGTTGTGTTTGTTTTGTTCAAATTCTTACTCCTGGGCAAGACAAACTCTCTGCCAAAGCCACGAAGTGTGTCTTTTTGGGTTATTCTCGCCTTCAAAGGGGTTATCGTTGTTATTCTCCAGATACTAATCGCTACTTTATCTCCGCAATGCCGATTCTTTGAAGATTCCTCCTTCTTCTCCTATGGAGGCCCTTCTACTCCATGTTTTATCTATTCCTCTTGTTTCATCTCTCTCCGATTTCCTTCTCCACCTACAAATGTCGTGGATTCGACCGTTTAAGTCTATATCGTCCTAGTCCATGTGGCCTCGTGTTGACTCATCTCTTTTGCCACAAGCCATCTCCTTCGTCCTGCTCAAGAACCGTCTCGATGATCTACCATTATTACCTGGAAGGTACCCGCCTACTTCTAACCCACATCCCATTTATAATTTTCTAGCCATCATTTATCTCTCACTTACTTTACCTTTTGTTTCCACTTTGTTTTCTCGTCTCTACCCTAAAACACTTCCAGCGAGATCTCTCTCATCCTGGGCTCGAAACAAGAATGGCTAAGGAAATAGATGTTTTTTACTCCAATGACATGGAACTTGCCGCTTCTTCCTCCTGCAAGTCTCCTCAACAAGCATCAATTTTTGGCTTATACAAGGAAGGTGGGACCCAGACTTGCCCGGGATTGATCACGGCGTCTGCTAATGTTATGTAGCACACTCACACATGGCTCTCGTACTCATTATGATACCTTTCTCCTGGTGTCAAGATTGCCGCTTGCTTGCTTTTTTTCATGGTCGCTATATGCTCATGGTCTCTTTTTCACTGGATATCAAGAATGTCTTTCTTCATGGCGATTCAATGGTGAGGGTTTATATGGAGCAACCACTGTTTTGTCATTAGGGAGAGTCCGCCGGTATGCAAATTACGCCGTTCTTTATATGGTTTGAAACAAATTTTCAATCTCTACTTAATGACAGCCCTTCTTTGGGCAACAGAGTTTGCATGATTCTAAGACAATGACCATTCGTTTTTTATCATCATTCATCTACTGAAAGTACACGATTGTTTATGTGGATGACTTTGTTTGCCATGTGCAAGATCATGATATATTCAGTGTTCAAACAACACCTCTTCTCAAATTATTCTTGCACAAAAGACTTGGGGAACTCAAGTATTTTCTGCATCATAGAGTCGCCCCAATTCCGTGAAAGCATATTTCTGAGAAGCATTCTACTGGGATCCAGGAGATATCGACGACTTATAGTAACCGATCGCCCCACTATCACCCGCCTCGACATCTCGCTTTCTGTGAGCGAGCAGCTTCAGCTCCTACAATCACCTCAGATAGCCATCGATGTCAGAGTCCATTCTCCGTTGACATCAGCGAACACTGTGTCAAAGGCACAGATGAGTAACAGAGCATACCTGGCGTTGTCGGATACAGTGATGCAGACTGGGCAGGCTCACCTACAGATAGACGTTCTACATCAGGGTATTGTTTGTTCATCATAACTTAACATCCCAAGAGTAAGAACAAGATGTGAGCTGATCCAGTAGCCGGGTTTAGTACCGAGCTATGACCTTAGCGTACATGTGAACTCATGTGGTCAAGCATCTTCTCCAAGAGCTAAGATTCAGGGAACGATGAACAAATGGTTCTTATACGCGATAACTGCTCGCCAGATATTTCATCTAACCAGCTTTCACAAGAGTATTCAAACACATCGGGCGGATTGCCACTTTATCGTAGAAAAGATTGCACGGGGATGCATGACTACTGGCCAGGTCAACTCTAACGACTAACTAGCAGACATCTTCACTGTTTCAAGTTCTGGGGATAAAGTATATATGTGACAAGCTTGTTGCTTTAATCTATATGCTCCAAACAGGGAGTGTTAAGGTTTAGTCTCCTAATCTATTTAGAATTCTTTCCTTCTCTCTCTTTAGCCACCTAATTGCACTCTAACTCGCTTCCTTTTCCTAATACTAGAATAGCAACACATGTGACAAGCCTCCTCCTTTTGTAAATTAATTAAAATCACTGTATTCCTTTTCCTCACCGTATCTTATACACTTCGTGGTGATAAATATGGCCCTTCGACATTTACAGAATATCAGAATAATCTCAAATTATACTGGATAGCTTTATAACATGTTTAAGCGATAATAAAAGTAAATGTATATTTTTCCCGATAAAATAATGCTAAAATAAAATAAGTAAAACTTAAATTAATACAAAAGTTAAGGGTAAATTGGTAAATTGCTAATTATGACCCAAATGACATAAGAACAAAGATCAGATGCCAAAGTAGGAATTTGAATAAGTGGAAGCGTAAATGAAAGAAGATGAAAGGCTATTGTAGAATTAGCAAAAGTTGTGGAGCAAACAGAAAGAAGATGGAGGACGAAAGTGTAATAAAAGGAAAATTAAAAATCAAAAGGCAAAATATCTCAAGTGGTCTCTCATTTTTGGGAGAGCTCATACAGGAAGAGAGAAGAGAAGGGAAGAAGAAGAAGAAGAGGAGAACAGAAGGAAGAAGATCAAAGGTATAGAAAAGTATGGAACTTGTATGGAAACTAAGTATGGAATTTGATCCCTTTCGATGTTTCTATTGAGTTGTGTGTCTGTTTGGCTGCTGGGAAAGCAGTGGAAAGGGAGAGGAAATGAGATTCTGATTTTCTGTTTTTATGTGTATTTTTGGAGAAATTGGTCTTTAGTAGGCTAAGTGGAAGATTAAGGATCTGCTTAACTGAGGTTCTAATCATTGTTTAACTTTTGATTCTTTTCCAGGTTTTTTTTTTCTCTGCGATCGAAGGAACATGAAGTTCCTGCTTTAATTATTTTTTTCTTGGTTTTGATCTTGTCCTAAGATAACCATAACCATCCAAAGCTGAGAATTTCACTTTAAAATTGAAAATTCAGTTTTGTTTTTTTTTCTGAACTGGTTTTAAAATCTGTCTGCTTTAATAGAGATTAAGTTTGTCCTGTTGTTGCTTCGAGACCCAGAAAAGGAGAATATGAATTTTCTTTTTCTTTTTCATCCTGCGTTTACTCAGCAACTATGCTGAGCGGAATTTGTATAGACAAAGGTTGGTTTAATTTCTCAAGTGGCTTTTCCAATGTTTCTAATCAAATGCTCAATTGATTTCAAAATTTATTATTTCTTACTATGTTCTTAATTTTATAGCAAGTACTTAGTCAAGTTTCAGAAATGATCAACTTTGGGTCTTGTATTTAGATCTCATTATTTTGTTTAGCTATTTGCTGTTTCTGTCAATTTCGAAAAGAAGGAGTTCAAACTTAAGATCTAGAGTGTTTCTATTTTCTTTTAGCAGGTTATCTTCCCAGGAAAAAAAAGCAAGTCTTTGGTTGAAAAAAATGCTAGCAATTGAAGTCCATTCCCGTGAAGACACTGTGCGGCTACATAGTCTGACTTCTGCAGCTGGTTGCAATACACCCTTACATAAAGATGGGAGTTACAGTTGACTCCTTTCTACAAGTTCTGGAATCTGATGAAATACTTAATTCTCTTGCAACACCTATTCCTGGTTACTAATACATGGATGTAGGAGTCTCGTATGAATTCAACCAATATCCAACTCGATACTAGAATTTTAGAACATCTATCCAGACAATGAATTTGGTCAGCTTAAATACCAACCAGGAATCAAAACCCGGCTTTACAGTTTGTTTGGTTAATTCACTATTTGGTTGCTAAACCATCATTTGATGTACTTCTTAGTTAATGCTACCTTATGGAAGCCTCCAACTTTGGATGGTCATAATTTTCTGTCTCCACCCGCTTTGGATGTTTCTTTGACTACAAAGTTCTCAGCCTGTAATCCATCCATATATATAGCCTCGATAATATCGGGAACTCATATTAGGGTCTAGAAATCAATAAAAAACAGTAGTTCTACTAATTCTACTGCAGTCACTGTTCATGGAAAGCCTAACTCTCAGATGTCTTCACTCTTCGTCCGAACCTCGTTTCGATGTTTTTTAATTCTACAAAGCCTCAGCCAAATCCATCCATATATAAATACGAATTCGGAACTCAGACAATGCAACCACTAAAAACTAGCTCGGGCCGGCTATGCCTGTAGTCACGTTCATAGGAAGCCTCAACTTTGACGGTCATAATTTCTTCTTCGGGTCCGGTCTCGTTTCGATGTTCTTGGACTCTACGGGAAGTTCTCAGCCTAGAAGAATCCATCCATATACTAATGAATTTAACTCATATTAGGTCCAAAAATCATGAAAACAGTAGGCCCTGCTAGTTATGCTCGTAGTCACTGTTCATAGGAAGCCTTCAACTTCGAACGGTCATAATTTCTTCGTCCGAACCTCGTTTGATGTTCTTGACTCTACTGGAAGCCCTTCGAGTCTGTAATCCATCCATATATAGCTTGGATGAAATTGAACGATGGTAAATAGCCTATACATACATGGTAACCATACTTATTCATGCATATAATAAGATATGAAAATGCAAAGATACGAATAAATGATTGTAAATATCGCATATGATTACCTGGATGACAATAATTATTCTAATATGAAATATGTACTGAACATAAAATACACACGGATTGTCCGCTGTAACCCGGTAGAGGGATAGATGGGCATGCCTATTAGTGGAAAAACAAGTTTACAAAAGATACTGATCGCCGTCCCGCTTCGGGTCATTACAACGCCTTCGTCCTTATAAATGGTCATTGTCTTGTATTAATGAGACGCTTCGGCACTTATAGAATCTCGATAATGATAACAGCCGCCTCGGGGCTCCTTTATAGACCACTGTTGCATAAAGGAAGACAACGCCTTCTGCCCTTATAGTTTCCTTTATCCACTTCTAAGGTTTATGCAGGCATGAAACATAAAATAAATGACTTGAACATGACATATGATATGATAAGAGAAGCATAGCACCGCCATGCAATGACAAGTATATTGTGACAAAAACATGAAGCAAAGTGTAAAATGATAAGAAATGAAACATGGTATGATAAGTAAATATAAAATATGTATAAGCATGTTTAAATGATATGATATGTTAGATGTGTATGCATGTAGAGTAGAAGTGTGGATGACCTCGGTTAGAGGTCATCCATATGTATTAATTCTACCTAAGCTATAAGCTAGCATGGTGTTGCATCCTCGTAGGTACAAGAGAAGCGTAAACAAGAAGTCCAGACATTCCACACGCTAGAAACCAAGGCCAACACACTACTAGGTGTCCACTAAAGACCTTTTGGCTCCATTTTTGTATGTTTTGTTTTGTAAACAATGTAAACAATGTAAATATTGTAAATGTTGGAATACTTCCATATACGAGCTTGTAGATATTTGTAATCCGTCAAGCATTAATATAGTATTGCTAATGTTTAACATTATATGAATGAACAAGCTTAAAGGTAATAAGTTTTTTAAAAAAAAAAATGACACCCTCGCTTGACACCGTGTGCCGAGTTGGGGGCGTCACAAATACAATCCTAAATTTCCATTGCAGTAGTCAAGAACATACATATCTCACTATTGTTGGTTATGTTGTAAAGGTAGCCGTCCTTCTTGGTTAACAAGCAACTTATCTTCAGGAAGTTAGTTGCGCGCTTGTGAGGTGATTTTATCTTCGTTTGTATAGTTCAAGGTGATAAACTGCTACATAGCATACTCTGCCGCGCACTCCGTACATAAAAAGGTTGTATTCTAGTACAGAAAGTGAGTGAGTTCTAGCAAGAGCACGCATGATAAGCGCCCCGTCACGCTAGATCTTGTAATTCTCCGTTTGCAATTGATCCTGCAGAATAAAAGAAACTCTCTTAAATTCTCGCTCATGTTTCGCTTGCTATTGCTTGGGTTTAGTTTGAGAGAGGAAGCACCAACAAGTTCCATGGAGTCCCATAGCCAGGACATATTCATGGAATCTTCCTCACCTTCCTCATCCCAAGCTTCAAAGGTTGGTGACGAAGATGGAGTTTTAAGATATTAAAAGAGAATTTTTAAGAAGGTGAAGCAGTCAAATTATGATTATTAGTTAGAAAAGAAATTTCAATTTAGATTTAAATTTTATCAATTGGGAAATAAATTATGATTCTTTATTAGAATCAAATTAGGGTTTGAGTCATAATAGGATATTAGAATTTTAGTACATTTAGGATTTCTTAGAGAAGCCTATAAATAAGGCTAACTGATGTAAGTCAAAAACATATTTGGTTGAGTAATAGTATTTCATCTATTTGCAATATGATAAGCCTCCTATTCAATTAACCTATTCTAGAAGAAGGAAGCACATGCAAAAGACGTGGAACTCCTTAAGCTTTATGAAGCATCGTGGCAACGAGGCGCCCAGCTTTTGGGTGGGGTTTAAAAAGTGGGGCTGAAATTGTGGGTTTGGCAGAAAGATTAGGCTTGAAAAGGGAATGTTGTAACAATTTGCATCGTAACTGTAGCTCTCGGGTTATGGCAAGGTTACGAAAGGAAGGCCGGGATCTATCGGGAGGAGAAGATGATCGAGGTAAGGTGAGTTACACACTGAAATGGGTTCGATTCGCAAAGGATCTCCAACGCTGTCCTTGGAAAAAAATATGGGAGTATTGCTAAAGAAGATGGAGATCTTGGATCAGGTTAAGCAATCATTACAGAAAATTGGTGAAAAAGGGAATCCGAACTGGGATCAAGGTAAGGGGGTATCTCAAGAGACCCAAATCCATCAACCCTTCTCTCACACCATAGATTCAAGCGATATCAATGGATTGGCTGAAGGACTCGAAGTTGCCTTTGCTTCGAATGATTCGACGTTAAAGAGATCTGGAGGTATCCATCTGGGCAGTGAGACACCGAAGGATACAACCACCGAAACCAAGCCGAGGTTGAAGCAGGAGGAAGAGGTATTCAGACCTGAGATTCGGAGCCAATGGATAGAGATGCTAATGTTTGAAGGAGGCAACCCAGAAGGGTGGGTTTTTCGTTCGGAAATTTTTTTTTTTCCAAGCAGATCGACATCTCCGAGACGGAGAAGCCGGATGTGGCTACCCTTAGTTTCATAGAGGCCCTGGCCTATTTCCAGTGGGAGGCCAGACGATGAAAGATGGTGAGTTGGGATGAATTAAAATATAGACTTCTGGTTCGTTTTAGCTTAACACAAGAAGGTTCTCTTTGCAAGAAGTTTCTAGCACTCAAGCAAGAGAGATCGGTGAGGAAATCCCGCCAAATTTTTTAGGCAATGGCGTTAGTACTGCAAGGGGTCCCTGAGCATGTGCTAGAAGGAGTTTTCATTAATGGGTTGAGACCTGAAATTCAGGCCGAGGTTCGACTGATTATGCCCCGAAGACTTAAGGAGCTTATGGAATATGCCCAATGGGTCAAAGACCGTAATTGGACCCAATTGGCCCTAGCATCCCCAACATCAGGCCCTCACATAGGGAGTTCAAGATATGGATTTTTGGATTTGGACCTAGCTAAGAAAAGCCCGGAGTCAATCATCAAGAATGATGGAGGCTTTAGGTCGTGGGCTCAAGTTAGCATGGACTCTCGGCCCAACTTTGGACTTGGATGGGGCCCAAACAACCCGCCCCACAAATACCCAACTTCTTCCAACCCACTTCCAACCTTGAACCATTATCCACAGCTCCCTTCATTCCAAAACCAATTGTTGGCAGCAATGAAGACCACAACGACAACACGAATTCTAGGGCCCAAAATCAGGGGCACCCTATAGGCGACTGACAAAGGCTGAACTCCAGGATAAGCGAGAAAATGGCATATGTTATCGATGTGATGTAAGGTTTTTCATCGGCCATCGATGCAAAAACAAACAACAAGTCTTATTGGTTGAAGACAACGAAGATGATAGAACCTTGGAAGAGGGCGAAATAGAATCAGATCAACCATCTCCCAATGAAGAGGCAAAACTCTCTTTAAATTCTATGGTTGGTATCTCCATTCCTAGAACCATGAAGCTTCGAGGTACAATTGCTAACCAAGAAGTCGTGGTCTTGATTGATTGTGAGGCTTCCCATAATTTTATTTCCGCAGAATTAGTAGACAAACCGGGTCTCCCCTTTGTTGGAACTCACAGTTTTAGGGTTCTCATGGAAACCAAGTTATCGCGAGCGAGTCGGGCCTTTGTAATGTGGGTCATGGTCCAACCATTTAATATCAAATTCAGGCGCACTCTCCCTTTGAAGCTGGGAAGTGCCGATGTCATCCTTGGTATGCAGTGGCTCGAAAAACTTGGAAGAATGCAAGTAAATTGGAAAACTCTTACTATGCGTTTCCAACTGGATGACACGATGGTAACCCTATAAGGTGACCCAAGCCTCTGCCACTCTAATATCTCTCAAAGCAATGATGAAGGCTAGAAGAGGGGATGGGGAAGCAATTTTGTTGGAATTATGCAAATTATTTCATCTCAATGAAAGAACAAATGTCTCCTATGCCGTGAGTCGACGCCTCTATTGCTTCAATCTTACACGAATGTTTTTGAGGAGCCTTAGTCATTACCCCTAAGCCCAGGTTGCAACCATGCTATTGTTCTCCAACCAAGAACAACTCCAGTAAATGTACGCCCTTATGGATACCCGCACCATCATAAATTTGAGATTGAACATTTGGTTCGAGACATGTTAAGCGCAGGAATCATATAACCTAGTGTGAGCCCATTCTCAAGTCTTGTACTACTAGTCAAGAAAAAGGATGGGGGATGGCGGTTTTGTGTAAACTATAGATCTCTAAATAGAGTTATAGTCCCTAACAAATTCCCCATTCTGGTAGTAGATGAACTACTCGATGAACTTCATGGTGCATTAATCTTTTCTAAATTAGATCTTCGGTTAGGCTATCATCAAATTCGTGTGCACTAACAAGATATTACAAAGACAGCTTTCAGAACTCATGAGGGCCATTATGAATTCTTGGTCATGCCGTTTGGTTTTTCCAATGCACCAACGACATTTCAGAGTTTGATGAACCAGGTTTTTCATGAATATTTGCATAAATTTGTTTTGTTTTTGATGATGTGTCAGGTACAAAGACTCCTTGGAAGAACATGGTAGTCATCTTCAACTCGTACTAAACTGCCTCAGAAATCACAAATTGTTTGCCAACGGGAAGAAATGCCAATTCAAACAACTCTGGCTAGAATACCTAAGCCATATCATATCTGGGCAGGGAGTTGAAGGCATCCCAACAAACTCGTTATAAGAGCCGGCCGTCCCTCTATCCCTCTATAAAAGAACTCAAGGCTTCTCGCTTAACTAGTTATTATAGTCGCCAGTTCGTAATTATGGAGATATTGCCAGCCACCTACAACCGCTAAAAGGATGTTTTCCACTGACTACGTGACACAAAGAAGCTTTTTTTGAAACTCAAAATGTGCCATGACCTCTCTTCCCGTTGGGCCCTTCCCGATTTCACCAAGCCATTTATCTCCTGAACCCGATGCTTCGGCCAGGCTTAGGAGCTTTGCTTATGCTAGATCATCGGCCCATTGCCTTCTTCAGTCACCAATTGTCTACTAGGGCACGCCAGAAATTAGTTTATGAGAGAGAATTAATTGCCATAGTCTTTGTTGTTCATAAATTGTGTCATTATCTGTTAGGGAGCAAGTTCACTGTATGCACTAACCAACGCAATTTAAGTATTTGTTGGAACAACGACTTATCAACCCAGATTGCCAGAAATTGATGACAAAAGTGTTGGGTTTTAACTTTGATATTCAGTATCGTCCTAGTCTGGAAAACAAAGTTGTAGATGCGCTATCCCGGATCC
The DNA here is from genome assembly GCA_016808115.1 of Tetrastigma voinierianum. Lineage (NCBI taxonomy): Eukaryota > Viridiplantae > Streptophyta > Magnoliopsida > Vitales > Vitaceae > Tetrastigma > Tetrastigma voinierianum. Next base: position 517,642 of record JAEQBH010002669.1, on the reverse strand, counting down.
CTTATGTCGCTGACTCTTCCTTATCCTGTGGACACCTTGGACCAACTTGCTAACCAGGTACAACAACACCCACAATTACAGTCCATTATTTCTGATCTGCTTGTGGACCTTGCTTCCCATCCTGAATACTCACTTCTCCATGGCCATTTATTATACAAAAACAGGTTAGTCCTTCCCCCCAAATCTCCATTCATTGCTTTGATTATGTGGGAGGGACATTCTAGCCTCATGGGCAATCATTCTGGTGTCTTGAAAATATTCCAACGCATTTCTGCTGGATTTTATTGGGTCGGCATGAAAGCTAACATTCAAAGCCTGGTTGCTCACTATGACGTATGTCAAAAAAAAATAAATACTCTAATTTGGCGCCCGCGAATCTTCTCCAACCACTTCCCATTCCTGAAAAAATTTGGAAAGACATTTCTATGGATTTCATTGAAGGCCTACCGCAATCTGGGGGTATTGATTCTATCCTAGTAGTCATTGATCAACTCAGCATGGTCATTTCCTCGGCCTGCACCATCTTTTTTCTGCACACTCCATCGCCTCCCTTTTCATCCGGAAAGTAGTTCGCCTACAAGGGTTTCCTAAATCTGTAGTCTCCGACAAAGATAAAATTTTCATGAGTACTTTTTGGCAGTCACTCTTTAAGAGTCAAGGGACTACTCTCAAGATGAGCACCGCCTATCATCCCCAAACCAACGGCCAGACTGAGGTTGTTAATTGTTGTATTGAAACGTATCTACGTTGTTTTGTTAGCCCATTCCTAGCCTTAGCCAGCTTTCTACCTTGGGCAGAGTATTGGTACAATACTTTGTTTCATTCTACCACTAATACTACTCCTTTTCGGGTCATTTATGGGCGTGAACCGTGTGCCCCCCCCTTATCAAAGGTCTTCCTTTATCCATCCACAATTCTGAAGTGGACATATTACTACAAGACCGTGACTCCATGCTTCTTCTCCTGAAGGAACACTTAGTTCGTGCTCAACATCAAATGAAATCTACCGTCAACCCCCATCGCCGCGACTTATCCTTTAACATTGGGGACTGTCTCTTGCAAGGTGAGCAAATGAGAAGTTGGCACCAAGATTTTATGGCCCCTTTCCTATCCTCCAATGTGTAGGACAAGTGGCTTACAAGCTCCAACTTCCGCCTCTTCCATAATTCATCCTGTCTTTCATATCTCCCAGCTTCGCTCTGCAATTGGAAATGTTCCTCCCTGTATGGATTTACCCACCCACTTATCTACAGACCTAGAACTGTTCGTTGAACCTGAAGATGTGTTGGGTTATCGAATTGTTAGCCTTTATCCCTCATGATGTGGAAGTCTTGATTAAGTGGAAAGATTTGCCTGCCCAAGAGGCTACTTAGGAACCTTACACCCTCATTCGAAATCAATTTCCCTCCCTTCACCTTTAGGACAAGGTGTCTCTTTGGGCCGGGGGTATTGATAAGCCTCCTATTCAAATAACCTATTCTAGAATAGGCGACACGTGGAACCCTTGCTTTATAAATGCGGCAAACGAGGGAGTCTTGTTTTGGGTGGGGTTTAAAAGGGGGGCTGAAATTGTGGGTTTGGCTAGAAAAGATTAGGGTTTGAAAAGGGAAGGTTGTACCACAATCTTTGCAACTTTGAATGGTGAGACTCCATTGGCTTTCTAGGTGAGACTCCTAGAAGACCTAAGTGAGATTCTAAGGTTTTTACCTATCCCCTTCTAGTACATTCTTTCCATTTTATTATCTAATTTTCCCTATCACATCTCTTATCTATATATATATATTTAATTTTACCCTTGTTTCTTTTCCCTAAACCCTAAATTATAAATACCCTTCTTCACCCACCTCACGTGTAGGCAACCTTTATAGGATTATCCTACATCAGTTGGATCCCTTTTTTTTGGTCCCATTCCAATGAGATGGCTAAATCTCCCCTTGCCCTTTAGGTATATGCGGACAATTTAGGACCATTTGAGGTGCTTCTTCCCATTAAGCCTATTAGATGCTGAATATTCTGCAATTCTCCAATCTTCTAAACAAAATTGGTTTCTTCAAACATATTAGAGTTGCTAGAGATGGTGGACATGGTAAAGGAAGGAAATTTGCGGCAACTAAGGCTGCCAAAATGGGAATTGGAGAACAAATATAAGAAGGAATAGCAGTGATGAAGGCTGGAACACGCAAAAAATAAAAACACATGAAATACTCTGTTTTGTTTTTTCAAAAACAAAGCAAAACGGTGCAGAAAAATCCAGTGATAAGGGTGAAGAAAATGGCGATGAAGGTTGAAAGGTTCCAAGGTTTTAGAAACTCAAAACCATGAAACAAAATATGGTAGAAGGAAAAAGTAATTCTGCATAGGCACTTGAATTGAAAATACACAGAATCATATAGGAGATTACAAGAGGGAAAAGGAAACTAGAGATCACAAGAAGGGAAAAAAAGGAAACTAAAGAGCACAAGAAAGATAAAGGAAACTAAATCATTCCTAAATCTGGACTACAATTTAATTGAATCCCTTAATTTAAGGTATTTAAAAAAAAAATCTCCAAATACAATTAGAAATCCCCTACTTTATTTACAGCTCATCAACACTCGACACTATGCCAAGTTTATTAACGCCTAGTCTAGTCTTAACACTCAATATCATCTGCAATCACTTCTCACTTGCACATGGAATCAATGAGCAAAAGGAAGCAACAAGGTTTAAACTCATAACTCCTCAAAAACCAAGGTTGACATAGCCACATACCTTGTTAAGCTACTAATTTAATCTAAATCCTTATTCTATTATGCAATGGGCTAAATATGTATATCAAGCCAGCAAATGATTAGGCTAATATTCAAACTAAATGCTTATAGTTGGGCTAAGCTCTTTTAGGATCCAATGAACCAAACCCTTGGAGGTCAGGCAATCTTCATGATACTTGTGAATGCTTTTAATGAATATGTTAATTGCCCCAAACTAATTCCCAAAAATCAATTCGAGTTTATCAAGCAGCACCCCATTATACAAATGTATATGAATTACAAACATATCTTAACAATGTCATGTAGTTTTTTTTCCTTTTTTTTTTCCACAAGGGAAAATTAAGATAAAAAATAATAATAACAAAATAACATAGAAGAATAGCAATCGTACATACCTGTTCACATTTTCCTAACTTTTCCTTTTCTCCCTTGTAGCCCTAAACATGGAAATAACAGTTTGATCATGACTACAAATAGTCATTTTCAATAATAACCAGATTGAAAAATCCAAGGGTATGAAAAAATATTTCAAGAAAAAAACAATGATGCTAATGTCACAATGCATATAATATCAAATAAAGAAATTAATTCAATGACAACTCATACCTTAAGTAGTTCCATCTCATCTTTCGTTGGACAAAACTTTGTAAGGTTATCAACCTGATCAGCATCTAAGGCTGAATCCTCTAAAGCAAGCACTGAACTCTGTTCATGTTCCACAAACAGTATAATTGTCAAGGACAATTCATCACAAAATATTGCTGCTTGATGAATGTGTCAGATAATTAAAGCTGACAGATACAAACGTTGTTGCGCTAACAATATGTTTTCAAGAAATGCTAAAGTTGAAGGACATAAAAACCATTGAGCATTAAGAAAAACAGAGATAAGACAATGTTTATACTATAGAACTGTGAATCAATAAAATCTGATTATTGAAGTCAAGCTGAAAACCTGATTATAAAATTTCATATACTTTTATACTATTTCAAGTGTCCTGAGAGACAAGTTGATTTTTAGGAAAATAGAAGAGTTTAAACAAATAAATAAAATAAATAATAAATAAATAAATAAATAAATAAATAAATAAAAAAAAAAATATATATATATATATATATATAATAAAGAAACATCTCAACAAATTGGATCAGAGAAGTGATGTTTTAGTACAGTAGCCTTAAATCACAAGTTAGAATCAATGTATATGCTGTTGCACTAGTTTAGGATGAATGGATCAAAACACAGAAGAACAAAGCATATAAAGTATAAAACTTTTAAAAAAAAAAAAAGCAAGGAAGCATACAAACTATTACCAGAATCAAAGGAATTACCAAAAGTTTGGACTTGAAGCTGATATATCAAATCTATTCAACTATTATCAGGAGTCAAAATGAAGAAATTATTAATAAAGGTGACAATAGGATTGCCAAATGCGAAGATTTTCAATGTCTTGGTTGATCACCAGAAGGAAAGAGGGATTGAGAGAGAATGCTGCACAAAAGATTAGAGCAACAGGTATTTTATAATGACATTGTTTGTAAACAGTCACCTGATTGATATACATCTGTCAAATTTAAGGAATATTATGAAGAGGCTCAAATACCAACCATGCTCTATAATGTGGAATCATGAAAAGCATAAAAACAATATGCAATTGGCATAACAAAACAAAGATACGGAGATCAATGAGCCACAAGAAAAGAAGGGTGGAATAATAAATATATGCATTTATGAATGGTAAAAGCATCACCAACTGGGAACAAGATGAAAAGAACCTGTTCAGATTATTTGGTTATAACAGTGAGGATTGAAATGGTTAGATGCACTGAAAGGAAGAGAAAAAAGGTCATTGGTAGAGATAATGAAGAATGATGCAATGGCCTATGACCGACAGAAAATTTGACTCTTGTTATTGTAAAATTGATACGATAGAATTCATATAATGGAGGCCAAATAAGAATTTAATGCAACAGAGTTCTATAGTAATTGAAGTTGAACCTGATGTAAAACATTGAATTTTTAATTCTATTTTATTTTATTTTGTTGATGCAGCATTTTGTCACAATAGTTTTAGAGATCCATGTGCAGGATAGAGAAACACAGTTCTATGTAGCTTACCATCAATTCATGCAACGGCACCTTCACCTTTGAAAGCATGATTTCACAATTGTAGGCTCTCCTGTGTTCAATCTGCATGAAGTGATAACAATCAAGTAAGACAATGATAAATAAAACCAAACACTCACAAGAACTTTTCATACCATGAAAACACAGGAATAAGGGTTCAACCATAACCTCAGTTTCAGATGCTGATATTTCAATAGGCTTAGCATAATGGTTTTGTAATCAGAGATAATTGAAAGAAAAATTGTGTATTTCATTGATCGCAAATAACCTATTTATATACAAGACAATCTCTAAATCAAATAGGAAAGAATATTAAGTCTCCTTAACTCTACATGAATCCATGTTTCCTTTTCCCAACTAGTTTCTAATTCTACAATATTAGAACACGGCCCCCCCAAGCTAGAGCATAGATATTAATCATGCCCAATGTTTTCAAAGGCGAAAGCGTTACGTGAGGCATTTTCATGTCTATGAAACGAGGCGTAAGCCTTGTGTGATCACAATATATATAACTAATAAATGCTTTATAATATATTAAAAACAATATATTGAATAAAAAATAATGAAATATAATTGAAATTTTTGGAATAAATAATTAAATCCATTTTTGGAATATGTTAATATTCATTTTTGCTAACATATAATAAAAATACTTGATAAGGATAATTTATTTGAATGATTATAATATAAAATAAATTATAATTTTTGGAATATGGATTAATGTTAATATCAATTTTGAAATAATCATTTTAAAATAGCCTTTCAAAATTAAATGTTTGTATTTTATCAAAATAATTTATTATTATATTTTTAAAACTATTTTTACAAACAAGTTACCAAAAATATTAATTTTATAGAATTATCCAATATATTCTGCTAAAAAAAATATAATTATTCATTATAAAAATATAATTATCTCATATAAAAATAAGATTATCCATTATAAAAATGTAATTATCCATTATAAAATATAATTATCTAGCATAAAAATATAATTATCTATTATAAAATACTTTTTAATGCCACGCTTCTTTTTTTTTACACTAAGCGTTTTGGGGCGCTCCTGAGACCCCCAACGCTTTAAATCAAGATCATGTCCAACTTGTTACAGCATAACCGACTGATCCCCACTCAAAGGTTTTGAAGATATCTCATACTATTCTCCGCCTTTATAACCTATGTAGATCAACCCCATTCAGATCTTCTCACAAACAAAATGACAATCTATTTCAATATGTTTGGTCCGTTCATGAAATACCGGGTTAGATGCTATATGCATGGCAGCTTGGTTATCACACCAAAGTTTCGTTGGTACTGAAGTTTCAATGCCTACTTCCATCAATAAATGACATATCTACATGATCTCGCATACAGACTGTCTCATGGCTCTATACTCTAACTCTGCACTAGACCGCGAGACAGCACTTTGCTTCTTACTTTTCCATGAGATTAGATTTCCTCCAAAAAAGACACAATATCCTAAAGTGGATCTCTTATCTTCCTTAGATCCTGCCCAATCTTCGTCAGAAAAGCACTCAATTCTAGTATGCCCATGCTTCTTATACAATATTCCACGTCTAGGAGCTTCTTTCAAATAACATAGGATATGGTCTATAGCTTCCCAATGACTCCACCTGTGAGACGACATTTACTTACTTCAAAAACTTAATGACAAGCTTAATATCCGGCTGAAGATTATAAGATAATTCAATTTCCCAACTAGCCTTCTCAGATTCCCTGCGGATCTCAATAACTCTCTTCTTAGTGAGTTGTGGTACATGGAGCAATAGAGGTACTACAAGGTTTGACACCCAATTTCCGTCTCAGATAACATATCAAGTACATATTTCCGTTGAAATAACATAATTCTCCACGTACTTCTCATAACTTCAACACCCAAGAAATATTTCAACATTCCTATATCCTTTGTGTGAAACTGGCTATGAAGAAAGGATTTAAGAGATAATATACTTTTGGAGTCAATCTCAATGATAACAATATCATCCACATAATTACAGAAAATAATACCAAAACTAATTTTATAAATCAGAGCTGGTCACGATTTTCCGCATGCCAAATGCCTCTAACCATTTAACTGAATTTGTCAAACCAAGCACAGGGACTCTGTTTCAAACCATACAGAGATTTCCAAAGACGACATACCTTCCCTATCTCCCCTTGAGTAACAAACCCTAGAGGTAGCTCCATGTAAACTTCTTCCTAAAGATCTCTATGTCGAAAGGCATTTATGATATCAAGTTGATGCAAGTCCCAATCATAAGAAGCCGCAAGGGAGATAATCAAACAGACATATGTTAACTCTGCTATAGGAGAAAATGTATCAGAATAATCAACTCCATAAGTTTGAGCATAACTTTTAGCAACAAGGCAGGCCTTCAATCTAGCAACAGATCCATCAGGATTAAACTTTACTGCAAACACCCCACGACAACCAATAATCTTTTCCAAAAGAGGTAAGATCAAGCTCCACATACCACTGCCATCTGTGCCCCCGCATTTCTTCCACCATAAAGACTACGCCAAACCAAGGTGAGATAGCCCTACTGTACAAAGGTTAGAAGAGAGATAGAATCTAGGGATGCAATAAAAGAACAAGAGGAAGACGAAAAATGGTTATAGGAAACAACCGAAGATATTAGGTGAGCACACTAACATTTACCTTTACGGAGAGCAATCAGAAGATCATCATTTTAGACTAGATTTGATGATGAAGCAGCTGGTGTTGGACTATAGACTAAAGGGTATCAAATCTGAGAGCATACCCGAGCAATGGAGGTTTACTAGAACGGAGGTGGAGAATCAAGATAGAGCAAGAGTTGAAGTGGACTGTATGAAACCGATGTGTACCAATAAATCATCATCCTCCCCCTAACTAGTAACAATAGATGATAAGGCAAACCAATCTCAAAGAATGCAACATCAGTAATCAAAGTAATGTCGAAGAGTGGGACAATAACACCTATTCCCTTTCGGAACATGAGAATATCCCACAAAGATACACTTTAAGGACTTCGAATCAAGCTTGTGAGACTCGAGACGCATCTCAACAAAAGATGCGGCATCAAAATACCTTGGAACAATAGGGAACAACGGATTATTTGGAAACAACTTACGGCAAGAAGTAGACCAATTTAGAAACAATGATGACATCCTATTAATCAAGAAATAGGCAATAGAGACTACATTAGCCCAAAAGTGTTTGGGAACATGCATTTGCAACAAAAGAGCTCGGGCAATCTCAAGAAGATGTCTATTCTTTCTTTCAGCTAACCCCATTTTGAAATGGTGTATCAACACAAGAGGTCTGGTGGAGAATCTCAAGTTGTAAAATGAAGGACTGAAAAGGTTATGATAAATATTCCTTGGCATTATTACTCCTCAATGTTTGAACAAAGACATGAAATTGAGTTTAAATTTCAGTACAAAAGGCACTGTATGGGAAAAAAAGCTCATAATAACTTTTCATTAGATAAAACCAACTGAGGCGAGAGAAATCGTCAACAAGAGTGACGAAATACTTAAACCCAATGGGAGACATAACTCCAAAAAAAACCTTAAACATCGAAATGAACTAACTCAAAAGGAGTAGAAGCTCGTTTATTGCTCTAGGACTCAAATGCACATGACAAAGCTTAGCATATTGACACGACTACCGCTCAATGAGGGATAGGACTAGAAAACTCGGGAGGATATAAATTTCTTCCACGTAGAGAGAAGGATGACCCAAAGCACAATGTAATTCAAACGGGCTTCGTGGAACAACATACTTTTGGCACCTCTGCTTTCAAGGACGTAGAGATTCCCAAACTCGTGTCCTTCTACTACCACTCACTTCACGAAAGATCCGAATCAAACAATAATCAAGAAAGAATGAGATACTGCAATTAAGTGTACGAGTGATTTACTCACATAAATTAAATTAAAAGTGAATTGTGGTCAACTCAAAACCGAGGTCAAAGTGATTAAGAGGAGTCAGATGAATTGTCCATGACCCAAGGACACAAGATGTTGACCCATCTACAAGGGTAACAACAGAGGTAAAAGGGTGGGACTGAAACGTAGTAAATAACTAGAATCAGGTGTCATGGCCTGGTGGGTCTGCAGTTAATGACTCATGGAAGTGGCCTGAAAAGCGCGCAGGAGCTACATGCGCAGACCCACATTCGCTTCCATTTCCCACGCACTAGCTCGTGGGAGTGCGTTGGACCTTCTCCGGCGATGAGCTTCTTCCTCCGGTGTCACCAGTCGCCGACGACCATCCTCAGCTATATGTCCTCATTGTCCAAGGCCCGCAAATAGTGCATTTTGACCATTGTGTGTTCGGTTGCCCTTTGTTCCTAGCGTTCTGTGATTTTTTCACTGACTGTTTTGTGATTCAGTGGCATCAATGGGTATTTTGAGGTTTGTAAGACCAAATTCTATTATGGTGTGAAGCTTTATGAGGAATAGTAGTCATTTTCAGTGGAATTTTTTTGAATTTTCAAAGGCTTGCTTGAGTTAGATCTGCTCCTACGATTGGCAAGAAACCCCGTGTGTAGTCACAGGTCACATCGCTTACAATCCGGTGCATGTACAATCGAATTCTCAGAAAGTCAGCAGAATAGAGATCGAAGGTTTCAATATGCTCATGAATCATTGAAGAGTGTTTCTACTCCTAGCATTATGCTTTTCGAGTCAAGTAAACCTAACACGTCTTCTTTCATCTTCCTCCAAATGGGTCATCAATTTCTTGTTCAATGCACCACGATTGCAATTCTGCATTATTTACTATGTTTCACCCACACTCTACCTCATCGTTACCCTCATAGATGGGTCAACATCTTGTATCTTTAGGTTGTGGACAATTCCATCCTATCTCTTAATCTACTTTGACCTCTGCTTTCGAGTTTACCACAATTTTCTTTTATTTGATTCTCCGTGAGTAAACTCACTGCACACTTAATTGCGTGATCTCATTATTTCGATTACACTGATTCAGGATCTTTTTGACGAAGCCGGATTATCGATGAGAACGAGTATGTGGGTCTCACATCCTTGAAACAAAGGTGTCAAAATTTGTTGCTTGTTCTGGAGTTCTTACCCCATTCAAATTACTGCCGCCAGTCATTCTTGTCTTTTGTCAAGAAGATATATCCTTCGCCTTTCTAGCATATCCTCATTAAACTGTGAGTCATATCAATATGCTAAGCTTCATCGTGTGCATTTGAGTCCTAGAATCAATAATCGAGATTCTGATCATTTTGAGTCAGTCCATCGCATGTGTGGGTCTATGTCCAAGCCAGGTGCCTAATCGGGTTTCTCGAGATTTGTTACGTTTGTCGATGATTATTCGCGAACAACTTAGTTATATTTAATGAAAAACCCTTCGGAGTTATTTTCTCACTTCCATGCCTTCTATGTTGAAATTCACACTCAGATTCATGTTTCTGTTCAAAATATGAGAAGCGATAATGCCAAAGAATATATGTTTGAACAATTTCAGCCCTTTATGCTTTAGAATAGCATCCTTCATCAGACATCTTGTGTTAATACTCTTTCTCAAAATGGAGTTGTTGAAAGAAAAAATAGACACCTTCTTGAAACTGCTCGGGCTCTATTGTTTCAAATGCATGTGCCCAAGCATTTCTGGACCGATGTTGTTTTCATAGCTTGTTTTTTTAATAATCGGATGTCTTCCTCTGTCTTGAATTGGGCCACTCCGTTTCAAACCCTCTTTCCCCATAAATCTTTGTTTCCCATTAAGCCTCAGGTATTTAGGTGTACTTGTTTTGTTCAGGATGTTCGTCCGCATGTGTCTAAACTCGATCCTAATTCATTGAAGTGTATCTTCCTAGGTTACTCTCGAGTTTAGAAGGGGTATAGGTGTTATTGTCCTAGTCTTCGCAGGTACTTGATTTATGCTACTGCCACGTTTCTTGAGAATACTTCTTTTTCTCAAGACCCAATCCACACTAGTCAAGGGGAGGATGATGATTTGGTCGTTTATACTCTTGTCGCGCCAACTCCTGCTTCTGTTCCTCCTCTTAACAAAAGCCTTTATCAAAGTCTATGCTCGGGCGCGACCACTCCCAGCCTCGAGCCTCCACCGCTTGCTTTGACATCGATCCACCTCAGTGATGATCTTCCCATTACCTCCGTAAAGGTAAACGCGCGTGCACATCCAATTTCCTTTTGCTCTTATAACCACTTGTCATCACATTCTTGTTCTTTTATTGCATCCTTAGACTCTATTTCGTTGCCTAACAAGGTTTCTGAAGCCCTTGTTCACCCTGGTTGGCATAATACTATGATAGAGGAGATGGATGCTTTGACTGACAATGGTACTTGGGACTTGGTTCATTTACCTATTGGGAAGAAAATCAATCATTGGTTTCCGCTGGTGCTTGGCGCAAAGATTAATCATACTGATCACCGCTACCAGTCCGCCTTGTTGCTACAAAGGCATGCCCGTACTAATATGGTGGATTATTCTCGATGCCTTCTCCTGCTGCTGTTAATTTCCATCTGCCTATTTATATCTGGTAGCAACTCATGACTGGGACCACCACCAACTTGATATTAAAAATGTTTTTCTTCATGGGATCTTGCAGAAGAAGTGTATTTGGAGCAACCTCTGGGTTTGTTACTCAGTGTGAGAGATTGATAAAGTTTCCACATCTCCACAAATCATTATATGGTTTAAAATAGAGTCCACACGCATTTGCCTGGCGAATTCAAAGAAAGCCGATTAAGAAATTTGGCTCGCAAAGAGCAAATCGGGTCTCTATCTTTACGTAAATTCTCGCGTGCTTCATCTTGTTAGTTGTATGTTGATGATATTGCCATTACTAGAAATGATATGTAGGTATATTCTAACAAGTCCTTTCTTCATGGCCAATTCCACACAAAGGACTTAGGATGCTAAAATACTTTAGGTGTTGAAGCAGGAGGAGCAAATGTGGAATCTATTATCTCAAAGGAAATATGCTGAATCTATCATTCAAACAGAAAATTCATGCCTAAGTCATGGTATCTCTATGGCACAAAGCCTACATCTAACTAGAGAAGGCCAACTGTTTGAAGACCCTGAGAGATATAGAAGGTTAGTTAAGAAGCTGAACTACCTTACAATAACACGCCCTGATATTGCATACTCCATTAGTGTTGTAAGCCAAAGATATCGCTTTTCTCCAACAATGATCATCAAGAGTCAGAACGTATTCTACAAGTATTTGTAATGAGCCTCTGGACGTGGTATTTTATATAGTAATCAGTGGCATAATAGACTTGAATTGTTTCATAGACGCAGATCGGCAGCGATCTACGAAGACAGGCTAGCCCACTTTAAGTTACTGCAGGTGGTGTTTGTCGAGGGAATCTAGTTTCATGGAAGAGTAATTAACATAGCTTTATCCCTCGATCTAGTGCAGAATCTAAGTATAAAGCAATGGCACAGTCTACATGCGAGATTATGTGGCTCCATCAACTTTTGGCAGAAGTCGGTATTAAAACCTCAGTCCCAACAAAGCTCTAGTGTGACAACCAGGCTACCCTTCATATTGCCTCTAATCTTGTTTTCCATGAACGAACAAAACACAAAGAAATAAATTGTCATTTCGTTCGTGAGAAAATCCAACTCGCTTTGATTTCTACAAGATACGTGAAGACTGGAAAACAATTAGGTGATATCTTCGCAAAGGCCCTAAGTGGAGACCAGGTTAGTTACTTATGTAACAAGTTGGACATGATTAACATCTTTACTCCAATTTGGGGGGGAGTGTTATAGAATGTAATACAATGCTAACATATTGGTTTGTATATTATTAGGATACGTTACTTATAGGGCTGTAGCCCTTAGGAAGAGTAGATCATCTTACCCAATGTATAGCCTAACTTTCTTATATATATATATGTATGATGACTCAATGGAAAATACATGAATCTATTCCTCCAATCTTTTCCTTTTGCTTTCATGACTTCCAATATTTAAAGGTCCTCAATGGCAATTTCTGTACCAAAGATTCTTGCCAATCCAGCTGAAAGGTAACATGCAAATACCAATTTTCATGCGTATTGAAAAACCCATAATTGGTAGTATATACAAACAAATAGATGATGCTATTGACATGAAATTTTACTTATTGAAAAAGAAAAAAAGACATGCTATTAATATTTAAAGGCCAAAAACAGTAATCTGTTTTCTGGTTCTGCCCCAAAGCTTGTCCCTGATAAAAGCCAGTTAATAAGATAGCACACAGTAATGAAATTCAAATGAAATCCAGTAACAAGGATCTTAAACTGAAGTAGATAAGACAGCCTCCTGTGAAAGAGGAGAAGAACTAGATTAATAATAAAATACATTTCTTGAGTACTTAAGTCTTAGTTACCAGTTGCACTTTCTCAACTTTAGCCGCAGCTGGGGCACGCGAATTTGATTTCCCACTAGAGTTCCCATGATCTGATTTTGGAGCTGCTGCAGAGAAAAGGCTTTCAAGCTCTGACATATCAATCTCTGGAGCCCTAGGATGTGCATGAAAGAAAAATAAAAACCTGAAAAACTGAAAGCATTTGGAAAGCTAAGTATATATCAAATTTATCTCTCAGCAGAGCACTACATACTTAGAAGCTTCTCCAGATTTTGTGTCTCCAGCCCATAAGCTTCCTGACACTCCGGCCCTTGTTAACTTTAACCAATGAAGTGCTTCAGCTGCCTGATGATTCCTTGAATTTATAGTACACGACGTATTTCGTCCATTTGAAATAGCAGGAAAACCACAAGGTGCCGGAGGGGCTGGACATCCAGAAGCATCCATCTTTGTAGCACGAGGAGGAGGAGGAGGAGGTGCAGAAGGAGCATGTGAGGAATCCTCCAATGCAGGATTAAATTTAGATGAAAATGCTGGAGCAGGTGGGGGTAGGTGGCACTTCTAAAGAAGTTGCAGGAGGAGGAGGGTGGTGGTGGCACTTTGGAAGAAGCCAGAAAGAGAAGGTGCAGAAGGAGGTGAGGACCCAGCTCGATGCAGGGCCAAATTTAGATGAAAATGCTGTCGCAGTAGGAGGTGGTGGTGGTACAGGGGATGAAATTCTAGGGGATGTAGTTTTCCCAAAATGAGGAGGTGGAGGTGGAGGTGGAGACGGCACAGCTCTAGTAGATAGGTTTTCCTTCAAAGGCAGTGGGGAAGGGGGAGGAGGAGGCAGGGTTGATGAAGCAACAATAAAAACTGGAGAGGGGGAAGTGGAATCAGATGATGATTTATGAAAATTGGTACTTGAAACTGGAGTCCCGGGTGAAAGTAGTGGAGGAAGCAATGATGACTGATTTCTACCTTGTAAATACTTTTCAGGATTATATAAGTATAAGATGTGTTGGTTTGGAAGCTGAAATTTGACGAGGAGGTAGCTGTGGCAGTTGCTGGAGTTCTGGTGGTGGTGGTGGTGGAGCTGGAGAAGCAAGAGTTTTTGTGGCACTGGTAATCAAGGTTGGTTGAATTGGAGGAGATGGTGGTGGGCCTGGTGGTGAAATCAAGACACCTTTCTTCTCCACAGATTTATGCGCATCTGAAACATCTTGGCTTGGGTCTAACGAGACATACTCGGGAAACGAAGGCCTAATGCCAGTTGCTGAAGATGAACTATGGTATCTAGACACAGGCTTCTTCTTACTTGTGTCTCCGTATGTAGATGGCTCCAATGAGGACTCGGAATCATTCTTTATACTGAAGGTTGTTGAGGTCCTAGTGTCTTTTCCATTGCTGCAGTCTTCTTTTCTTATCCTGAAGTTGAGGCTCAGCTTCTCCTTCTTTCATTCACACCTGCACCTTCAGATGGTTTTTGCAAAAGCAAATGCTTATCTGGAGCAGAGGATGAAAAGTTCTCAAAGCACTCATTCTCTGAAGATGCTGGCTTCTGTTTCTCCTTAACCCTTTCAGCAATTAATTCTTGCAATGAAGTGCTAGTTTCCACACTCCCAAAAGAATCAGTTTCTAGCCTTCCTTGGACAACATTTGATGCAGTTATTTGTTGAAGCACATTCAAAGCAGCATCTGTTTTTGGATCTAGCCAATCCACATGGCTAAAAATTTCATGAACTTTGGCAAATGCTTCCACTGGAAGCCCATCCTTCTCCTCAAAGCAAGACAAATCTACTTTAACAACAGAAGCAGCAGCATCCACATCTGAAAAAAAAAGAACCTCACCCGTAAACAGTAACCAAGGAACATGCATTTTGTTAGAATGGAACAACATCAGAGTGGCTACTTAATCAAATTTGAAGGAGAGACACCTCTGCTCTAAAAATTCTTGAAATTGATCCTCAGTATTCCACAATATATCAACTTCATCGCGATTAAGCATTAATATATTTGACCTTATAAAAGCTGTGTTAAACATGACCCGGAATATCATTTCCTTATTTTCCAAGTCATCATTCAAGTTAATACACTCGAGCACAACATCCCCTTGGATATGGCAATTGATATCAATTTTAACTAGTTCACATTCCTCCTGCAAGAACATGGTTTAGGGTTCCATACAATAGGGTTAAAATTGGACCAATTTGAAATTACACTTGGTATAAATAGAAAACAAAATCAGACACAGTGCCAAAATAGAATATTAAACAGACTGAACTTCCATTATTAAAAATATTGTTGACCTAAAATAATTACAGTACACAACAAACAGCTTCTCTGCTAAATTGGAGTTGCAAATTCCAGATCAAAGCTTAGCCCAGTCAAAAATATCCCAGAAAATGAGCTGATTTATTCTTAACTCCTTTTGACCCCACCAGAAGCAATTCCCTTTTTCCCCTCTATGGTATGGTGTTGGTAACAAAAGGTCTCCAGTTTCAGGCTGACTATTCCAAACCAGGGATTTTGAACGAAAGAAACCTAGCCTTGTTTTACTTCAACCCAGATCACCATGGCCAAAGTTCCAGTTAATAGATCTCTTGAACTAAATCTATTGAATTTGAAAGTCTGATAAATGACTACTTAATCCTTAACATCTGAACAGTAGTATATCTATGGCTCCAAGCATGCAAATTCTGTATCACATAATTAAAACGCTATATTGAGAGAGACAGAGATTAGAACTCATAAGAATAAAGAGATATATATACCCATATCTCACTCTTATCTATTCTAAAACGGTATCAATATGATAGAACATAAATCTAAAGAACAGTACATGCAGAAAAAGATTAAGTAGATAACAACATAGGCCAGGTTCTGATAAAAATAATACAATGAATAATAATAACATAGGCCAGGTCATTGTCAAGGTAAATGTGCTATAGATGCAAATTATGCAACAGAGACAAATCTAATGTAAAATATGACCTTGATTCGCCTTGAGACCTCACTGTATTCTCTAGAACCTAAAATTTTAATATAAGTAGCAATGCAACATCAACCTAATCATATGAAAAAATTCAATGATCCTATTTGCACTGTTATAATCTGCACATGCCTGGCAAGCAAAAGAGCTCAGAAGCATCATCATCATCATTACATAAGAGGGAGTAAAACAACTCCAATCCAGAAATAGAACAAGTTTTTCTCATACAAGCGCATAAAGATATTATTTCTAGTCCAGCAACATCAATAGAATAATAAAAAGAAGAGTAATCTTATACCACCTGCTTGTATTGTCGAATAGTTTTACTTTTTTGGGGGGTTGAAAATAATAATTTGGGAGTGCGATCAGTGATAAACAATGGATCTTGCCCATATAACCGAAATATTGGACAGCAACCCCCCTTTCCATCAAAATTGGGAACTAATCTGATAATGACGCAGTCCAAGGTGAGTGCCCTATCCAATGGAGGCCATTCAGATGCCATATTTCTCCTTGAAATATATTGTAGATACCTCAGTTGAGAAGGAATCGGATTCAGTGGAGATAGACACTGTAAAAGCTCCTGAGGAGACTGCTTGTAGATCATTTCCAGAGTTTTCTGCTCCCCAGTGTAGTGTTTCCTAAATACTGTGAGTCCAGCAAAGCATGAATGCCAAAATGGCCACTCCACCTGCCTCACAATGCATTAGCAGTAAATGATGGCCCAAGTGAAAGCCAGCTTTCTACTTGATCTCAGAAATGGTTGATCAATTCCACTGTGAGTAAATGGGGCAGCCCTCATAGTGCCAGGGTAGTCCATCACGGCCGCGTCAAAATCAGACAAAAAATTAGCAACCCGGCTTTGTCCTCTCCCTGCGTAAATTGAACACCAATATTGAAGATCAGGAATGTAACTGCTGACCAACTATGCTCTCTGATGTAAACTTTATAGTTTTCTTCTTCCAAGTATCAGTTGTAAAGCAGCAATCAAAAAACTATATGTACAAAGGAGTAAACCATAAGTCAGGAATAACAGAGAGAAAGATGTTGTTTCTCCTACAGCCCAAATCAACAAAATTAAAGTCCATAAGCTGATACCGTTTCCTACCTCCCAAATTAACCCAATTAAAGTTCGTGAAGAAATATAAGAAATGATGCTTTTCTTATTGATTGAATGAGTGAGTTGAGTATTACATAGTATAGAGACACTCTATATATACCAAAGAATTGAATAAAAGGAAACAAAATAGCGGTAAACGGAAGGAAAATAAAGTGTAAAAAGGAGGATAATGTACAAAAAAATGTACGAGATAAACCAAAGAATATCTAGAGAATATCTATATCTCAACACTCCCTCTCAAGTTTGATCATAAAGGTCATATGCACCAAGCTAGTTATAAAGATGTACTTAATCATATCCGATGCCGACAACAATGTGACACCTGAGGTGTTCCACGATGGAGTTGATGTGATCGGAGGATCGTTGGAGAAGAGAAGGGCCGTAGGAAAAGATCCGATGGAGAAGATCTGCCGAGAGAAGATCCGGATGAGAAGATCCGACTGAGAAGATCTGTTAAGAAGATCCACCAAAGAAGATCCGTCGGAGAAGATCTAACTGAGAAGATCCGTTAGAGAAGATCCAACTGAGAAGATCCGTCGAAGAAGATCCGATCGAGGATCCGTTTCTGGAGAATATCCCTGGCTCAAGAAGATCCATCGTAGAAGATCCGATTTCACGGATTCGCCTGGAAAAGATCCGATCGAGAAGATCCGCCAGCAAGAAGGCTCACTGAACCAACTATGGCTCGACAATTCATGCAAGCAAATATATGAAAGTCGGCGTTTTTCCTTATCGAATAATTGAGCGAGTGAATTGATGTTAATTAGTTTGGGAACTTGTCATAAGAATTGCAATTAAATAAGGAGCCTTAAGAAGTATGAAAAAAAGGCTGTAAGAAAAGGGATTGAATTTTTATTAAAAAACAACCCTAAGCAAACCATGTTAAATGAGATCTTATAGCTCACTTTCTGTGAGCTTTTAAATATATTTTAAAAATTAAATTAGTTAAGCAGACACCAATAATCTTATTGATAGATTGTTAATCTCATCTTTAATTAATTAAAAGCAATTCATCAAATTAGTCAGCATCAAACAAACCTCATCTTCCAATGAGTTACAACTTCAAGTAGTGCAAAGATTCATAATAAGAGTACTTCTTTCCTCAATCTTGGTTGGTTCTAAACTTCACTGTTAGTCATTACCAACCTGCCTTGGGAAATAATCCAAGGCAAAGATTAAATTTTTTTTTTTTTTTTTGAAAAGTACACAATTTTGTCCCCCACTAGGACTCAAACTCGATCCCCTCCCTATGCCCACCCTAGCCCTTAACCATTGAGCTAGGCCTCATTGGCAAGGCAACATTAATATTTACTAACTCAAAACAAAGGAAAAGTCGAAGCAACATAATTGGCAAATCCTTTTCGGAAGAATAAATAAGTAAAACAAGTATCAGATGGCAGGAAAATTAGGTCAAGTTGAGCTTTTAACAAGCAAAGGACAAGAAGGTCCTCACTGTCAATGGAATTTGTAGAAAATATTCATAATTTCTTTGGATTACATGAATAGTTGTAACCTACCAAATAGTTGCTTTGGTAAAGGCTAAGAAGGATATTTCCTATTTTTATGCCTGGAATTTCGGTACAAAATATTCATACTCCTAGGGTTATATGAAGATTGTAACCATAATAGTAGTTGCTTTGGTAGTTACTAGTAGTTATTGGTAGTTTAGTAGTTTCATTTTATGGTGTTTCCTTTTTCTCAAGGCAGCAAAATAATGTATTGAAAAAGGGGAAACTCCGGGTCTATAGGAAGTATGCAGCAAACCCAAAAAACAGCCCCAAAAAATAAAACCTATACAGTCCCTAAAGTCACTAAAAAATCATTCACAATACACGAATCGAAATCCGGATAAACTTTAGTCTAGGACCACAAAGTGTAAGCAAAAAAAAAGTTTTAATCCTTAAGTTGTAAATGCCCCTTCTCCCCTCCATATAATCCAAAGGAGACAAATAGGCGCATCCATCTAAATTTTCTTAAGTCTCTTCCTAATCAGGGTTCTTCTCCAACAATTTAAATGCTCTCTAATAGTGCAAGGCAGATTCCACGAAACTCAAAAAAGGGCAAGCCAAAAGCCCATAAGTCTCTAACTTTCTTGCATTGAAGCAATAAATGATCATTGTTCTCTTCATCTTCACCACAAAGGGAACATTTATTAGCAAGATGTCTGCCCCTTTTTTCAAGTTGATCCGAAAAAGGTAGTTTCCTATTTTTATGGAAGTTTTTTCTAGATCTTCTCCTTGCTTTGTGGACTAGAATGCCGACCACATATTTAAAAGGATCCTAGGATTGTAATTAAAAAGTGGAATGAGAATTCAATAATTTATTCCATAATTGACATCGTGACGAGCAAAACTCAAATCATTTCATTTTTGTGTCTAGTTACTAATATATCTGTAGATCTTAGTGTTTGATTCATGGTTACTTGCACTCTTTTTTCCTTTTTTTCTTTTTCTTTTTTTTCTTTTTTTTTCCTTTTTTCACCTAAACTCTTAGTTTATTGTTTCTAATTGAATCATGTCTTTGTGAACCACTGAACATTTTCTTGTTTGATTTAATGGCAAGAACTATTCCTCATTTTGAGCATTTCCAATTCTATATCTTTGTCAAGAGAAAGGAATTATGGGTCATATCGATGACACATCCCCAACCGACAGCTAGAAGGAAGGTTACGAGATGGAGTGGCGATGCCTTACATTATGTCTGATTCTCGCCAAGGTGGAACCTCCATGGGGTTAGAGTTAAGAAAGTTTATTGAACTCGCTCGTTGTAAACTTGATCCTCTAGAAATACGGGGTTACTTGAAGAAAGTTTACAACCAAAGCTACACAAAGACAAAGGTTTCAATTGGAACTCGAGTTAGGCTAACTCATTCAAGGCAGTATGTCTGCTACTTTGTCTTATATTTCTATTCCCACTTGTTATAAATAGGCTATGGAACATGATTGTTGGCAACAAGCAATGGAAGCAAAACCTTAGCACTTGCGGAAAACTATACTTGGGATATTGTTTCTTATCCTCCAAATCCAATTAGTAGTAAGTGAGTTTATATTGTGAAACTCAAATCTAATGGCTCTTTAGATAGATACAAAGCTCGATTGGTTGCTCTTAGCAATAAACAAGAATATGACCTCGACTATGAAGAAACATTCACTCCAATAGCTAAGATGACCATAGTACGAACCATTCTAGCTATTGCATCCTCTATGTTTTGGCCTTTACATCAAATGTAAAAATGCATTCGAATGGAAACCTTAAAGAATAGGATTTGGTTTGAAGGAAGCTCCACCAAAGATGTTAATGACTTTCTCCTCATGACGTCTCAAGCTAAGACACTCTTGTATGGGTCACAAGCCCCTAACTCCAGTTTGAGAAGTTTCGCAACTCCTCTTTCACAAAGTCCCAATAATGCTTTCAGAAAGCAATAATAAAACCATCCGGGCCCAAAGCCTTGTCCCTTTCAGTTCTAATAAAGCATAACTTCCTATTCTAAGAAAGACTTCTCCAACCCCGGGCTTCACTCTCCTTTAAGCCATTAAATTCCAATCAATAAAAGATCGGGGCACCAATCATCCGAATCCATCAATGACTAAAACGCACGTGTCACATCCTCCTAAATCCGCCTCCCAAATAGCAAGACCTATTAATCTAATTTTAGCTACGTAGTTTCTCCTTCTATGAGAGTTAGTCATCCCATGGAAAAAGCTCGTGTTTCTATTCCCTTCCCTTATTCATAATTCTCTAAATTTTTGCCTCCATGAAATTTCCTCCATTAGAGGTTATTTTTTGTACTCTTTCCCCTCATACCTGGTCTCAACATACTCCACTTCAAAGTTCATAAAGCTTCCTGGTCATCCCAGTACGAGACTTGTTGAAGAGTGAAGCTCATTTTAACCCCAACTATACCCAACACTTCCTTCTTCCACACTTTTAGTTTAGATTTTAGGATCTTTAATTTCTTTACTAAAACATAGTCGAAAGAACCATTTATGTTGCATTCCTGCCACCAATTCTTCAACAACTCCTTAAGCCCCTCTTCATTCAACCACATAGTTTCAAAGCAAAAACGGTCACCATTTAACCCCTCTGCATCTAAGAGAATAGGAAATGACCAGATAATTCTTAGGCAAAAATTCAGGTAACCCTTGAAATGATGATCCTAATCTTTCATAACAAAGAACCGATCCAACCTAGACCCTCCCTACCCATTCAACTCCCCACTCTACAAGAAAGGACTTACCCATACGAACGGGCTCTCGATGCACCAGGGATCCATTCCATTAACCTCGATTTGCCCTTACCTTCGCACAAATAGTCTCTCTGTCCCTTTTTACATTTGGAGCATAAACTCCTTTCAACGCCCACAAGAAACCATCCTCTACATTCCTAAACCGAAAAGTAATTGAGAAGTCATCAACCTCCATGCCAATTTACTTTCTAAAACCCTATTATACCATAACAAAACCACCCATCTTGCAACCCTTAGAGCATTGATTGCCTCCACCCCAAAAACCTCCCCACTCCCGCTTACGGACTACTCCTCGTGAAATCTCTTGCATTTATGTCTCATGTAAACATACAAAATCGACTCTTTGGGATCTAATTAGTGCCTTATTAATCTTTATTTTTTCCTTATCATTACCAGCTCTAAAACAATCTTGATTTTCATCCCACATTCGCAGAAATGATCTCCTCTTGTTTAGTCAAACCATTCTTCCTTTTCCCATGCTTATAATTGATTGATCATTTTAGTCTTTTTAATTACCTATTGAACTTGGTAATTGCTATAGAGTTACTAAGGCATATTCGGTTCCTATTTTTGAAAAGTATTCTTGAAAACACATAGAACAACATTTTAGTGTTTTTGAAAAATTGTTATTGTTCTCTGAATTTAGTGTTTTCTGTGTTCTCCATGTTTTGTAGAATAAAAAAATGGAAACCAAACATGTTTTTCTTAATCTCCTTGTTTTTTAGAACAAAAAAAGTTTTCAAAAATTGTAACCAAACAAGCCATAATATAATTCTGCTCCCATCTCTTCTTCATTCTTAAGAGCAAGTTCAAGATTTCTTTTTCAAAACCTTCAATTGGGAATATTGAACTTCGTTAGGTAGCTACCATCCTAGCTTCCACCACGATCTCTTTCTTTGAGGAAGGTCCATTCTTGCACTCGCCTTTCCTCTAAGATCTATTTCCTCGAAATTTCCAAACCCTTCTCTTCTCCAACTTTTAGGAACTTTCGTCAGCCAATATAACTTTCAACAAGCCCTCGAGTTTCTCTTCGTCCATCGTTATCAAACCACCCCAACCAAAGAGCCTAACCAAAAGCAAGGCTCGCCAAAAAAAAGAAGATAAAAAAGAAAATACCATAATAACTCCAAATATAGGGTTAGAGACCTCTACACACCTTAAGACTTCAGCTCAAAACATGTCATTAGTAGGCACGCCCCTTATGTCCATCAATTGAGTTGCTCCTCTATTAGAAAGCCAAAAAAAAAAAAAATTCATGAGGTTTTTTCAGATTTTTTCATTCTCACTGGAGTTGAACCCGAAACCTCTCATAGCCCTACCCCAACCCTTTACCACTTGATCCAAGCTTTACAAAAGCCAGAAATTTCATCACTTGTGCCTTAAGCTCCACCCACCTCCCAAAAAATGATCTCCTCTAAAGCCCTAACTCCAAGTCCTCTTCGACTAGATCTGAAGCCTTAAAAGAGAACATTGACTTCAAGACCTAACCAACCAACTCAACTTTATCCTCATTTGACACCATCCAACCCAAATGAGGAGAAACATTCATACTAGGTCGCCTACTTCTATTCTCATGGCCCTTGAGCCTTTAAAGGCTTTCTCGATTCACCATGTGGACCTTAGATCGCTCCAGCCTTTCACCTTCACTACACAACACAGAACGGGCCTCTTCTGGGCCTAAGATCATCAACCCAGAGGAAAACTACCCAACCCACTTGATTTGGCCAATGTTTCTCCTCTAGTTATCCCATCATGCCTTCACCCTCTTCTACACCAGCGCACTTCTCCGTCGAGTACTGTGAATTTGTATTTCTTTGCTTTGACTATTTTCTAAGTATTTATTTTTTTCCTTTTCGTCTTGATATTGTTTCCTTTTGTACCACCTTTGTATATAAATTACAGACCTATACTATATTTCATACATTCATTCAATAAGAAAAGTGTATTTTCTATCTCTTCACATGGTATCAAAGCCATGAAAGGTTTTGATCTAGATTTTGTCGTGAGCCACTCGACAACACATCCAAACATATCCCCATCAGCCACCCCACCTTCATCACGTAGCTTTAGACTCCTTCGTCATCACATACCACCTCCTCGTCGGAAAAAATTTTCAACGACTACGACCAACGAACCCACCACCAGACTCACCAAGACCAAATCCATCCACCAAATGTGGAACCACGTGAACTGCAATTAATCCATCAGTCCCACATGCCATTCTTTCTCCACAAAGAGCCCACGCCCCATCACGTGAGGGTATACATACGGGCCATTTTCCCCCGCAACGTGCTCCATTGCCAGACTTGCAAAGTCGTCCACCTAACACTTCAGCTCCTGTCCTTCATTTGAAGTTCCAGACATGGTTTTTGCTTACTGGTAAGGTTCCACTCCCCAAACCATTGTTGCTACAAACTTTCGAGGCCCTTAGTCATTGCCCTCTCGATTCTCCCCGAGGTGTCTAACAATCTCGTGAGACCTCGCGGCCCCCCTCGGTAACCATTTTTTTTTTTTTTTTTTTTTTTTATTCAATGATTTTGTTATTTCACTTCTATGTCGCCAAATGAGCCCATCCACACTTGAGTTATTCTTACGCCTTAATCTTGAGTATGTAAGGAGTACTTCCACCTCACTACAACCAAATTTGCATCCATTTGTCTGTCGTCTAGACCTAAGAAGGCCTCTTCGTTTTCACATTCATCTGTAATTCCTCATTCTTGATTTTGGAGCTCATCACCTTTCCTAATAATGACATTTTATTCCTTACCTTTACTTCTCCTTTATCCATGGTTACTTTAGCTAACGGATTTTGTTATACGAAGAACCCGCCTCGCATGCCTTCTTCCTTTCCTTACTCTCACTTCTGCTCTATATGTTTCTAATTCTCCTTTTAATCTGATTTTTATCAGTAAATTGACTCGTGACCTTAATTGTTTGATTACATTTTCTGATAACTCAGTCACATCATAATTCGAAGAACGAAGGACACCGATGTATGACACGAAGTCTGGAGCTTCTTCTATTTCTCCTTAGCCGCTTTCAACTTTTTACTGCTGCACTTAATAAATACTCTCGCCTTGGTCTGGCGCCTTAGTCACACCTTAGCACTTCCAAGCTCTTAAAATGATCCCTGTTCTTTCTAGTTTTCTCAATTAAGTGTGAGTCATGTCAACTTGCAGAAATATACCGTGTCCATTCCCAAAGTGCTCTAGATCAACTAGACAAAGTCTCATTTCAGCCGCTGACCGATATTTAGGTCCTTCTGACTGAGTCTACCTTGTGGTTTCGCTGTTACTTTATAGATGATTATTTCATGTACTGTTATTTTTAATGAAACTACGTCGAAGAGTTCTCTACTTTTAAGTTCCATGTTGAAGTTCGAACTCAATTTAATACTTAAATTCATATTCATTGATAATACCAAGGACTATCTTCCTGCACCATTCTCCTCCTTCTCGTCCCTCACAATGGGATTTTCATCAATCCTCTTATGCTTATACTCCCTAAATAACGGAGCACAAGCCCAAGAGCCATTTAATTGAAACCACTCTACCTTACTCCATCATAAGGTTCTCAACATTGGGAATGCTACTCTTAGCCGCTTGTTATTTGATCAATCGTATGCCATCATATCGCCTTGTATATGATCAAATCTCTCATTTCACTCATTTTTCCCAACCAACCCTTCACCCCTCAGGTCTTCGTCAGGTTTGTTTTGTCCATAGCTCTTACTCTCGGGCAAGACAAGTTTCCGCCCAAAGCCATGAAGTGGCCTTCTCATTATTCCCAACTTCTTCAACGAGGCTCATCAGCATTTTCTTGATACACATCAACACTCTATTTCGTCATGTAACCTTTAAAGAACTTTCCATGTTCCTTGCTCACCCTTCTTCCTAATTCTTGATGTCCTAGGTCAACTCCTTCTTCTTTCCTGCCTGCATACCCCATCTACTCCAACTACACCCTCGAATTCATTGTAGGTTTATACCCAACGCCTGCTGTTTAACACCTTTCTGCCTCACAACTCATCTCTATATGGTGTTTTCTCTCTCACGATCTGGCCCTACCTCACCACGCTAATCTTCCCATTTCCCTGATTTGAAAGTACTGCCTTCTCAGAATCTCTATCATTTTATAGTTTCCGACTTTATCATCGCTTATCTTCAAACAAGCAAAGATTATGCTTTTTATTTCCACTCTGTTCTGCTTTCAATTTCTTTAAATCTATGCAAGATGCCTTCCCATCCGAGATGAAAATAGTAATGGTTGAAGAAATACGCTTTCCATTTATCGGTGATGGACTCACACCTACACTCATAAATTCCATTATCAATGGTTATAGTTAGCTTAGATTTGACTGCATTATCAATCATCTGGTATCATTATTTAGTACTCAACATATGGCTCCGACTACTATGACACTTTTTCTCCTGTTGCCAAGATGACTTCTATTCGTCTTCTCCTCTCTATGGCTGCAATGAGATCTTGGCCCCTATTTTAGTTAGACATCAAGAATGCATTTCTCCATGGCAACCTCTCATGATATGGGTATATATGGCTAACACCGGTTTTGTTGCTCAAAGAGGAGGTCCGTTTGGTGCGTGCTACATCGCTCCTTATATGGCCTAGTCTAAATCCCCCTCGAGCTTGATTCGTCACTTAAGCTCAGGTACAAGTGCCTGGTATGACTCAACACATCATACACTCGCTTTTCATTATCATACATCCTCTCTGGGGCAATGCACTATCCGATTGTTTATGTGGACAACGCTGTTATAACAGGCAAGGTGGATCGTGATGGTATTCAAAATCCTAACAAAGACCTCTCTCTCTCTTCAACCACTTCGAACAAAAGACTCGGGGAAATCCTTCAGTACTTTTGTGGATCGAGATACTGTCTCAATCCGATGTGGTTATGTCTCAGCAAGTATATGTCTTTGAATATATTGAGGAAATTGTATGTTAGACTATAAACCCAGACATTCATATAATCCGAATGTCGGCTTCAGATTGTGACAAAGGAGCCTCACAAGACCCAAGCAGGGAGATATCGACGACTTGTGAGGAGATTGCACTACCTCACCACCACTCGACCGGACATTTCCTTTCTTGTGAGTGTAGTTAGTCAGTTCATGCAAACACTATGTGATAGTCACCGGGATGATGTGATTTGTATCCTTTGTTATATTAAAGGAGCACCTGAGCAAGGGGTGTTGTATGAAAACAAAGGTCATACTCAGATTGTTGAATATCAAAGATGTAGACTACATGTGTGTCTACCCAGAGACATATGCTCCACTTTTAATATGTACGAATGGAGGCAATATAATATCTTAAATGGCAGAACGGATTTGCGAGCTGTTCAATGATGAAGCTTCGAGTATCAAGCTGCCATGACAACTCATGAACTTACATGCTCGTGTAAACACCGAGAGCTCAAGATCTGGGGGCACGAATCCAACAGAAGCCTGCGATAACTGTCGCTTCACATTGCCTCCAACCTAGTCTTTCATGAGAGCACCAAACATATTGAAGTAGATTGTCACCATCTCGAAATGCTCGGGGATGCATGTCACTAGTTTCACAACTCGAAAGTGACCAATCAGCGCATATTTTCACTAAGTCTCTCTGAGGTCCAAGGATTCAACACATTTGCAACAAGCTTGGTGCATATAACCTATATGCTCTAGCTTAAGGTGGAGTGTTAAGTACCAGAATTTGACTATTTCCTTGGCTTGAAAGTCTTCTCTAAAACATCCCACCTCCCCTCTCCCTTTCCAATCGCAAAGCTGATCCATTAAAACTCCTTTTTTCCTCCAAAGAGCCCCTTCTCAACTTCACTTCTTGACTCCAAAAAGAGACCCCTTCCCTATTAACAATGCTCAACTTCCCCAAAAAAAAAAACACTAACAAGCAACCAGCCGACCACTTCCTCAACACTTCACAATTAGGAGTTTGGTTTGAAACCTTGCTCTACCACCATACCAAACAACGATGCAATAGCTCCTTCCTTTTCTTGCAACTCTCTCTCCTGAGCTCCAACCAAATTGCATCTCCCAACCTTCTTGGTTTCATTTTTTTTTTTTTTTGATAAGTAAAAGTATGTTGATGAAGAGATGTTAAAATAGCAACCCAAATAGAACAAGAAGAAATATTTAACCCCTTACATAAAGGGAAACAAAAAAAAAAAGTGCAAAACCCCACCCCTATTTATTGAATCTCACCCAAACAATGAATTGCACCAAAGTCGTAGGACCATCCACAAAAAACAAATTGGTCTCCAACCAAAGATGTACAAAAAGACCATTCAGCTCAAACCGCCTAAAAACAAAATGCGCCCAAACTCACTATCCAGTGAATCAGACCCACTACCTGGGTGAGGGTGTCTCTGCACTGCGAGGACCTCTCCATGCAATCCTCTGTCCTTCATCTTAATCAAGCCCATAAAGACCCCCATGGAACCCTTGCACCTTAGTTCTCAAGTTTTTTTGCCAAGATATCTAACTCACTAGTCCTTCCTCGGGAAAAATACTGATAACTTTTTTGCCTCAGAATCACTGCATAGATAAAGCTTACTGCCTTACTTGTACACCTATCAAGCTTATTCTCCCCAACTCCTCCCTTTTCCTCCAATTCTCAAGACCAATTCTTTGTTTTTTTTACCGGCATAAGAGAATGTATTAGTATGGGAACCCAAGCAGTACAGGAAGGTACAGTGGGCCCAGTGCCTAAACACAAAGCAAAAGAGAGAGCTAAGGCACACCAAACTGCCAGTATAGCTTAATTAATCTCAAAAACAACCTAAAAATTAAAGCCTATACAACCCCTAAAGTCACCAAAAAAATCATTCCCACCTTGAAGACCATCTCTTATTTCCATTCTCCTTGCAAAAAGCTTCTAGGGCCAATAGGTTCTGGAGGCTTGCTTCATCAAACCTGATCCAAGTGACAAAACCCTTTACTTCTCTCCCAAATGCACCCTTTCATATTTCCTCCCACTTTCTCTACAAGGATGTCAAAAGATTTTGATTCTACTGCAAACCAGCATCTACTCTTCAACTTTTAGCTATTGCTTTCTTATCAAAAATCCTAAGGATTGTTTAGTTACCTAAAATTTTAGCAACCTTTTTCTGGAATAACAGGTTATCATCACGTGTCATTCCTAAATAGTGGACTATAGGACTATAACATTGTTCATTTATCTTATTTTCATGCAAGACAGTCAAATTATTATTATTATTATTTTATAGATATGCTACAATAGTTGAACTTTTTTTTTTTTTTGGAGTGAACAAACAGAAATGTATATTATCAAAAACAAACAGTACAAAGGAAGAAGGGATTCTACCATCAAAACCAAAGAACCTGGACAGGGAACTAAACTCCCTCCTACAAGTAATACTTACAAGACCCATTACTGCCCCTTTCATGAGGATAGACAAAAACCGCTAGCCACCTAAGGTGAAACACTAATGGAACTCCTAAAAACAGTGGTGCAAGAAGTCACAGATAACAAAGTACAAAATGTCCCCACACTCCTCCACCTCTCTTTATTCTCACAAATCCTGCATTTCCCTCTTGCCACACAAACAAACCAAGGAGAGACATGTACTTTCATGTGTCTTGCTCCAAAGGGAAATTCCAAGACCTTTAAAGGCAATGACAACATTTCTTTCTATGCTCCTTGGAGAAAACCCACATCATGATAACCAGATTGCTTGAGCCACAAAACCAATAATGAAAGAACAAATGAAGGAAAAGATTGACAACCTGATTCTCCATCTTTGCAAAAGAATGCACCATTGATGGTTACAGTGCCATAGCTGAACTATGCATCACTAATTCTTCAACTTGATTAGTTTAAATGATATCCACTTACAGTCATCTCAACTATTGTTAATGATGATTTCTCCAACAATTTAGCCTGGTATAGCATGGTTACTTAAAATATGTGCTCATATTGACATTGTTCTTAGGCCATTACTTCAACATCAAATATCGTCACTGACCCACCACAAAACCCGGCTGCAAACGTCCCACAGCCTAATTCTTAGAAAGGAATAATTCAAGAAAGATCAACATCCTTAATACAAATCAGACTTGGTTGCTAGCAAATAATATGTGATTATTGTATGTTCTCGTCTGTGAATCAAAATCCTCACATCTCTGGTAAGTCCATTACCCCGATTGTCAGGAAATTCAGAATGAGGTGTAGTTAATTCTTTTGGACTGCATAGTAATACTGATTCGATCTTTCAGTACCTCCCACACCAGATGCTGTTAGATTCCTTATACCACAAGCAACAAACCGTTTCAATCATTTAAGACCCCTTTATAAATATCCACCATTCAACTAGAAGAAAAAGAAGACTCCAAAGAAGAGAAAATAATTCTAGCAAGGAGTAAGAGATAAGAAAATTCATCTTTTCTGCAAGAAGGTTGCTTGCTCTTGTGAGGAAAGAGAATTGTGCAGACTGCTTTGCGAGGTGAATCACAATGGGGCCAGAGAGTTCAAGTGGCAAGGTCTAATGGCATAATTACTGAGGCCATAACTTTGGTCCAGAGTTAAAGCTAGAATAATGCTGGCTGCTAGGGGAGCTCACTGACCTGGGTGAAGAAAGATCACAATGTCTGCTCAAAGCCCGTTAGAAAAATCAGAGGGGAGACTTTTTGATAGGAATTATATCAAAGGTTTGAGGGAAGAGCCCGGGTGCATTGGTGGACACTTTCTTGTTGAGCTGGGATTCTCCTAAGGAAAAGAAAGAGACTCCAGACGGTTAATCCTGGCAAATGCTTTAGTTCATAGAAGAATCCAACTTGTGGACGTGCCTATGGGCAAGGGGGACATTTCTTGTTCTAGCTATAGCACCGGGACTTCTATCATATTTCATCAACATTTGAAACTTGATTTCAGAAGACACCTAATTTGTCACTGTAAATTCACAAGCAATCTAAAATGAATCAGCATCAGACCAGGATACATGAGCCATTCAGATTAGCTCAACACAAAGCAACCACTCAAAAACCTTGGGTATAATTTCACTAACTTTCAGGTACATAAATACAAATAATAAAAGCTGAAACACTTAAACACCAAAACCCTGTATCGTTTGATGAGAAAGCTAACAAAAAAATTTCAAAATCAGATTTCCCACTTATTCAAAAGAGTAAAACTAACTTTTTAATTTCACATAACCAAAACAATAGAAAACGAAAGCACGCAAACACAAAAATTCCTACCATGAAGCTTTCGGTACCAACACACATAGTCTAAAATGAATTAAAAAGCGGACGGAATTAAAGGACACGTACCGTGAACTCTATCACAGATCTCGAGGGAGGGCCACCGGCGGTTTACGACAAAAACAATTTGCGAAGCAATGCCATGGATCAGCAACGGCACGAGTTATGAACCCTAGCCTAGAACGGTAAGCACGAATCAGCGATTGAGGTGTGGTGTTATGTTGCTTTAGTATGACTCTCAATTTTGAGCTTCTTCGGTTTCTTCGTTTTTGGTTGAAGAGAAGAGTTGATGAGGGATTTCTCTACAATCTCTTTCAGCAAAACAGACGTAATCATTATGTGCTGTCGATGTTGATGATGACCAGTGGTTTTGTTCTTTATTTTCTTTTCACACCAAAACAGCCGAGTCACTCTACAAACGATAGCAAAGACAAATCAGAAATGTAACCTCACCGTCCCCACTCTCTCTCCCACTTCGCCATTGACTCACCTTTTTTTCTTTTTTCTTTTTTTCTTTTATGTTTTATTTAATTCTCATTCTTAAGTCCGTTCACTTCAACGACTTCTTTCATTCCAAACATTCACTTATTTTCCTCTTTTATAGTAAAAATATAGTTGTTTACATTCCTTTAACTTACACAAAGCTAGATGGCGAGGATACTAAAATTGAGTTTTGATATGTTTAGGTTATTTAAAAATTAAAATAAGTAAATGAACGAAACAATAATTAAATTAAGACATCCTAAATACAATGACATACATTAAGAATGCTGCATCACTTATTACAGATATAAATTTTTTAAGCTTATTATACTACTGATTACTTATTAACTTTTATAAATTACAATGCCAGAAGCCAATGACATGACATCACTTCGCTGGGGACAATGTTGTGAATATCGACTACAAAACATTATCGCTTTAAAAAATAGCCGCGCTCTTCTCCTTCTCCGTTTGCTCCTCTCCTCCTCCTCTTTTCCGACGACTATTAAGGCTAATTTTTTTTGCAAGACGGAGCTATCCGACTTCGCTATTCTATTTCGACCATCAGACCCTCTGCAGATTGCGCGAATCACTTCTAGTTCGATTTTAGGGCTTTTGTTGTTGTTGGTAAAACATGTATTAAGATATGAATATGGTAGGACTGATTTAAGGCTTTTGTTACGGTTGTTAGACTTGAAGAAGCAAAATGAAAACTTGTTACGGGAAGAATAATGACAAACTTAGATAATTTCCACATGAAAACTTGGATTGCTCAAATTTTTTTGTATAGTTTATTGATGTTTATGTGTAAAACCAAAACCAATAAATATTTTCCTATAATTTGAGACTAGCTCTATAGTAATTAGGGGTGGGTAAAAAAATCTAAGAAATTGAACCGATCAAGAAACCAAACCGAATCAAACTGGTAATGTATTAATCGAATCACTGATTCGGCTGGGTTGTTTTATATAATTTTCGGTTTTGGTTTAGGTTTACAAAATACAAAAACCGTGATTACGGTTAACCAACCGAAAAATAAAATTTAAAAAAAAAAACTAAAATTATAAAATAGAATGTATATAAAATATATTATGAAAATAAATTTATATATAGGTCAACATT
This sequence comes from Tetrastigma voinierianum, assembly GCA_016808115.1. Lineage (NCBI taxonomy): Eukaryota > Viridiplantae > Streptophyta > Magnoliopsida > Vitales > Vitaceae > Tetrastigma > Tetrastigma voinierianum. The sequence goes on along the minus strand of JAEQBH010002669.1, from coordinate 485,215 downwards.
GTCGTAAATTTAAATTTCATATATATATATATATATATATATTATATATATATATATATAGATGCAAATAATCTACAAATGATATTTTATCAATATACTCACTTTTAATATTCATATTTCTAAAAAAATTTGTGGATGAATTATTATTATTATTTTTTAAGTTGGCCGGTCACATTAATATTTTCATATAATGTTTGTTTTTAAACTGGCAACACAATACGCACTTATTTCATAATTATATACTTATATTAATAGTATATAGTAATATATAATATAAGACACTTGAACCTATCTAATTGGCAATCAAGCATATAGATTGTGATTATTTTGGATGTAATTTTTTTTTTATTGAAGTTGTTAAAACATGTGGTTGATTAAAAAAAATCGTGATTAAATTATCTAATCTCATACATTTCATATATTATTTGAAAACCAAATGTCATGGGATTGCAAATGAATTGATAACATGGTCAATTGTTAATCTTGTTTATTTGGTAACCATGAGGTTGGTCAAAAATACTTTTTACAATATGGTACATCAATTGAGAAGTTGAATTGAATTTTGATCAGGGTATGTTTGTGATACAAGGAACATGGATTGGTAGTGGAATAGAGATTATCATACCACTAATCCAAGCATACTCCAAACCTGAATTACTTGATTTCTATGTTGTATGTTTTTTATACACATTCTGATAACTATTGGCATCCCACTATTTTTTAATGCAGGTGTTATAAGAAAAATGTTTTTATTATCTTATGAATGACATTTTGTGTAGGTAAATAATGTGTTATTCCACTATTCCCGTCATATGTTTTTATAATGGAAACCAAAAGATCAAACATAAGTGTTAAATATGTTATAAGAAAGTTGTTATTACGTTTTTGATATACCGATTGATTGCACATATAATCAGTTGTTAGCTATAATATACTAAAGGACATGTATTGATAACTAAATGTTTAAATTATCCTCGACTTAATTATCCTGAAAAACGGAAATAGGTTCCAACCTTATCCAATATGATGACAATACAGTATACCGACGTTGAAATTGGCTAACACATCTGGAATTGAGGAAATTGAATCTGCATTCTGAGCTAGTGCGCAGCAGCCACAAGTGAATCAACTGGGCTGGCACTTACATACCTCATTACTTTGAGGAAATGTTAATATTGATGATGGACATGTTTCTCATTTCTTAACTCTTAACCAAGTTATAAAGAATGAGTAAGTGAGATACGTCTATATGGATGTGACAAGTTGTGATGTCTCAAATAACTCAGATCCTGAGAACCTTGATCCTGAGGACCCATACGAAAGGAGAACTGTTAAGTATTACTTAACACCATCACCTCAATTCGAAAATGTAGAAAACTTTGGTAATGATGTTTCAAGTGACTAGACTTCATGGGTGCATAACCCATCTGATGTGCTCTTCTTATATCGAGACCAGTTAGATGCACAGACTCATGATCATAATTGTATATTAATATATATTATTTTTAGTCATATTCACAACAACGATAATTTTAGTCATATTGACATTGAGGTAACGTGGATATTTGTATGTGCTATGGGAGCCATACATCGGAGAGTTGGTTACCCATCTACCTGATATATGTCTAGTTGATCAGGAGATTTGGTGGAAGATGTCACCACTTATATGCTTTGAGACTGTAGAGTAACATCGTCTGGAGCGAATCTTGAGTTAGTTCGACCTTCATCAAGGGATACCTCTATCTTGCTTGATAGAGCAAGAGCTACATTGAGTTGATAGACGAGGACGCCACAAGTACGATTGGGAGACGTATCATGCACAATATGTTGCCTTATGAGCTACGCCTACAGAAAGGATCATCACATCACCTCCTACGGCTGGTATTATGGACTTCCATGATCTATATATGGAGTGGTATCGATGTATTACACGACGTTTGATCACACTACCACTCTCCATAGGGATCAAATGAGGTATCATATCACAAACAGAACATCCCAATTTGTTGGTGGCAAAGGTCTTTAAATTTCAATTATTTTCCAAATTTTAATGAATAGATAAAAATTTACAATTGTTTGGTTTGTTTCAGGGATCTTTGGGATGTTAGACATTAGCAGACTTGCTAGGTTTTAAAGTGTTGTACAACATTCATCATATTGCTAGATCAATTTTACGCCTGATTGGACAGGATCATCACATCGCTACACACGATGAGGAGGCATTTACGTCACATTAACCATCCATCAGACCTCTTACGTCATCCATTGTAGTTAGGATGCAGCTGATCCAAGGTCGAATGAGAGGGCGAGGTGGTGGGCGAGGTGGTGGTCAACCTAGTAGAGCCGGTGAGCGAGGTGGTTGTCGACCATGTGGTCGTGCTACTGGTTTTTCCATTGATGAGACTTTCATACCACCCGAGTATTCCACAACACCCCTCGAGACTTTCGCTTCACATGTCATCCCACCATTATCACCGACATCTCCAGCCTTAGAGGCCACATTACCATCTACGACCTCATCATCACTTGCAACAATGACCTCCCATTGATGAGACCGTGATTGACCTTGTTCCATACTTGGGTGCATGCCCACCTAGCGCGACCTTGCGCTTCACGTACACGCTGTCGCCTGGCCGCCAAATTCTTCACTCTCCCATCAAATCCATTCGAGATTGCAGCCACGCCCTACATATCATCTGGGCTATGACATGACGTAGCTCCCAAGAGAGAGACAAAGTTCTCATCATGGTGACTCATTGATGTTTATTTATATTTGTATTACATTGTATATATATTTATATGATTTTGTTTATATATGAAAGGATCAATTGTTATGTATTGGTTGTAATTTAGATGCAATTTGGTTGATTTGGATGAAATGGTTGTAATGCAGGTATAACAACTTTGTTGTATTTTAGATAGGTGTAATTGATTGTAATTTGGATGCAAGTTGGTTAATTTGAGTGAAATGGTTGTAATGCGTAGTTACTTGATTGTATTTAGATATTTGCAAACTGGTTTAAATTTGATTATGTTAGTTAATTCGATGAAATGGTTGTAATACAAGTGTCGTGACTTGGTTGTATTTTAGATAGATGGAATTGGTTGTAATTTGGATGTAACTTGGTTAATTTGGATGACATGGTTGTCATACAAGTGTAATGAATTTGTTGTACTTTTGGATAGATGAATTTGGTTGTAATTTATGCATTACATGTAATTTCAAATTACCATTTTTTTAGCAAAATACCAATGTCACAATTACTGATTGGGGCATTGCAATTTTTTTAAAACGATAAGACTGACTACGGCATTGGCAATTTTTTAAAGTTCAATACTATAGTCATTGATTGCGGCATTATAACTTTTTAAAGTTCAATGCGGTAGTTAGTGATTGTAGCATTCACTTAAAAAAAATGACTGGGGCATTACTTATATATATGCCAACATGGTTATCATGCACTAGTTTGTCCAAAACTCTTAACATTGTCAATAAATGAGTTTTTCATCTCTAGTTATTTAATATGATTTTTTTTTTGACAATTAAACACTTCATTGACAATATAAAATGTAGTAAACTATTTCCATCATAACTCTAACCCGACCCTTCCCTCCTCTTCCTATGCCCTAGGGTTGTTGACTTATTATTATTATATTTTTGTAGTTGTAATTTTTTGTCTAAATTAAATACCCTATTTGCATTTGAGGTTTAGGCCAAATGATAAAAAGGTAGGATAAGCATTTGAGAGAACCTGATCAAAATATTTAATTATGCACAGATGAATATAAGTTAAAAAAAACAGAAACAAACTTGATTTTAGTGTGGAGTAATGCACAAGGAAACTTGTAATGATTTGCATCTTGGCATGTCTATCTTTATATAAAAAATCATTATATTTTTCAAATAATAAAAAATTAACTCCCAGGAGGAAGCCAATGGGGAATATCGAGAGATAAAGAAATGATAAAAGTTTGAGAGAACAAATTTTAGGAAGAGGTTCCACAATATTTAATAATCATGGATTATGGAGATTCATAACTTTTAAATTTTTTTATCATTATGTTAAGGTTATATTTATTCAAAAGAAATTGAAAGTTAAAAAAAAACATTACAGAAAATAATTTTTTTTATTACAGCATAAATGATAAATATAATTACATCATTAAGAAAGTTTTGTACATTTTAAAATTATTAATTTGTAGTATACACAATTAAATAAAAGTTTGAAACAACTTATTGATTTTAAATCCAATTTTAATTTATCCATCATATTTATCTCAAGTGGTGAACGTTTACCATTTTAAACAGCATAGGGAATAAGGGTCTCAAGTTCGAGTCCCTGTGAAAACGTATTACTTACCTTGAAACCTTTTAAAGGGTAATTAAAAAAAATCCAGTTTTTATTTATCTTAAATTTTTCTTTCCTTTTATTCTTTTTTCTTTGTTTTTCTGAGAGTTCTTTTTAAATATTTTTATTGAACATCAAACATAGCTAAGTGAAACTATTCATGATTAGAAAAGAAAAGTGAGGAATGAAACGTGGTTTCTATAAAAGAATAACACATTTTAAAGAATGTTTATCAAACAAATATCATTACATGTAACCATTACTAAAAGTATGTTGTAAGTTAGATTACAATGCAGAGCTCTCTATCTTCAAAATGCAAACATTCTCTAGAACTAGAACTCATCCTCGTATTTTTAACAAATGAGTTCAATCTAAGATACATGATAAAAAGACAAAGTATAGTGTTCATTTATGTGTAGTATTTAATTTAATTAGATATCTTTATATTTTGTTATTTAATAATTTTATAAACGATTGTATTAATAAATTAAAATTAGTTTTTTATAATTATTATTTATGTATAGTGATAAGGTACATAGTTGTCCTTCATGTTTGACTATATGGCTAACTTGGCCCTTAAAATTTTTTTCTGATTCATCGTTGCTTATAATGTTTGTTCTATAACTCAAAAATGCTCATGTCATCAACAGAGTTAATAGATGGACAAACGACCATCTAATGATGTTGACGTGTTGTCTTAACAAATTTTGCTGATGTGCAACAGTAATTAGATAAAACTCTTTATATACCAAAAATTTTCCCTAAATCGGATCATATGAATCATGATTTGAAACCTTAATTCTTCTCTATTTCTTCCTCCAAATTTTAGATGGTGAAATTGCAATCCCAATTTGTTCCTCCAAATTCGCAAAGGTAAAACCAGGGCAAAGCCCATGAATCTCGAGATTTTCCTCAAATCCATATCAAAATTGAAACCCTAAAGAAAACATTTTCCCCAAAACCCTAAAGAACCCTAACACGCGTTTAGCCATTTTGATAACTCAAATTCCCCTAATTTTGTCCAAAGGGAAAATCGAGCAATATATTCGACTCTTGTGCAAATCCATCGCTTCCCAAGCTGACCGACAAAAATCCACTTCCAAATCGTCGATAACCACTTGTTTTCGATGATGAAAAGAAGAACAATCAAATGAACTCGAAACATCAAGTAGTAAAACTTCTCCCGAAAATCGCTTAACAATTACAGAAGATACACAAAGTGGGTTCCATAAAATAACTTCCATTACAAATAAAACCGAATTTGAACCCAACAAGAATCGGAGATTGCTCGTGATCCCCAAATTAGGTCAAATTTATTCGGGGTTAGACAAAATTAGGTGAATATGGGTTACTCCGGGATGCCTAAACGCCTTTAAGGTTACATAATCTGCCAATGCTATGGCAAATATGTCAGCATCGTTAAAGTCGTTTGTCCATCTGTTAATTTCATTGACGGTAGAGTCGTTTTTGAGTTTAGAACATACATTAGGGGCAGCGATGATCCAAAAAAAAGTTTAAGAGTCAAGTTAAACATATGTCCAAACATCATGAACATTTATACACCTTTCCCATTGTAATATTAATGGTTTTAGGTTGTAACTATATTGCATTTTCATTGTACTAGTACTTTTTTAATGCAGACATGATTCTTATACAAAACCTTCAATTTTCTATGTTGTAATTGTATTACATTTGTATTTTACTTGTACTTTCTAACTAAATACATGATTTTTATACAAAACCTTTAATATATCTTATATGGGCGAAAAATAGGCCCAATATCCAATTCCCTAGGCCCAGAGGAAATGGCGAGTCTATATTCAAAACTCCAAAGCCCCTTTACGTCAACAACCTCGCTTATAATCCGATCCACCGAGCCCAAGCCGACCGAGACTGCCGAAAATCCATAACCAGCCCAATAAGCTCATACATCTCATCTAAATGTAAATTAAAAAGATATATTTTATTTATTCCCCGGATCCTCCATAAGGGAAAGAAAGGATTATGATAGATCACGCTGGATATCGGCATGGTAAGACTCACCCAGTAAATCCATCTGCAACATCTTATCATATGGACTAAAATAAGAAATATTCCATCCAATAGGAAGGACTCCTAATTACTATCCAACCTGTTGAACCTCTACTATAACACGTAGGCCACCCCATCTGGGTGAAAGGCACGCCAACATTCTACACACACCTAGGACGCCAACATTGTCAATCTAAGGTACTCTCTTTCTTTCCGTAAAGAAACCGATTTAGGCACGGAGCGCCACGGCACGCCCCTCGCCGACCCCTCTTCTTCCTTGCTTTGCAGAAGGTCACACGCCCAGCCCCGCAGATCAACAACAAGAAATGATTCCCACTCAGCGCCCAGACGATCCAGACGCCGTGATCCCAAACATAAACAATCCAGTCCGGCCGACCCCACACGCCTCCCACCCCGGGCCTCTGAAACATCATCAATATCAATTTATAATAATACTTGGAAAAAATATATCAATTACCCAAAAATATATTTATATACACATATTGAATGTTCTATTATCCGACTAATTATTTGTATTGTAATGTTAATGTTTCTATGTTGTAATTATATTGTATTTATATTATACTTATGTTTGTTTATTATTTTTGAGTTATTAAGGGTAATTTAGGTATTATTATAAAATTGTCATTCTCTATCATTATCATTTTGATACCACTATTGGGGGGAATATGTACGATAATGACCCTTATGAGTAAATCTCTTACTTGACCCACTCTTCTCGATAATTCCCTCTTTTTTTTTTTTTGGAATTATATTTAAATGACATGAAACATAAAAATTAGGAAAATAGAAACACATTTTCTCAAACAATCCAAACATGTAATAAAGCCACCAAAATTATGGAAACAAGTGGTAGAAAAGTAACATCGCATTTTAAGCCAAAAATGTCGCTCATATGTAGTGGTGGAGCCAAATAGGGGAGACATTCCCAATTTTCGGGGGGATTAAAAGTGGGTCATAATAGGGATAAGATCTCTTATTTCATATCAAAGATTAATTATTCCTTATCAAAGATTAGTATTTTCGGGAAATAAGGGATTTGGAAACTGGGAAATTCGCATATATATATCTTTTGCGTATTTTCCACCTTCATATACTTATTCATAACAAACTTTCCATAGGCGGTAGGATGGCCGACTGAGGGACTTAAAATTCTAGACAAGTCGCTCTGGAGCTAGTCTATGGGAAGACATCCTAACTCTTTAGATTTCCCGTCTGGTGACGGTCCCATGGTTTACGGTGCGGGCTTTGGTCGCTTTCACAACGTGGGACCAGTAATGAGCGGCCTGCACCATTGAGCACGCGGGTCTAAAGACCATAGTACCCACAATGCCCCTTTTCCCCGCTGAATTTCGTGGCTTTTCACCAAAAATAATCGTGCTTTCAACCCTAGGTGCGGAAAGTTGAAAGGACTGGGAAAATCAATGCGCACATCGAACACACTGGAAGGTGAAGCATGTTTAGATACAAAGTGTGTGGGAAGCGCACGTTTCCCAATATGTCTACGGCGCATGATGTTCTGACGACACATTTAATGTTCCTATTGATGTTCCACCCCTATAAATAGGGGTTGGGCTCCAAGTGCTGCCTCTTTTACTTTTTCACAAAGCCTTTTGCATGTTGTAATTTTGTTTCTCCTGCGCTTTTGCAAACTTTTGTTTCAAGGGAATCATTGGAGGTCCCTTAACTACTTTTAATTTTCCAGTGAGTTTTTTCAAACTTCATTTGTATTACCCTTGTTGTGTTTTTGCGGTTCCGTCATGAGTATTTTGGGTTTGAAAGTTTTTGCTATTTTTATGGCAAGGCCCATCATTCGCTGGATGGGGTGACTTGCCGAGGTTGTTTCCTGTGATATCTCGGTTTGGGGTCATCCCATTAGGTCCCGCAAAGCTTCCTAGTCCGGGGTTCTTAGGTTTCATGGGTTGTCAAACCTCCAAAGGGAGATTTCTTTTGTCTTTCAAGGGTCTTGTCGCCTTCACCGCTCGTTAAAGATCCCTGCTGATCCCCTTTGCCGTTTGTTTGCCTCGTATAATGTATGAGGTCGAGAAGAAACTTCTACCAATCGTCATGCTAAGAGGGGGATCTCGAGAAATGCCTACCTAGCAACCCCGGTCGCTGTCACGCCCATGAGGATTTGATATCTTCGCAGATCCTCTGGAATTAGTCTTAAGTTGTCGATCGCGCACTGCCCCAATCGCAAGAGGCAAATAATGTCGCTTACTTTATCCCCGAGAGCGCTGGATTCTCAGTTTCCCGTCCCATTGTTGGTAAAGAAGCTTTGCGACTTCACAGGCACTCCGCAATCATACATCCAAACGCTCTTTCTGATTTTGAAGGGTTGCAAAGAGCAACATTCTCACCAAATGATATTTCACTGGTAGAGATTTGTTTTATTTACACTTTGAAGCTTGAGGTTGGAGGCCGGTTGTCTATGTCGGCCCACAAACTCAAATGCAATTTGTAATCGGGGCCTCTGACCCCTAAGATCAGCTGAAAAGGGTAGTTTTAATGAAAGGTCTATGGTATGAGATGCCAGGCTCTCTTGGGCTTCCATTTGACCTGAATCAGTCCATGCCATTAGTCTCAGCTTAATGGAGCTTGTTCTTTTCTAGGCCGTTCGTCCATATTTTGATATGCCCCTTCACTTTGGACTTTTTGTAGGTAAGTGCAGGCGAGGCCGGTTGGTCAGCTGGGTAGAAAAGGCCAGGCTGGATCGTATCAGATGGCTACTTGAGATCATTAAGCGGGAGCGCAATCACAAGCTTCTCTTGTCTATAAAAAACTTGCAGGAGTTGAGCAATTTCCTTACATTGCTCTTGGCCTATCGCAGAGAGTCTCCTCCTCCCCTCCCCCTTCCCCTATCAAGGGTAAACATTTTGTTCTTACCGACCTTCTAAAGTCGATCCCGGGTAGCTCTTCATAAGCGGGTTTCGCTCAAGAGCCTCAAGCCGAGATTTCTAGAGGAGCCTTGGTAAGCTTTGTCCGGTTGGACCAATCACCTCTGGTGGTACAGGATCTGAAGCCTGCCCCCCAGGCGGCTAAAAAGAAGAAAGGAAAGATTAAGGCTGCCGGCACGGGGTTAGAAGGCTTCGTGAAGTGGGTGGATTCAATCGCTAGTGATCCAGCTGAGGAGAGGGAGAATGATATGTCTAGTCTCGCTGCTGGATTTATCGAGTGGATGCGTAAGCGAGCTGTGAGCGCTTGGGGGGAGACTACCCTCGGCTCTAAAGTATTTAGCGGAAAGTGCTCTAAATGGTCTGGTCTTGATGAAGAGACTCAAAAGAGTCCAACAATAATTATTGTGGACTCTATAGAATGAGTCTCTGATGCCTTGCCGGCTTTGGAAGGTGCACTTAGACGCCGCAAAGGAGGCCGCATCATCGATACTCGGCTCCAAATGCGGGGACTTCCCAACACCAATCAAGCTAAAAGCGAGGCCCCTTCTATAGAGACAACTACGGGTCCGCCGTAGACTAGACGACTCCAGGGGCAAGGCTCGGTTCTGACAAGCCGATAGTCGGGCTCGCACGTTGCCGATGGAGCCGGAGTCGGCCCTTCTGCGGAACTCGCCAAGTCCCAATCTGGGACGGCTCCTGACACTACTGGATCGTTGGAACCCATTTAACAAGAGGGGCTCTCCGCCGCACACAAGGAGCTAATCCCCACCCTAATCTCCTTCACATCGGCATACTGCTCAAGAGTATTCCATTCCCTTCCCCGCTATAGCATAGACAAGAAATCCCACAAAGACGTGGCTCATGACTTTATTGTCTATTCGCAATCACAACTTTGACGAGATGGCTGAGCTGGTATAATTGGCCTTTTAACATTTGAGCCTGGGTTTTATGTTGTGTATCCTCCTAACACCTCTATTTTTGTAGGCTATCACCGCTATTAGGAACATGGCGCTAGCATGGCGAGCCTCTCACCACAGTCAGGGATGTCGTAGCTACGACTATATGCTCACCAATGTTTCAAGCACTCCTACTAGACGTATGCCCCCAAGGCTAAAGCTTGGTTTAAGCACTAGGAGTGTGAGGCTAAGGCCGGTGTAGGGAAAGCTAGGAGTGTGGAGAATGAGAGAGATGAGGCTAAAGAAGAGGTGCAACTCGCTTCGGCTTGTCGTGACCGGGCGAAGTGTGACACGGCGCGCCTAGTGGAGACAACCAGCCAGTGGCTCAAGATGCCCGGGCGGTCGTGGAGGAGGCCAAGCACAAAGCTTCAGGCCGAGAGGTCGGCCACCGACGCTTGAGAGAACTCACCTTTGTCGAGGTCAGACTGGCATGACGCAGGTGTCTTCCCTCTACCATGCAAAGGTGCAAGGACAAAGAGGCCATGGAGGAGGACTACCAGAAGGCCCTGGAGTTGATATTTGCATACAGCTACGGATGTTGTGGGTTAAAAAACAACATCTGTGGAGACTAGCCAAAGGTTCCAGATGGGATGCCCCGACTCCTCCCAGAGTTCTTAATGAACCCTCGTGCCTCTCCTGCTTCCGAGCACCCAATCAAGCCACAAAGAATCGAGCGGCAGAGCAAATGGCGTAAAAGGAAAAGGAATCCAGAGAGGAGCACTTCGGCCGAGGACTTGGTCGAACATCTTAGGCTTCCACTTTATTTGATTTTGTAATCAACCCTGTTTGGCCTCCTGAAATTATATGTAATTTTATGACGTTGTTAGCGCATTTATGAAATACAATTTTTGGTTTACTTATACTATAGATTTTTATTTCACAACTCCCTTTCATGAATCTTGACTAAGATAGTTGCTAGAAGCCAATAAGGTTTGCACATAGGCCAGCAGGCAAGGCACCATTTTCGGGCCTTGGCTCTAGCCAACAGGCTAAGAGCCACTACTACGCTTATGCATGTGATTAGTGCCCAAATAATGTTATTTTGAACCTTGTTTATTGTAGGTTTTGAGCAATTTTTGTGTACTAATCAACTTAAATAACTCAATTGACACACCAAGGTCCCGACTATACTACTGATCGCATTTTGTGACTATTTTAGTAGTTTTGCAAGATAAATTAGGCTAAAGTCATCGAGTCGACTCGAACGCGAAGAATCCAAGCCAAACTCGGAGTTGCAGGTCAGAAGGAAATTGGAGCAGAAAATAGAAGAAATCAAAACACTGCAATTTTTGTAGGGTTGTGAAAATTTCGCACTTGTGGGAGATCACCACAGGTTGCGAATTTTCGCAACCTCGCTCCTATATGTCTGTCAATTTTTACAAATTTTTGTACATTTTTCCCAAACTACCCTCTTTGTATTTTTGGTAGTTTATACATTTTGTAATTCCCTTGATTCTCGAAAGCAAGATATAAGCCTCGCCTCAAGTTCAAGACAGACATCAATGAATGCACAATTCTTAGCGCGAAAGCCACCTCTCTCGGCCCGCTTCCCTAATTTTCCCTAATTTTCTCTTACTTTCTCGCTTGCCAAACACCCCCTAAGGATGACAACTCAGAGGATGGTTAGCTAAGCTCCTCCTATCCTTGAAGTGTAGGGCTACTAGGTAGGGTTTTGAGGTAAACCGGCCGTCCTCTTGTTTTTACCTAGCAAGCCAAGGTCATTTATTCCCTCTATCTCAATTTAGGCTTCTTAAACCTTTGATGTATCCCTTGGACACCAATACTTGGCAATCTTAGGTCTGGGGTGATGCTTATTACTAGATCCACTGATGCTCGTTTAGTTGCCATTTATTTGTCACTGTAGGGGAGATCAAAGGATCAGTTTTTACTGTCTTGAAACATTAATGACCAATAAATGCTATTTCTTAAGAGGAAAACTATTAGGGTTTGGTTTATAGCTAAATGATGATACGATTTGGGAAATGACTATAGGTAATTCTCTCCAACACGAGGAAATGGACTCGAGGACCTCTTAGTTGCCCTAGAACTTCAAACCTAGTGGCTCGAGACTTTAAGGAGTTCTTTACTGTTTTTATGAAAAGCCTAAAATCCAAAGTGAAATCACCATTTTGACTCAATTGTTGGTTACCTACACGAAGAAAACACATCCTTGTGTTCGACCCTAGAGCTTATACTATACATCGCAGTTAGCTATGCTACGACAATGAGGTTTAGGGCTTATAACAGTTATTGGATTCCGAAAGCACCAAATCTCTACCCCAATGCATACTACGATTTCAGCAAATCAAATGGCGCCGTTGTCGGGGATGGTGCCTAAGTGCAAGTGATGAGTTGTTTGACTTGTGATCAACATCACAAGTGTTGGTGAATTTTCAACCTTTTTATTCTTACAGTAATTTCCCCTAGCAGTTCACTGTTAGGTTAGTTTAATCTTATATTGTCAATACATAATTTCTATCTTCATTTTTTTTAGCTAACATTAACCTTTTTGCTAGCGTGTTTTGTTTTTGTCTCTTTTTGTGTTCTGTGCCCTTTTCTTAGGAGTTTATGCAACACTGGGATAGGAACACGTGAGGGTCGATTAGAACGGAGCAAAGGCTCCATAAGAATGTGAGCGTGAATCGAGCACACTCGTGGTCGATGGAGCTCCACCCGAGGAGCAAGAGTCAACAGGGGGGTTCAAAGGAACCCAAACGCACACGTAACAATGAGGGACCATGTGTACACCCCCCAAGAGGAGTGCACTTTCAGATTGTGCCTCCTCCGCAGGGACATCATTATCAAGCCCTATCTAGTGCCCTTGCTCCCCACTTTCCATGGAATGGAGAGTGAAAATCCCTATTCACACATCCGGGAGTTCGAGGAAGTATGTAATACCTTCAAAGAGGACATCCCTAATGTTGATCTGATGAGACTGAAGTTCAACTCTGAAGGACAAAGAAAAAATTTGGCTCAACTCTCTGAGGCCGAGAATTATTAGGAACTGGGGAGATATGCAAGAAGAATTTTTAAAGAAATTCTTCAGCACCCATAAAACCAATAGTCTGAAGAGGGAAATTTACACTTTCACAACCTAAGAAAATGAGAAATTCTACTAGTGCTGGGAAAGGTACCTAGAGACCAACAGTGCATGCCCTTACCATGGCTTTGATACTTGGAAGCTGGTTAATCACTTCTATAATGGAATGTCCTCTGCTATGAAGCAGTTGTTGGAGACTATGTGTGGAGGGGACTTCATGAGCAACCATCCAAAGGAAGCCATGGATTTCTTGAATTATGTGGCTGAGACATCCAAAGCAAGGGATGAACCCAACCCCAGAGAGGCAGAGAGAATGAGACCTGGAGCCAATTCAAGGGGAGGCATGTACTCAATCACAGAGGATATGGAGTTGAAGGCAAAGCTATCCACCTTGGCTAGAAGGTTGGAGGAGCTTGAAATGCGAAATCATCATGAGGTGCGAGCAGTGATTGAGGCATCTATGCCTAGCCAACCTTGTTTCATCTGTCAGTCCACTGAGCACCAAGGAGAGCACTACCCAACTGTTCCTTCAGTAAGGGATATGATGGCTGAGCATGCCAATGTTGTGGGTCAATACAAGCCACCAACCACTGCCCTATATGGCAACACCTATAACCCTAACTGGAGGAACCATCCTAACCTCTCCTGGAAGCCAAAGCCTCCACTACGTGCCCCCCGCCGCAAGAATGCAGGCCCTTATCTCAACCATAGCCACCACCATCCTCATCCCCGGTTGAATAAGCTATCATGAACTTGAGCAAAGTGGTGGGCAACTCGTGGAGGAATGTAAGACAGTTGAATGCCTGCTAATCGTAGAATCTGACATATGGAAAGCACACTCAACAAAAAGATAAATAACCCGCGACTCGAGATTTCCTAAAATATGATAACCTGCGTCCGAGATCTCCTGCAATATGACAACCTCGCAGTACTCAATCTCAAGGTTAACTAACTGCCAAAGAGTGTAGGAAAAGGGAAATTCCCCTCTCAGACACAACCCAATCCTAGGGGAGTGCATGAATTGAGCTCTTCCAGTGAGCCAAATCCCAGGATAGACGAAGTTAAAGCAGTTATCACTTTGAGAAGTGGTAAGGAGGTTAAATAGCCAGTCCCCAGAGCAGCGGAAGAAGGCCAGGAAACAAAAGAAGCTGAACCAGAGGAGGAGGTGACCTAAGGGAATGCAGTGAAAAATAACACACCCCCACCTTTTCCGCAGGCACTAAAAGCCAAGAAAAAGGCCATCAACCAGTCGAAGATCGGGGAAGTGCTATATAGCAAAGTCAACATCGCCTACTTGACATGATTAAACAAGTCCCTGGGTATGCCAAATTTCGGGCTGACTCAGGCAATGCTGAAGAGAGGGTGGAAATGTCGACAAGAAGGCTTCCCTTACGTATCAAGTCATACATCATCTCAAAGGCAAGACTCCAAAGAAAATATAAAAGATCTAGTCGCCTAACCATCTCTGAATACTCTGAGGCACTTGTGCAGAAAGCACCAGCTAGACTGAGCTGGCACAACCTCGTCGCCTTATTCATAGGCGCTAGGCTCTGGGAGAGCTTAAGCCCACGTCCACTACATTGTTCCTGCGTATAGATCCATAAAAATACCAAAAGGGCAATCGTGCGGAGGATGTTTTATATTTGAGCTGACAAATTCTACTATCCTGTAGACTTTGTTGTGCTTGATATAGAACCGGTTGCAATGGGGGTTAACTATGTGCCCATCATCCTGGGAAGACCATTCTTGGCCACTTCTAATGCGATTATCAACTTCCGAAATGGAGTTATGCAACTCACATTTGGGAACATGACTTTGGAACTCAATATCTTTCACTTGAGTAAAAAGCATATGCAACCAACGGAAGAGGGTCCGGAGGAAATTTGCATAATTGATACAATTCTAGAGGAAATGTCGATAATAAAAAATGCGGTGGATGTGCTAACCTGGGAACTCCGCTTGATTGTCCCCGAAGAGCAAAGAGAAACCCAAGGCATGAACACCGTACAGGCACTAGAGAAAAAGAGGAAATTCTAATTTAGCTTAATTCGTGGAGAAGCCAACGAGCCTCAAAAACTGGGGATCTCAAGCCCCGTCTCGTGGAACTAAAGTATGCATACCGGAAGAATGAGAATAAAGGTTCGGGCTTGTCATATCCTCCTCCTCAAGAACTACCAGAAAACAACCCGCTGGACATCTCAGGGAGAATAAGGCCATTAGGTGGAAAATCACTAATTAAGGGTAAAAGCCCCATCGCCAGACCCATCACATCTACTTGGAGGAGGAGGCAAACGAGGCAAGGCAAATTACGAGAGACTAATCGCACATGTAGGAAGTGGTACGTGCAGAAGTCCTAAAGTTGCTACAAGCTGGTAATATTTACCCCATATCCATAGCATTCCTCGGGTGAGTCCAACTCAGTTGAGCTCTTAAGAAATCAAAGGTAACCACTCATACGAAAAAGGGAGAGGAAGTGCCCACCCGCCTTACGCTTTCATGTCGGGAGGGTATGCATTGATTACGTATGACTAAATGAGGTGATATGAAAGATCACTTCCCTCTACCCTTCATGTACCAAATTTCTCGAAAGTGGATTTCCTAGCAATCCCTTCTACTCGGTCCTGATGGCTATTCAAAGGTTTTAAAATTGAAATTGTTGCGTAAGACCAGAGGTGCCACCACCCTTACCCGCCCATTTGGCACATATGCCTATAGGAGGATGCCCTTGGCCTCGTGGTAATGCCCCCCCGCTACATTCCAACAATGCATGCTTAGTGTTCCCGATTTGGTGTTAATACTATGGAGGCTTTACATGGATGATGTTACGCGTATGGAGGAGCTAAGAATGGCTTATCAACTTAGAAACTCGCCCTCAGATAGTGTATAGAGAAGAACTTAGCACTCGACCGGGAAAATGCCATTTTATGGCCAACTAGGAATCAGGTTAGGGACATATTATTATTTCAAGAAAGGAATCGGGGTTGATAGCCGAAATTTGAGATGATTTCCAACCGCCTCTCCTACGAATGTGAAGACCGTGAGGCAATTCTTGTGTGGCATGCACGCTACAGAGGTTTATCAAGGACTTCTCAAAAATTTCAAGCCTCTTTATGTTTGGCTGAGAAAAGATGCCAAATTTGTGTGGGACGAAGACTGCCAAAGGAGCTTTGAGGAGCTCAAGGCCTGATTTTCTTGATTTCACCTGCACTACTGCTGAGGGCCCCTAACTGGTAGTTACCTTTCGAGGTAATGTGTGATGCAAGCGACCTCGCTATTGGAGCAGTCCTCGGGCAGAGGGAAGAAGGAAAGCCTTATGTGGTAAACCATGCAAGCAAGACATTGAATGAGGCGCAAAGGAATTACACCATCACCGAGAAAGAGCTACTGGCAGTGGTCTATGCTTTGGATAAGTTTCGTACTTACCTGGTTAGGGCGGATATAATCATCTTCACAAATCACTCAGCTTTGAAGTACCTTCTCACCAAGCAAAACGCCAAGGCAAGACTTATTAGATGGGTTCTCCTGCTGCAAGAGTTCAACCTGCAAATTAGGGACAAAAAGGGTGTGGAGAATGTTGTCGTATATCATCTCTCGAGATTAACAATAGCACACAACACTCACAACCCTCCAATCAATGATGAGTTTCCTGAGAAGTCCCTACTCCTAGTTGAGAACACACCCTGGTATGCCCACATTACCAATTACTTGGCAACAGAAGGGTTACCAACAGATTGGAAGGCACAAGATAGGAAGTTTTTCTTTGCAAAAATTCACTCCTCTTATTGGGAAGAGCCCTTTCAGACAAATACTATGTCGATCGATAATCAGATGTGTGCTCAAGGAGGAACAAGAGGATACTCAAACACCGCCATGAGAATGCATGTGGAGGTTATTTTGAGTCCAAGAAACCCATGAAGGTACGGCTAACTGGTTTCATCGCCCTCTCCTTTCTGCTAAGGATGCCTATACCATGCCAGAATGCGACTAATGTTAAATATGCTGCAAGACATCGTGGAAGGAAAAAATATTCACTGATGCCTCGAACTATTCAATGTTCAGTACTGATTTTCATGGGACCATTCCCTTCTTCCTTGATATTTACATTTTTGGTGGGAGTCGACTATGTGTCAAAATGGCTAAAGTAAAGGTTTTTGTAGAGCAAAGCCAGGACTACGGTGGTGTTGAAATTCCTCAAGGAGAACATCTCTCCGCATTGGGGTCCCCAAGCCATAATCGCTGATGAAGGTTTGCATTTTTGCAACAAAGTTTTGAGAGCCTCTTAACTAAATATGGTGTCACATAAAGTGGCTACCCGCACCATCCTCGCACTGGACAAGTCGAGCTATCCACCGTAGAAATCAAGACAATACCGATGAAAGTGGCGAACTCTAACCGAAAGGATTGGTCTCGTCGCTGGATTCCTGGTGGGCATACGTAACAACATACAAAACCATCCCCAGATGTCCCCTAATCCCTAGTTTATGGTAAGGCATGTCACCCGCCATGGAAATCGAAAGTATATGCCGGTGGGCGCGGAAGAAGCTGAACCTGGATATGGGGAGAGCTGGCCTTAAAAGGCTTCTTGATATCAATGAGCTAGAAGAGCTAAGGAATGATGACTACTTCAACTCAAAAATTGTAAAAGATAAGTTAAAAAAGTGGCATGATCAGCTAATAGCCCATAAAAATTTCAAACAAGGAGACTAAGTGTTGCTTTACTACTCTAAGCTCCAACTTTTTCCAGGCAAGCTCAAGTCATTATGGACTCGGCCATTCACCATCCATCAGGTCTATCTCAATGGATCAGTAGACATATTCAATTCCAAGGACAACAGGGTGTTCAAGGTTAATGGGAAAAGGCTGAAACCCTATGCAATACAACACACAACAGACAAGGAGGAGATTCTCTCAATTCTATGAATCCAAAAGGTTACCCGAGCTGGGAGTGATTTCTACAAAGAACTTAGAAGTCACTCCAATTTTTGTTAACTTTGTTTGTTTCATTTTAAGTTTTATTTGAGACTTTCTTAATTTTTTTAATTACTTACTTTTCTTTTGTAATTTTTCTTCTCGCCATTTGTACATTCTATAATTTCTTGGTTTTCTCTCATGGTGTGTGTAGCGTATAAGTAAGTGATTTTGTGCAGCCAGGAATTTTCTAGGTTGAGCATTGCACTTAAAATTTACAAAGGTAAAATTCCCTCTAACGCACTATTCATCTTCTGCCTTTTCGTCTTTTGTAAACCTTTCGGTTCCTGAGCACCATGAATGTTTCCAGATTTTTTTGAGCCCTAACCATTAACCACCCATTTATGGATATTAAATGGGCTAAACCTCTCACCTACTCCTAACCTATCTATTTAAACCCCCCTATTTTCACCTTCATTTATGATCCTATCCTCCTCTTCCCATCCCTCCCATCTCCTCTCCTTCTCTAGCTCAAATGATATGGTGAAGACTTTTTCACGTGAGGACACATCTGCACTCCGGGTGCGGTCGTCCTCTCCTCCCCGCCGGCGGGTCCAACTGCCCCCGCCGTCAGAAAGTCCCTCCCGATGCCACCGTCGCCCGTCACACCGTGGCAATCCCGCGTGGGCTCCCGCCGCAGGCCGCCCCCCAGCCTTTGTTGCTGCTTGCTCCACCCCACGCAGTACTCATACTGTGGCTGGCCCCCGCTCCTCCCTCTCCCCACACTCCTAGGGCCATCCCCGAGCTCCCACCTTCCAAAAGGGCTCGGTAACTCGCCCACTAGGGGAGTCTTCTAGTTTCAGCCCCGGGCCCCAACTACCAACCAAACAAGAGCCCCGTTGAGCTCTCCTCCGGATTTGTCCCTACCCTCAATCATCAAACACCCTACTTCCACTACAGCCTTATTCCAGGAAATACTGATTGCAGTGCGAGGGATTTGCATGACGAGGTTCATTATGATCTCTAGCCTGTCAAGATCCGTAGCCCGAGATTCAACGCGAATTTAAAGTAAAGGTACTCCCTGAGCCATTTACGATCCCACGCCGGTTTTTCTACCCTAAAGGCATCGAAGTTCTAATAATAATGCATGATCTTGAAGAGAGCCTGTTAATCCAACAAATTATTCATTCTCACCATCGATGGCCAACCAGGATACTCGGCCATAGATATAAGTACGACGCTCAACTGGCCGGCTGCTCCCGCCTAACTCGGCAGATTATAGGCAGTGGCCCCATCCCTCGACCAGGGAGATGGTTCGTCTACTATCCCGGGACACAACCGGGCCTATCTTATTTAGGAGGCGGCTTCCTCCGAGTATGCTCCTCATAGACCATATACTAAGATAATCTTTTCCTCGCCTCCAAAGACATAGTGGGCCGCAGGAGAGGAGCCATTTTGGAGGCTCTATACCATATATCAAAGGGTTTCTGGTTCAGCCTGGCCGAGCTCTTCATGACATCCTTGTTCCACTTTGAGGACAAGGTTCATCGTAGGAACTCTGACCCAGCCGAGTCCACTCCCTCTCGTCCTTCGAGACGCCTTTTATGCATTAGAGCACACAAACTTTCTCATTCTGAGCCTAGGCCAAAGCTAGCTAAGCTGAGATCGCGAGGCGCTCTCTCTCATCCTTGCACCGATCTAAGGGCGCATCATGCCCCGCCTTATCACCTCCTCCCACCTTCCGGAGCTAGCCGAGACCAAACAGGCCGACCTGGGAACAAAGGAGCGTACCACCTCCGCAGGTGCATACCGAGGAGCCTCAGTTCCAAAGATCCCGCCCACCTCCGCTTACCATTGCTCCATTACCCACGACTCGCATTCGTGACCCTCTGTGAGTCTCGCTCCTCGCATTCATAGCTCCTACAGATTTTGTCGGACCGAGCATCACAGCACTGCCATCGCAACATATTTCTATATCCACTCAGGATTTCCTGGCCATCATGGATGTAGTCTGCACATTCTCACCACGCCTCGCATCATTTATGACCGCCCACATGTCAGCTCTAGCCGAGATGATGACTCCATGACCGAGCCACCATGGCTCGCACTCAAAGGCCATAGTCTCACGAATCAAAGTCCATCCTCATGTAGATCTGAGTCACCCCGGGCATACCGATTCTCCATCCGTGCTCCCGCCCAAGCTCCTCTCCAGCTTCCTCCAGCCAGGAGCGGCACCCACGCCCAACCAACCCCCTCGGCAGCCTCCCTCTCGACTCTGCTAGCAACAACATTAGCAGCCACTCCTCCGGCTACACTAGTAGCACCTCAGCCTGCCCAAGGTGACGATGACCTCCCACCGGCTACACATTGAGGAGATAACACTTCCTTCTCTAACTTTCCAATCCGAGCCCCCATTGCGGACAATGCGACATTTGGTTGGGGGGAGAGTTAGCGAAGGAAGTGACTTTTACATTCATGTTTATTTCATATTTTGAATGCTTCTCCTTTTTGTGATGTTTAGTGGCTTGTTATTTTTCATTTTTTTTGTTGAAACTGTAGTTGTCTTTGTCAAGTTGAAAATATAGCCATATATCTTTTATACCATAAAACTTATTTCATCAATCCATTTTTCCACCCATTTTTTATGGTTTCGCTAACTCCGTAAGTTGGAAATTCCTCAACACTACCAAATGCTATTAATGTTAGATTAGTTCCATGCACGGTTACAGATGATCAGTTGAAGTCTCATGAGCCAACCTTCTTCTTCCACCTTTAGCTAACCACACACAAGGTACATCGGGCTTTCTTCAATAAGCTAAGAACCGGCTTCTAGCCCTTTACTTCGTGAAACCCACTTAGTTTCGTTGGACTAAATTGCACAGGTTAAGGACCCCTAAGAAAAGAAGGCCAATGAAGTCTTCCATAATAAAAAGAAAAATAAAAAAATAGAAAAGCCGCGACGCTCTACCTTGAAACTTGAGCACGGTCCGAGGGGTATATGGCAAAAGTCTTTAAAACCTGGTGCCCTAAACCAACTGGTTGGGAGCCACTGACTTAGTGCTCGCTATATGGGTGGACGGGTGAGGGGTTTAGCGAGTTGTGCGGCCGGAGCTCGAAATCATTCGAGTCCCGGGTGAAACCCGAGGAGTTAGCTGGCCGAAAGATCCTTACGACTCGATGCCCCAAGCCTTAATTCGTTGAGTCACCTGCGGGATCCTCGCTATACGGATCTCTCAGGAGGTCGATTCCTCACATTGCACCCCTACAAATACCGAAAAGAAGTGTGGAATGTAAGAGTGGAGCCAAATTTATTTAGTTAGTCAATGTTCTAGGTCTCGCAAAGATATTCGTCAGAGAGCGCTTTGGCGCTTATCATAAAAATGATCATATAAACACTAAGATTTTTTCGTGAAAGTTTCAGGCTCCATTCCCTGTTGGATACTTCGAAACTTAATTGTATGGCATTCATTCTCCCAAGATGGTTATTGTCCGTGGTCTTGTGATTCACATCAAGGTTGTATTAATACTCATCCATATACTTTTTGAAATACCGTTTTTTTTTTCTTGTAAACATAATTTGTCTACTCTCTCTTTCTTTCTATCATTGCTAAGGGACTAGCAATGTGTCGGTTGGGGGGAGTGATTAGTGCCTAAATAGTGCTATTTTGAACCCTGTTTATTGTAGGTTTTGACACTTTGTGTCTTAATCAACTTAAACATAACAATTGACACTAAGGTCCGAAACTACCCACTTTACTAATACGCATTTGTGGCTATTTTAGTAGTTTTGTAAGCTAAATTAGGCTAAAGTCATCGAGTCGACTCAAACGTGAAGAATCCAAGCCAAACTCGAAGTTGTAGGTCAAAACTCAGAAGGAAATTGGAGCAGAAAATAGAAGAAATCAAAACACTGCAAATTTTGTAGGGTTGTGAAAATTGCGACTTGCGAATTTCGGCGGGTTGCGGGCTAGCAACTTTGCTCCACATATCTTGTTGACCTCGTTTTTTACCAGCTTTTTGTACCTTTTTCCCAAACTACCCTCTTTGTACTTTTGGTTGTTTATACATTTTTGTAATTTCCCTTGATTAGGCCGGTATATAAGCCTCGGTCAAGGCTGCGCTACGGGACATCAACTGGAATGCCGATAAATTTTTAAGCCTTGTAGCTTTCGGCTCTCAGCTGTTTTCTCTTCCCTCATTTTCCCTCATATTCCCTCATTTTCTCTCACTTTCTCGCTTGCCAAACACCACGAGGATGACTGACTGAAGGATGGTTGGCTAAGCTCTCCCCATCCTTGAAGAGTAGAGCGCTAGGTAGGGTTTGAATTAAGTCTTTGGTCCTCTCTCTTGTTTTTACTATAAGCGAGTTAATTGTTATTTATGCCTACATCTCTCACTTTAGAGTTTAAATCCTTTTGATGTATCCCGATTGACCCGGTGCCCAAATCTTTTAGGGTTAGGTGGATGCTTGTTATTACTAGATCACGTGCGGTTTCAGTTACCATTTATTTGTCCTTTGTGGGGTAGATCAAGGATCGGTTCTTGTCTTGAAACATTAATGACGATAAATGCTATTTCTCCAGAGAAAAACTATTAGGGTTCGGTTTTATAGCTAAATGAAGATTTGAAGTTCGGGAAGTGACTATGGTCGTTCTCCACGACACGAAATGGACCGAGGACCTCTGGGTTGCCACTAGAACTCAAAGCCCGGTGGCAGACTTGAGGAGTTCTTTTTTACATTTCTTACATTTGCAGCGTCTTGAATCACAGCCCATTGTTTTTTTATGAAAGCCTAAAATCAGTGAAATCACCATTTGACTCAATTTGTTGGTTACTGCGGAGAAAACCCATCCTTGTGTTCGGCCACAAGCCACTATCGCGTAGTATAATGCTCACGATGGGGTTTAGGTTTATAAATATTGATTTCGAGGGCACCAAATCTCTACTTGATGCATACTATGATTTGAATCGGTATGTGCTAGTAGTGCAGAACCCACGTTTGTCTTTGAAGAATGCCGGTGGTATGAGCCACATTTGGTCTTTAGAGGTCTTGCGAGCTATAAGCCACATCCGAGTATTTTGAAAGTGCTAGCAAAGGCTGACAGGCCACATCCCGGTATTTTAGA
This sequence comes from Tetrastigma voinierianum, assembly GCA_016808115.1. Taxonomy (NCBI): domain Eukaryota; kingdom Viridiplantae; phylum Streptophyta; class Magnoliopsida; order Vitales; family Vitaceae; genus Tetrastigma; species Tetrastigma voinierianum. Next base: position 461,887 of record JAEQBH010002669.1, on the reverse strand, counting down.
GAAAGTCTTGTCCCGTTTGTGTGGCCACATCGGGTCTTTTGAAGTGCTGCGGTGTGGAGGCCCATCCTGTCTTTTGAAAGTGCCAGCAGGTTGTGAGCCACATCTGGTCTTTGATATAGGGACTATTCTAGGAAAATACATTAAAGGGAATTTCATTGATAATACCTCTTAAGATGCATAGCATTCCACACCCTAGGTATTGGCGTTTCGTCTAGTTTATTTAAAGCGTATGATCCGGTTGCTCCCACTTTTACTATCATGTATGGCCCCTCCCAATTTGGTTGGAATTTTCCAACCACTAGGTCATCTGTGTTTTCAAAGACCCTTTTCAAGACTAGGTCTCCGGCTCGGAATGCACGCGACTTTACGTGTTTTTTATATAGGTTTGTCAGTCTTTGTTAGTATGATGCTATATGCACAGCTGCAGCTTCACAAAGATCGTAAGTCATATCTAAGTCTTTAGTGACGGCTTCAGCATTAGCTTTTGTAGGGACTTTAGTTCGAAGTGTGGGTACCCCAATCTTCGTAGGAATTATTGCCTCAATCCCATAGGTAAGGACGAATGACGATGTATTCGGCCAGGTTGGATTCGATACGTAGGTCGAATAATTAGGGTGACTCTTCAGCCACTTTCCCTTAGCAAGATGTGAGCGGTTTCAAAGCTTTCAAGAGAGTTTTGTTAGATGCTTCTGTCTGGCCATTGCTCTATGGGTATTGCGGGGTTGAGTACAAGTTTCTGATTTTTAGCTCATGGTAGAAATTTCTATATACAATGCTATCAAACTATGACCCATTGTCAATTATGATTGACTGAGGTATTCCAAATCGGTAGACAATATTCTTCCACACAAATTGGACGACATCCTTGTCTTTAATGGAGGTGAAGGCTTTAGCTTCTATCCATTTGCTAAAATAGTCTGTGGCAACCAACAATAACTTCTTCTGAGCTGGGGTTGTAGGCAGTGGTCCAACTACATCAATTTCCCACTAAGTAAAGGGCTAGGGGCTTGTGATGGTGGTTAGATCTTGAGCCGACGTCCTTGAGATGGGGGCTTGTCGTTGGCAGCGGTCGCACTTTCGACGTGGCGGCTAGCTCATGGTTGACGATAATAACCTTGTGTATGGGCCACTGTGAGCTAAAGTTATCTTGGGATTGATGGGTTTCCGCATATCCGCTTCGCATGGAGTTACGCCGTTATATACTATCCACATTAGGGTGAGACACTTAAGATAGGAACTTTTGTTTAGAGGCGCTTATATAATTGCGGGTTTATAGGGGAAAAACTAATGATCTTGACTAAATTTTTGTGGGCTTCAACCACATTTATTCGGCAGCCAACTCAGCTAAATAATAATGCATTATAGGAGTTAGCTAAGAAGGGCATGCCGTCATCGACTCACTTTGGTCGAGTTGTAATAGACGACGTCGGTTGGAAGTAGACAAGAAGGAACACCGTTCCTTTTATCGGGATGGATGCGGCCATTGCTGCCAAAGCGTCCACCTTTTCATTTAAGTCCTTTGGGATATGTTCGAGCTTCCAAGCTACAAAAATCCCTAGTCATTGTTTGACTAGAAGCACATACTTGATCGAATTAAGCTTGGATTCGATTGCCACGAGCCATCCTTCGGCAATTGACTTGTGTAGTTGCCATGAGCGAGGATTGGTCGGCCGCGGCCGATGGGGTATGCGCAGGAGTAGTGGTGTTGTAATGCCTTGAAAACTCTTGATTTTATAACATGTTCGGTGTAAAAATAAATTAAATTATATTTTTCGGAGTTTAAATAGCTAAAAAGCAAATGATAAAAACCAAAAATTTTTACAGAGCGAATAAATTTGGTAAAAATGTCAAATGAGGACCCAAGGATCATAAATGAGAAGTGTAAATGCCAAAATGAAAATGTGATAAAATGTATTGAAAATGAAAGTGAAATAAAGCCTTAAAAATGAAAAAATGAGAAAAGAGGAATTTGTGGGCTAGAGGCTTAGTGAAGGATTTTGATTAAGAGACCAAATATTGGTCTTTGAGAACATTGCACGATGGGGCAAGAAGGGAGAGGAAGTGCTAGGGCTTTTTTGGTTTTGAGAGAGGGAGGAAGATTAGTGGTCTTTGCTCCATGAAATCAAGGATGAAGGTGATCATGAGGAAGAAGGAATATTGGTGTTGAAGAATCAAAATTTAAAAAGGTGAAATCAAACTAACCCCGCTTTCCTTATTGTGTTTGGGTTTAGAAAAGCCCACTATAAGTTGGTATAAAAATGATGTTGATTGGTTTATTTTTAGTTTTGGAGGATTTATCTAAGTTGTTATATGGTTGTTTTAGTTAGTGTTGAAATTTTTTGTATAAAGGAAATGTTGGGTTTTTAGGGGAGATGCTGACAAAATTTTTCAAAACCCATGTTTTTGGTTTGACCATAACTCATCTAAATTGAGTGATTCAAATTTTTGGATAAACTAGACTTCTAGGAAAACAAATCTCCCTGAAATAAGTATATTAAAATTTGGACCCCATTAGGCCCAAAAATTTGTCTAAAGGGAGCTCTATTATTAGGCAAATTATGGTTTTGTGTTGAAAATAGAATAATCCTGGATGTTTAGGACATATCACAGGTGCGGGTGTTCAAATTGGATGATTCAATTTAGAATAACATAGATTTATAGAGGGAATAATGGACTTAAAGGAAGTTTGGTAAATATGGCTCATTTGTTCCCAGAAAATTTTTACAAGTGAAGGTGTGTTGGGTAGGAAACAACCTAATTAGAAACTCAATCGTAGTGATATTATCACGTGAGGAAAATAGGAATTGAGTCGAGATTCAGGGATAGGAATCAAAGTGCGACTACCTTTTTGGTTCGTTCTCTATTCTTCTCTTCTTATTTCAATTATCAAAATTGTTTGCGCAATTATTGAAATGATTTTTGATAAAAGCGCATATTGATTTATTTTAAGTGATTTGAGAAAATTGATTATGAGAAATGGTGCCATAAAAATTGCATAAGTATTGAAATGTTCATTTATGATATAAATGTATATACCCTTTATTGTAAATTCTATGACTAATTTTATTGCCCTCGATAGAATGTTATCGAGTCGTATTCGAGTTAAGAGTAGATTGGTATACGATAAGAGGAACCAAGCCAGTAATGCGTGAGCGAATGTAATGTAGTGTCACTCACGTCCGCGACCACCCGGGGCCGGTATGTTAGTGTTCGCGAAATGATTTTTAATAACAGTTAAGCGACTAGCGGGGTATGCATGTTATAAAACCTTTTTATCGACCTGTGACCAGTAGGACCGTGTGGGTGATTCCATTATCCTACGCACTGAAAACATTGGCTAAATTCGTTAATGATAAGAATATTTGTGAGAAGCATGATTTGTGTTTCGAATGATTTATGCATATGAAGGTACATATTTGGAATGATCGATGAACCATAAATGAATGTATATGAAATGAATATATGTATTATATTTACATTGATCATTCAAAAGATCAAAAGCATGGTTTAGAAAAATTGCATGATTCGAATTTAAACCGAAAACAAGAGAGTACTATATGTAACCACTCAAGCAATGAAATGCTTTTAACAAGGCCGCTTATCATTACGCTAGTGTACCGAGTGAACATGTACGAAGACGTAGACCACAATGAATCAGAGTCATCGTCAAAGTCACACGGAGGATAAGTAAAGCTCCGTCACATGCATACATGAAATTATTCGACCATTTCAGACAAACACTATTATTAAAATCAACTCGATTACAAGCCAGACATATTTGGATATTGAAAATGGCTAATAATGCACTATATAAAGGTGGAATCACCTCAAACGGGCATGAAATGCCATATCGAATAAAAAAAAAGAGTTCCGTGGATCAAATGATGGGCCCTTTATGTTAAAGTGGAATATATATATATTTTTTCATTGAGTATTTAAATGTTTGGAAAAGTAATTATATTCGATTATTCGAAATGATTCAAAAAGTGAGGACCGTGGTCCCCGGGTGTTCACTGGCTGAGTCTAGTATGGCTACAGCCACACAGCGTGAAGCTTCAGCTGGCTACACTAAGGCTAGGGATGCTTGTTCGAGACGAGACACTGGTTTTTTTGCCTTGATAGACTTGCTCATGAATAATATTGGTCTCTCGTCTGCTGGTTTCTTACCGTAGCCGTGACTTATCGAGGCTTCTGACATTACTAAGTAAAGATAGAGCGTATTGCTTGCCCTTGGTCTATATAGAATTGATGGTTCGGTAAGATATTGTTTGATTGATGTGAAACCTTGGTCGCATTCCTCATTCTAATCGACCCTTTTAGCTCCCCTTAGAGTGATAAAAAATGGTTTTAATCTGTATGTGAAATGGGATATGAATCGCCCGAGAGCTGCCAAATTCAACCGCTTAGCTATCAGACTCCTTTCGGGAGGTAGGGCACAAGAGTCCATTATAGCTTGAAAGTTGAAATGGCATTGGCCTCTAATCCTCTCTAGTTACAATAGCTTAAAACTCATTCGAATCGACTCCAAACGCACATTTCAAAGGGTCAGAGTCTCATGTCATCTTCGCAGAATAACTCAAAGGCCTCTCAGACGATGGTGGTCGGCGTTCTTTGGATTTCACGAGCATGTCGTCGACATAGGCCTCCATTATGTTGCCCAACAGCGGTCGGAATATCTTAGTTACCAATCTTTGATAAGTTGCCCTAGCGTTCTTTAAGCCAAAAGGCTTCACATCATAACATTATAACCGTGCTGGCAATGAAGGCGCAGGTCGCTGGTGCATAATTTGATGGTACCTGTGAGAAAGTGTCCGTGAATAACACTATTACGTGTCCTACTGTAAGGCATCAATAATTAAGTTCCATAATGCGGGTAAAGGGAAGCTATCTTTTCAAGCATGCTTCGCGAGGTTAGTGTAATCTACACATACTCACCACTTACCTCCTTCTTCGAACCACCCACCACGTCATAGCCATTTGGTGGTACTTTGTTTCTTCCGATGAAACTCATCAGTTAGTTGTTTACTATCTGAATAATTTGATGGCTGCCTGTGGAAACGCCTACTTTCATCATACCTGCCAACGGCCACGATAATATTTAGTTTCAGGAGAGGCCATCATTTTGATAATTCCAAACTATATCTATGGCTCCAGTGAATACATCTATATTATTCAATAAAGAAGAGTCGTAATCGCTTCCATTTCCTTCATCGATTTAAGAGAGCTAATGTAAGTAAACTTTTCCAAATTTCATTCATATTTCCAGAGAGGATCTGCACTGGGGGATCCTTCTTTCGCCTACCCAGCGACGGAACCGTGATTACGCTACAAGGATTTCCGATTCGGAGTGAGGATTTCGGTGGTTCTTCTCCCCTCTGCTCCTTTATAGATAGCTAAGAATACCATCGCAGTAGCCAATCGACTACTTAAAAGGTCCATCGCCAACGCTAGTCAAATAGCCGACCGCTTCAGCGGTAGGTCAAGGGATAAATTTTCATCAAGTGTGTTCGTGCCCGTCCCATTACGCTAAGGCTCCAAGTCTCGGCGATTGAAAACATAACCTATCGAGTCATCGACCGACTTACTGTGGAGCACGACATCCTTGTAGTTATGGTAGTCGCACCATTAAAAACCAGTATAGAAGATCTGTCACCGAGTTCACCATAATTTAAGGAAAGCTTCATCTTCAAGGTGTAGTCACAGAATAAGTCCCACGTGACCGCTAGGATCTATTACACCTGCACATCAAAAATCATGAATACGTAGTGAGCACCAGTGCATCATAGTGGGGCACAAATAACCCCGTTTCGTGCTTATAGAGAAAGGATATGGGGCCATTTATCGGGCTTGGTTTCTTCATGCTCGCCTTCCCGTACAACATTTAATTTCTAAATTTAATCGTATGCTCTTAAGAGCTTCTTTATTGACGCTGACCGACATTTAGTCATTAGATGGGCCGCCTAATATATAACGCCCCAAAAATACCCTAGAATTTTTATAATAATTTTATTATATATATTCGGTATGAATTTGGGCAAAACTGGTTTTTCCGAAAAGTGATGAATTGACAAATTATGAAATAAAGAAATTTAGTGAACCCGAAATTTGAGCACTAAAACAAGGACAAATTGTAAATGCCATAAGAGAGATAAAAATCATAAAGGGAGTAGATAGCCACACAGAATTGAAACAATTGATTTGCAAAAAATTAAAAGAAGGACTTAGTTGCAATTTGAGACTTATGGGAGTATAAAGGGGGAGATAAGTGACCAAAATTCATATTTATTCCAATTGGCCTCTAGCAAAAACGTGTGAGAGAAAGAGAGCAAAGAAAAAAAGCAGGGAAGAAGAGAAGAAGAAGAAACGAGGAGGAGGAGTCCAAAGATCAAGGTATGTTGTCTTATAACTTCAAATATATTTGGATTCCTAGGGCTTTGGAAGGAGAATTGATCCTTCCTTTGCCTAGGGTCTCAGGTGCAGATCACACAAACCCTTAACTTGTTGAGGTGTTGGGGTAAACCCCAAATGTACAAGAGCACATGAATCCTCCCTTCGAGGTTGGATTTGGCCAAGCATCAGAAAGAGCTTGCCGTGCAGAAATAAAACCCTTAAATAAAATTGTGTATTAGGGTATGTGTATGGGTTATGACCCATAATAGAATTGTTTTTGGGAGAAAATCATGAAAGTTTTTGATGAAAGATATCCATTGAAAGATGATTCAGTATAATCGAGGTTGGGAAAGATGAATTTGAAATGATTTTAAAGTGTATATGAAGGAGAGATTCATTTGGGATGAAAAGTGCATGAAAAATGAGAAAATACACATTCGGGCACTTGTCTGAGACTTGTACTGGTACACTAACTCAGATCAAGACAACTTGTGTTCTAGTCATTTTGGCCAACTTGGTACCCCAGACAACCTCCGTTCGCTCCCGCCGACCGGGCCAGATTTCGCCATAACTTCCCATTTCTTATCCGATTTGGAGTGATTCAAGTGGCTACGTAAAATAGACTTCAAGGAGAACCAAACTTAAAGAAAAGGAATCGCCACCCTGATCCTATGGCCTAAAAATCTACCCAAAGTGGGGCTGTGCAAGACAAATTCTGGTTCCACTTTGAACATAGAGTAGTCCAAGTGTTTGACGTAACTTGAGTTTCTGCGGTTCGAATCAGGATTCCAGCTGAAACAGAACCCTTATCACCTTAGCTTTAAAAGAGTACAATGACCTAGAGTCAAACATGAAGTTAAGACCCCGGAAAATGAGCAATACAAACAGTCCCCAGTGTAATTCCAGAATTTATTAGTCAGCATGAAATGCTGTATAACTAGTCTTGATAATCCGATTGAAATGATTCCAATTTATGAGTAAAGTAGACTCTAGAGGAATAAGAATGAGACTAAGTCAAAACGTACATATTTCGCCGCCTCCGCAGTTTCGCTTGCCTCTGGCGATATTCGCTTAGCATGATTATTTGCTAAATCACTAAGAGTGAATAAATCAGATGCATAAAGGGTGAAGACGATAACTCAACCTAGGATTGACATCGAAAGAACGGAATCGATAATTGGTCTATTCTATACCCAGTTTTATTCTTTGTTTGTTCTATACTTGTTCTTTATTCTAAATTTTGTCTAATACACGCCTTATTCTCATATTCTCTCTATTTACTAAAATATGCATATATATCGAGTCATCGATTAGTATTTGAAATGTTTGACAAATATCTCGCATGTATGGTATTTGAGCCATGTGTAATTCATTGCATAAAAGTAAACTGATTTGAAACGTGATATTTGGACGATCAACATGACTAATTCACCAATTGAATTCGCATGAAAGGTAACCGTATTTGTCTAATGCGAAATCACATTGCTATCGACGACGTGACATGACAGATTCACCAACCGAATCAATGTGGAATGTCGACTTCTATAGCTATATGTGAGACTCGTGAATATTGAACGCCAAATCACATTGCTAATAATGACAAATGCTACGGGGTGATTCGCCAACCGAATCACTGTGGAATGTCGAATTCTATACCATATGTGAGATCTATATTATTGAATGCTAAAACCACATTACCACTGAATGACAAATAAAGGTGATTCACCAATCGACCAAGGTGATGCTCGAATTCTATAGTTATATGGAATCTGCCAAACCGAACAATGAAAATGATGGTATTGAAAAGTGTATTTGTTTAAGTATCTTTACATTACACTGAGACAGATAAAGGCATTATTTTGATAAATGCATGATTTATAAGGAACGAAATTGAATACGCAGAATCAGAGTAGAACCACTAAGCATGAAATGCTTAGCGTATTGTTTTATCAATGCTGTACCGAAAGTGATACACTAAGCAAGACTCCAAGATCGAGGAGCTCGTGAGTCATAGAGAAGGAATTACTAGAGATGTCCACATATGCATTACCTCCATTTCTTTCGAACATTGATATTTTGTAAAAGCATTGAACTTCCGAATCATTATTTTTGCAAATGCATTTTGTTAAATGTAAGTGGTATGAATCTTGTTAATTGTAAATGTCTGGCGGGCTTGCCTAAATGAAATGCTTCCGCGAAATTACAAAATCTAAAATGAATAAGACAAGCTAAATGTTTTGATAGATAATTGAAATGCCTGAGTAAACCGGCTCCATTGATCCGCCCACCCAGTCAAGTTTGGGATTCAGGTCGCGATACTTTGAAAAACTAAAATTTAATAAAACGATAACCAAAGAGATTTCGAATTAATGACTTAAAGAAATAAAACGAAAGTGTCCCTGGTTTCTGCCTGACCGCCTAATCTATTCGGGCCTGGCCTCTGTGGGGTCGCCACATAATATATAGTTGATTGCTGGTCTAGATTCTGACTGGATTGCAGCGCCGGTTGTAAATCTGTCTGTGACTTTCCTTGATTCCACCCCGTGGTCAATTTCCTTGATGTATCTTCTAAGGTGTCCTACTTTGATAAGCTTTTCCACCTTAAACTTCGTGCTTTGGGACCGCCTTCGCCCCATGCCCATGATCTCATAATCACTATGTGCAGACTGGTTTTTCGGGGAGGGATTCGCCTGATCGCTAGTTGGCTATTTAAACTCGGGCAGTCACAATTATAAGGCTTAACCTTCAGCAAGACATCAGGTGAACATGGAGTTTTTTTTTTTTTGGCACGACTATAAGATCGCCTTCGCCTCTACTCCACCTTCCTCGACTTGAATGCTTTCTTCCTGTGGCAAATGATTCTCTGCTTCCACTGCTTGTGGTCCATAATCATCTTGGTTTAATCGATGGTTGTCCTCCATCACAACTACCTATCAAATGTCTATAATTCTTCCATCGTTACATAACAAAGATATAATTGTAAGAAAGGAATAGATGGTCAAAAGCTTCTCCTAAAGTTATATTCATCCATGAGAGTACAACCCCATTCATCGGATCGCCGTCGAACCTCCTCAGGAAGTCTCAATCAGACTCTTTCTTCCCATTTATAATTAGTCAGAAAGGAGTTACTGCCCTCTTTGTGGGCAATCAACAAAGATACCAGGATATAATCCCACCATAGTTCATGGAACGAGCTTAGTCGGGTTACACGAGTCAGGGAACTAGGCTAACGCAGTTCTCGTTAGCCGAGAACACGTTACATAACAAATGGTTATTGCTGGCATTTAAGATCATCTCTTGATTATAATGGAGCATGTGATCGTAAGGGTCAGTAGAACCATCGAACGTGGAAAAATATGGTATGAAAAACTTGTGAGGTGGCTCATAGTCAAGGATGTGCTGCCCTGTGTAAAAGAGAGCAGAAAATATTGATCCAGGAAATCGAGGCTCACAAAGATGTAATGATGGTCTGGCACCAAAGTGCGTGGATACAAACGACATTTGTGGCATCATACTTCTATGGGCAATACTGTGGCATCAGATCTTCTGCACACTGAATGCTGCTCCCAAGGTCCCTGAATCAACAACCCACCTCCCGCTGTCTCCTCCTCGCTCACGGACGTGGCCACTAACCCAAGACACAAGGCATGGTGATGTGGTACGCCTCCACAACACTCTGCCTTTGCACTCCTACTGGTATCTTTCGCTTCCAGTGAGAGACTCAAAGATGGGGAACTGGGCCTGAGACAGCTCACTACTGGTATCGACATCATCGAGATGAACAGTCTATTCCTTTATTACGAGTGATCTGATGGCGTTAGCAATGAATCGCCATCCCTACATATATTTTCCAAGATCGTGGCTTTCTTATCCTAGCTTCAGAATCGGTCATTCTCCCGTTGCAAGCTGCCGCAGCCTCATACTCCTTCATCCTCGGCTCTCGCTGCTTCCTCTTGTTTCCTTTCCATGTCTTGACGCCTATGGAGGAATTGATCTTTTAGCTATTGGATCATCGGATTGCTGATACTGCGGTCGCTGCGAATTAGATGGAAGGTAATCATATTCCATGGAAGGCTACTAGAATAATCACTGCTGTCATAAATTGTGAGACTATGACTTCCTTTGTCATCTCTGTGCAGATGATTAACTGCTGTTACCTTGATCTTCACACCCTACATCCTAGGCAATATGAATATGCAAAGCACATCCAACCCACTGTGGGTCGGCCGCCTCCGATGATTAAGTCAATAAATATTATGAATAGAAGAGTACGCCTCAATTGGAATTGTTTACCTTCCCTTCCTATGGACTTAATTATAGAGGTGATTCACAATCTCTCCTTTGATTTTCAAAGAAATCCTTTAATCTAGAGATGATCTTTCTTCCATATCAAAGAATTGAATTTCTTCCTACCAATGAGATTAATCTTTCAGTGTTATGATTTCATAAATTAGGAAATTCACTCATAAACATCTTTCTGATTTTTTGCCTTCATACTTAATATCCATGTTCAACTTCCGTTAGAGGTAGGATGACCGGTCGGGAGGATCTAGTGTTCTGGGACGGTCATCGAGCTAGTCCTCATGGGAAAACATCCGCCTCCCTTAGATTCTCCCATCCGGGTGGCGGCCCCATGGTTTGAAGGCTATGGTAAGTGGGTCAGTCGTTCATAACGGGGCTGTTTTTCAAACTGGTCCCCGAGCCCATTGAATAGTGGGGTCAAACAGACCACGGCAACACAATTATGACGAGTATCAAGTACTTTTGCTTTGATTTTATCGTTTTTTCTTCCTTCAGACTTAAGTAAGCTTAACCAGCAGCACAGCAGCCAACTGGGTTCCTAGCTTTTAAAAGAGTAGGCTCGAGCTTGGGTAGAATTTGAAAATCTGAGCTCTGAGCCTGGGCCTACTGTCAGGAGCTGCCAGCCGAAAAAATGCTCATTTGTACCAAGTTTGAGCTTGTTCGCTTGCTAGCTTGTATTTTCAGAAAGAGCTCGCTTAAAGCTCGCTTAATAGTTCGCTTAGAGCCCATTAGGAGCTCATTTAAGGCTCGTTTTCTAAGGCCATTAGAGCTCATTAGATAGTTTCATATTGTTGAGATTTTCAATATGAAAAATGTTCAAAATAAACCTAAAATATACAAATCCAATATTACATAGCCAAACATATTTAAAGAAAATGTTTATCTAAAATAGCCAACATACAACTAAATTAAAAAGATAAGACAATAAAAGTTTAATTAACTTGATTGAAGTTCAAGAGTTAAAATATTCATCATGTTCATTTTGTAGGAAAATTATTGCGGCATCAAGTCTTTCTATGATATCCACATGCTCAAAATTTTTTTAAAAAAAGATAGAGATAATGCAGCCTATAAAACAAACAAATTCGACATATGAAACAAAAAAACTTTCTTACACAACATATCCAACAAATCCTCTTGTTCATTATGCAAAAATTAAAAAGATAAGCAGCCCTATGTTCATTATGTAACATATCATAAACGTTCACGAGCCTGCTCACGAGCCTGCTCATGAGCCATGTTCACGAGCTTGGTTCACGAGCCTATTCACGAGCTTGGTTCACGAGTCTGTTCACGAGTCTGGTTAACGAGCTTGCTCACGAGCCTATTCACGAGCCTGCTTACTTGTGCCAACGAAATAGCTCGAGGGTGCTCGAGATCGCATTGCTTAACTTACTGAAATTTCAAAATGACAGTTCTGCTCGACTGCTTAACTTAACAAAACGTAGCCTGAGTGGAGCTTCTAATGAGTCGAACGCCGAGTAGCTCGACTCGGTTACAACCCTACACTTAAGGCTATAAATAAGGTTGATTTGGTTAGATTTTAGGTAAAATTTGAGTTGAAGGTATATAATTTGATTGGCTTGTATGATTGTAGGGGTAGAGAATCTACTTGAACATGATACGATAAGATTCAAGCCATCGGAGGTCATACATAAGTTTTATTGGACACTTTATTAAATATTTTATCCTATTTATCAAATATTTTTTAAATCAAGGAACTGGTTCTGTTTCGTCCTGGTCCTAGCGTTTCAAAAAATAAAAGGTAAATCCCACAATATAGTTTTTTCCTAAATATGTCAATAATAAAGGGTGCATAAGATTTAATGATAAAATATTTTGGGTTTTTTGTGGATTAAACTTATTAAATAATTGAAAACTAGCATAATTAGTTAATTAATTAGAGACATAGTGAATTAGATTGAGTGACCCAAATTAAATTGGGTCAAAGTCACTTAAAACTGGTGGGACAAGAAATATAATTTTTTTTAGGTTATGTTTACTCTTTCAAAAGTATTAAATTTACAATTTAACATGCAATACTTAATTCTTATAATCTTTTTTGATACAGTGGATTTCTTCTTTTTGTGTTTTAACATAAATACGTATGTTATTATACTGTTTTCTTTTTACCTATTCTCATTTTCGTTATTAAAGAAAAATTAAATAAAAGAAAAAATTATTTAAAATGAATAAATTATTTTTTACATTTTACTTTAAACTCATTCATTTATTTAATTCTCTTATATGAAGATTAGATAATAATAAAAAAAATCGTTTAATAATTTTGAATATATATTTTTCCTTTTTACTTTCCCCTAACACATTTTAAAAAGCAAACATAGCTCACGCAAACGCTAGGAAAGGCATTCGAAATGTTGGGTGTCCCTCTCCCCAATATCTAACATGCATATATCACGCCCTGCCTACCATGAATTGATCAAATGATGTCAGAAACTGCAACGTTTTCATGAAATATTAGTAGATATAACCGTATTAAACTGCCATTTATATACTGCACCACCTCCAAGCATGGTCCTTACCATTCTTCAGCAGGCCGGGATTTAGGGTTAGTTTGGGCTGTGCACGATTCGATTCGATTCGATTTTTAATAAAAAAAATGCAATCGAACAAATTGTAATCGATTTTAATTTATTAAAACCGAAAAGATGGAACTAATTACTAAATTATTTTGCTAAAATCAAGAGTATTTATTGATCCCAAAAACAATTTATCAATAATCAAATGACCCAATAAATACATTATAAAATAATAATTTTATTGCACAAAGAAGCATATCAATTCGTAATGTGTAGAAAACATATCTGACATGGATCTAGAATTGTTGACTGCCATTAGTCTCCCAAATATGCAAAGGATGAAATTAAAGAAAAACTAGAGTTGAAGATGAATCTTTCCATCTCCCCAAAGTGTGTTCTGCCAAACCCTTGTTCAATTCTAGAGTTCTATTTACTTTTATATATATATATATATAGCATAAGAGAACAATTGAGTTTTTGTTCAATAGGCTTACCAAAGTAAGGGAGAAAATATAATCATGGGCCTATAGATAGTTAATATTAAATCATCCCATAAATGACCCATAATTAACATGCACAATATTACAATTAAAATTGTAATATGATTATGCTTAGTCCATAAATTCACAAATTCACCCAACATTCTCCCACTTGACGGTTATTAATCATAACTCCAAATGTTTTCACAATAGATTTACATATGGCAACCAATCATATACAATTAACACACCGGTGAGGGATGATAAATCATACATAATCGACGCACTAATCAAAAATCATAATTCAAATGCTTCAACAAGAAACTTACATACATAACCAATCATATGCTAATTACTACAACTAGAGGATGCATAAATCGTATACTGTGCACAATCGATCTAAGCATTTCAAATGGGACACAGTATTGATTCAATAAAAGAGAAAACATCATTTTGTCATTCATCCGGGTCAAAATGACACAAATCATGGTGACAATGACAACATCAAAATGTGCATGTAATAATGAAAAACATGAGCTTTCCTCACAAAATACATGAAAAAGGAAAAACTCCCATTAAAACAAAGATTCTAGGCTCCTAAGAATCCCATACGGGTGACGTGTTCTTGAAACACACAACTAGGTAAGCCTTTGGTTAGTGGGTCTGCCAACATGCTAGTCATAACTCATAAGCATGTGCTCAACTGATATGAAGGACTCAACAACTTTCTCTTTCATAAAAAAGGACTTCACATCAATGTGCTTAGAGCGAGAAGGGCTTCTAGTGTTCCTAAAGAAAGATACGCTTATGCACTATCACGTAACAATTCTTGGTCTGTAATGGAGTGAACAACCTCTAAAGCTGAAATGAAGTTCAACAACCATATTGCATGAAAAGTAACCTCATAACACACCACATACTTGGCCTCCATAGTAGAAGAAGTCGTGGTGTCTCGCTTGACACTTCCACGAAACAAATTTTAGCCATCATAAAGATATAACCAAAAGTGGACTTTTTATCATCCACAGAGCATGCATAATCGAAATCACTAAAACCAACCACCCCAAGAGTGTTGGTACGCCAATATGTCAACATGAGATCCTTGGTATCCTGAAGATACCTCAAAACTTTTTTAACCGCTTTCCAATGACTTTGACCAATATCACTCAAGTACCTGCTCAACACGTCGACAACAAAAGCAACATCGTGATCGCATTCATAATTGGCACAGCACAAGGCCGCCCACAATTGAAGAATGCGGATTGCTTTCATTCGATCTCCTAATATCATTTTGGGACGCCATTTTGGAAAATATGTCATCCTTACAATTAGTGCCTTACTTCGAAGAACATGATCAGATATTGAACCTTTTCGTATCGCGCTCAATATTCGCTTCATCGAGACAATCTTTGTAAATGCTACTAGCTCTATCACGAAGTATCAGATGCCTGATTACGTGAGGATGCTTCCCCAAGATCCTTCATATCAAAATAGCTAAACAATAATTGTTTTGTCTCAATCAACAAGTTAGTATCATTGGCTATGAGCAAAATATCATCAACATATAAAACCAAGAATATTTATTTGCTCCCACTGATCTTCATATATATGCATTGATCGACGATGTTCTCCTTAAAACCATTGGCGGTGACAACTTCATTAAACTTGAGATACCACTCGCTCGGGTCATTTTCTTTAAACCATAAATAGATTTATAGAGTTTACAAACCATGTGGTCCTTACCAACTTCCTCCAAACCAATAGGTTGAGACATCTCCATTCAAGAAAGATGTCCTCACATCCATCCGATGCAACTCTAAATCAAAATGAGCAACTATAACCATAATAAGGAAGAGCCCAGTGGACAAGGGAGAGAAGGTTTTTAAAATCAATACCTTCTCGACTGTAACTCTAGCCACTAATCTTGCTTTATATCTCTACTATCCTTTTGAAGATCACGTCTTGAATACCCATTTTCAACCAATAGGTCTATAGCCATATGGAAAACTACCAAGCTCCACATTTTATTCTGTGACATGGAAGTCATCTCATCTTTCACGGCCGGGATGAAGTTGGATCGAGGGGTTAATCGTGACGCCCCCAACCCGACACTCCTGGTCGCTTAGGCGTCATCATTTTTATTTATTTATAAACTTATAGCCTTTAAGCTTGTTTAATCATATAATGTTATCATGTAGCAGCGGATTACAAAATATATACAAGCTCCATACATGGAAGTGTTCAACATTTACAATATTTACATTGTTTCATTTGTTTACAAACAACAAAAAGGATATTACATATACAAAATAGACCAAAAGTCTTCAAGTGAGCACCTAATGATGTATTGACTTTGAGACCTGATAGATTCATCCTGGCCCCTGCCGTCTGCACTCACACCCGATGAAAACTCGTATAAGCTTTACGCTTTAGGAATAACGTTCCCTGACGACTACCAATAAGAGTCATCTCACTTACACATTTACATATACATATAACATATCATATACTTATGTCATATTCTATACTTGTCATATACACATGCTTATATATGTTCCATACATATAATTTACACATGCTTATGCAATCTTATACTTTCTTATCATATCATGATTCATTTCAGGTCGTTTACATTTTTCTTCTTATTCTTGTCAACATGTACTTGTTACTGTTTATATATCATCACATAGCAATGCTATGCTTCTCATATCATGTCATGTACTTTTATCATTTTCGAATCATTTGCATATACTTGTCATTTGTTTTATGTTTCATGCCTGCACAAACCTTAGAAGTGGATAAAGGAATATAAGGGCCCGAAGGCTGTGACTATCAGATGAAACAAAGGGGTCTATAAGGTCCGGGCTGCTATCACTGCGGCAAGACAATGACCATCAATAAGGGCTCGAAGGCGCTGTTATCATTGTGCGAGACAATGACCATCTATAAGGGCCCGAATGCGCTGTAATGACCCAAACAAGGCCAATTGATCAATATGCTGCAAACTTGTTTTTCCCTAATGTATTACGTCCATCTATCCTCTACTGTGTTCTAAGGCATTAATCAATGTGTGTATTTTATGTTTAGTACATATCTCATATTCCGTAATAATTATTTTCATTCTGAATCATATGCGATATGTAAAACTCATCGATTCATCTTTGCATTTTTCATATCTCATTTATATGTATGAAAACTATGGTTACCAAATATGCCTATTGTTTTTCATGATTTAATTCCACTATGAGTTCCAATTTTACCATGCTATATATGGATGGATTTTTGACTCAATGGGCTTTCCATAGAGTCCAAGAACACCCGAAATGGAGTTCGGACGAAGAAGTTATGATCGTCCGAAGTTGGAGGTCACACATGAGTAGCCAATCCTAGCACACTCTATCCTGGCTCCGAAAAACCTAGATTTCAGCAGGTTATATTCACCTACCGTCCTCCACGGCATATGGTTGGAATCTGACTCAATGGGATTCTTTCAATAGAGTCCAAGAACACCTGAAACTGAAGCCTGACGAAAAAGTTATGGGCCATCTGGGGTTGGAGGCCAACAATCGTAAAATGATAATTCAGGTGTCCCACTCGGCCACGCACACCATAAATAAGTGGTCGCTTCCACTTTCGATGAATTTCTGAGCCTAAAGGGTTCGGAATTTGGATATACCTATTTCAAGAAGATATGTTCTCCTATAAGTATAGTTTACTCAAAAATTTTAATCACTCAATTCGGATGAGTGATGACCAAGTTATGACAAAAACAAAAACATGGGTTTTGGAGAAATTTTGACAGCATCTCCCCTAAAACCCCAATATTTCCTTAATACAAATATTCCTCAACTGAGGATTACAATCAACCAACCCAAGTCCAAAACACAACCAATATACCAAATAGGGTTCTTTTAGATCCAAATTCATCAAAAATGGGTTTATGGTTTGATTTTTTTTCCATACAAATCCATAGAAATCTATACAAGTATCCAAAATAATCCATAAAAACCCATAGAAATCCATACCTTTTGCTCTTCTCTTCCTTCTTCTTCTCTTCTTCTTCTTCTTTCTCTCTCTTCCCTCTTTTTACTCTTCACGTTTTGGTCTCTCAAAATAAGAGACCAAATGATCTTATCTCATTTTTGATATTTTTAATTTTTTCTTTATTTACAATTAGGTCCTTATACTATCTTTAATTTGCAACCCAATTTTTCTTATTTCTATAATGGCATATCCTCTTCTCATATTATGCCTTTCATATCCTTTTTGAAAAATTACTAATATACTCTTGCATTCAGACAAATTCGAAGTTTTTGAAATTTTTCCTCACTTAGCAAATTATAATTACAAAATTCACTATACCTACAAAATACCCTAAACACGTATCAAACCCAGGCATATTTTGGGGTATTACACTAACAATGGCTTCTTTGTAGGTAGTCGGATTTGATACATCACCCATATCATACTCATGCTCCTGCAAGTAAACAATATAATCATTTGAAATTGAAGGCTTATGCGTCCTCTCTGACCTCCTAAAGGGTATATCCATGGCTACATCTAGGGCTATTGGATCTACATATGGGGCTACTTGATCTACATCCTCAATCGTCTATCATCGTAGTGGCTAATGATGCTGGTTAATAATAGGAGCGAGATGGAAGCGAAAGCACAGCATATGAATAAAAATGGGTGTCCTTTCAACACAATTTCTTCGCCTCGCTTCACTCGGGATTTCATCCCCAAAATAGCAGCTCAATCTAACTCAATCACTTTAGTGGTGTGCGACGGGCTATAAAACTTGGAGCCTCTTGATCCTACACAATAACCAATAAAGCACCCATTAATGGTTTCAATCGCTTCGATTTGCTGGTCGTATGATCCACTTCCACCTTGAAACCCCAAACATGGAAGTGATGAAGATTAGGCTTCTTTTGTGACCATAACTCATATGGAGTCTTAGAAACATACTTACTAGGCACTTGATTCAAAATATAAGCTGCAGTTTTCAAGGCTTCACCCCATAAGAACTCAGGTAGTGAGGAACTAAAATTAAGCGCATACGCACCATCAAGAACCGGTGTGATTTTCCGCAATCCCATTTTGTCGAGGAGTACCTGCATGATCAGATATTGAGCATCAATGCCACATTCCTTAAGGTACCTCGCAAATGGTCCAGGGTTGTATCCCGTCTCATCATATATACCATAATACTCACCACCTCTGTCAGAACGAACCGCTTTGATCATATTCCCTTGTTGGAGCTCAATTTTAGCTTTGAAAGCTTTGAAAGCCTCCAAAGATTCAGACTTCTCACGAATGAGATCGATAAAACCATAACAAGAATAATCATTAATGAACGTGATGAAATAAGTCATCGAGAAGCAATTCAGAGCAAGAGGAGTGAATGACCAACAAATATTTGTATGAATAACCCTGCAAACCTCAAGATGATTAATTCATTCCTAACTCATGTCGCTTTTACCTTTGATACATACATGTATCAAAATTTAAGAAATCAAGATCTGGAAGAATCTCATCTTTAATTAATATCTCCATTCTCTGTCTAGAAATATGACCAAAACGCTTATGCCAAAGAGTAGAAGACTTTTCATTCAATCTCAAACGCTTGAGTCGCTAGTAGTATTAATGAAGAAGGGTAGCGTAAAATGTATGCAGTAGACAACTCCAATCTATAAAGACTTCCATAAAGTACTCCAGTACCAATCAATAGTGAATCTCAATATAGTTTAACTTTTCCAGATCCAAGTCTATTCAAAATAGATATTGATATCAAATTTCTTTTGATCGAGGGTATGTACGCCACATCCTACAATTCCAAAATATTTCTTGTACTGAGCTTTAATCTAATAACTCCCAGAAAATCAAATTGGACTTTTGTACCGCCCATGCACACATACTGCTCCAAACTAGTTGGATTTCTTCTGCTTATCACCACTTGCATAGAATTGCAAGCATGAATGGTAGCACCACTATCTAACCATCAAGTATCAGACGACACATTAATGATATTGGATTCAAAACAAACATTCACCAAATGATTTTCAGATAGCTCATTTTTCCCATTCTCACAGAATTAGTCCCACTGAAGCTCCTCGTGGATGATAGAGAACCGAGGAAAGGTCAAAGCTGATGAATAAACAAGAGAGCAATCTAAAAAATACATGTAAAACAAAGATATGCAAATTGCTCCATTCTTTGGTTTACCAAATGACCCACAAAAGTGGTCACCAAATGCTAGAGTCTATAAAATATAAAAGACTCATACACAGGTAATAACAATTCATTAGCAGTCACAACCAAATGCGTCAATTTCCCACCGATAGGGTAGTAAAATTACGTGGTTCATGACATTTAATGAAATTTCTTCACCAAACTAAGCATCCTACTAAATAATCAAGTTATCGATAGGACAACTTCACTATCCGTATGGATCTTAACAAAATTGATGTGCAAGACGGGGAGAAATTACAGTTGTAGCATCAATTCCAAAAATATCCTGTAACGCCCTGAAAATACTCTACCAATTTTTATAACATATTAAGGGTGTAAAATAAATTAAATTATATTTTTCCGGTGTTTAAATGGCTAAAAACGAAAAATGACAAAAAACCCTAAATTTACAGAGCTGTCAAATTTATAAAATGTCAAATGAGGACTTAAGGTCATAAATGGTGAAACAGAATGTTAAATGAGAATGAAATGAAATGAAGTGAAAATGAAAGTGAAATGAAGAGTTAAAATGAGAAAAAATAGATAAGGCTCATTTAATGAGCTAGCCAAACAAGGCCTTAAGAAGACTTAAGGTATCATACCAAATTTGGTCTTAAAATGGGCATTTCATACTTTTTGAGAAAGAGAGAGAGAGAGAGAGAAAGAGAGTTAGGGTTTGGTTGAGAGAAGAAGAGAGGGAATTGTGATTTTCTTCTCCATGTAATCAAGGGATAAGTTGATCAAGAAGAAGGAGGAAGAATAAAGGAAAGAAAATCAAGGTTTAAGGTAAGAAAAACCAAACCCTAACCCCCTTTCTACTTGTGTTTGGGTTTAATAAAACCTCAAATGTGGTAAAAGTACGGAAGGTTGTAACTTGTTTCAGTTGTACTGGGATAATATTTCCAGTGAAAATAGCCAAAAATGGCTGGGATTTTTGTGATCAGTCCTATGTCCCTAGGCGAGGCACGCCTGGGGCGCAGAACTCCGCCAGAGGAGGCCCCTTCGCCTAGGTGAACTCGAGGCCGAATTTTCGATTGTTCTGATCCACCTAGATGCTTCGCCTAGGCGAACCTCTCCGCCTGGGTGTAGCGAAGCTTCGCTTAGGCGTACCTGCAAGTCATGTCTTGGATCCTCTCTTCCTTTAAATCTAACCATCATTCATTGGACTAATGAGGATCCTAATAAGTGAATGAAAGGGTTCTTACATGTATACAACTTATATGAAAAATGTTCCTCGCTTTGCCTCGGCGATCCGGTCGTTGGGCAAACATTGTTTCTTGCCCTCATTAGCTAATAGAATGATAAGAATGTCTAAGGATGAAAAAATGGGAAAAAACGAAAGGAAAATGTATCGAAAGGGAGCCGGGTAAAAGTAAACCTAAATAGAACTCATAGAATACCCGACTAGTAATATGATTGTTAATTGTATTGGAATAGAGGCTAACGAAGAGGAAAGCCCTAATTGATCGAGATTCCGAGGATTGGAATTAAAGTACAACAAGCTTTTTGTTTTATTCTTCGACTCTCTCTTTTGTTTCCATTTTGGAGTTAGTTCTCCATTTAATCTCTTCTTATTTCAAGTCTTACGATCATTGTTCTATTATTGAAATGATTTTCAATCAACTGCATATTGAAGTGTTTTAATTGATTTGAGGCAAATAATTGTGAAATGATTTTGCTACGAAAAATCGGGCATGAGTACTGAAATGAATTATTTAAGAAGATGTATATACTACATTGTATTTTGCTATGAATGATTTGAATATTCTAATAGAATGTTAACTGTTAAAATTGAAGTTAAGGATATATTGGTATACCAATAAGGGTCAATGAGTTAGCACGCGCCGAACGAATGATGTGTCACTCCGATCCGTAGTCTGGACAATATTTGTAGTGTCTATGAAATGATTTTTGTCAACTGGGCCAAGAACCTACCGAGACCGCATCAGGTTATAAAATTTTTTTTATACCGGCCTGTAGCCTAACGGGACCGTGCCGGTGATTGGTTATCTTGTGCACTGAAAATATAAGTTAAATTCGCTTAAGGGAAAATGATAAAGTTAAAATATCAGAATGTGTTGAATTGTGTTTTGAATGATTTATTACATATGAAAGTGCATATTTGGGATGATCAATAAACCGTATATGAATGTATATGAAATGAATATATGTATCAGCACGCATTGATAATTCAAAAGGTTAAAAAGCACGCTAGGAAAAAAATCGCATGATTTGAATTAAAACTAAACAGCAGAGAACCATAGAACCACTAAGCATGAATGATTAACGCGTTTGCTTTTAACATCGCAGATATTGAGTAGAAAGCGGTAGGATTGAAGCATCGTCACGCAGAGTCATCAAGTAACAAAGCTTTGAGTATAAGTAAATGCTCCTTCTCATGCATATCATTTCATTCATGATATTTTATAATTATTTTGCATTGAACACAAAAATGTAAAAGTCTTCATAAGATGATCATTTTTTTTAGTATATATATCTTTTTGAAAGTATAAAATGTATTTTACATATTGTGGATAATCAGGATGAACTCCATAAATATTTTGTAATTGTATTTGAAAAGACATGGAATGCCTATTTGTACAAATGCGTTATTCAAGAATAGTTATGAGCCCTATTTAAATTAAGGAATGTACATTTTGTTTTATCAAAGCTATAGTTAAATTGTTATAAAAGAGCGCGGGTGCACCACATATCCGACATGCTCAAACTCACGAGAGGCAAGTTCTTAAATATTCAATATTTCTCAATTTTTACCCAAGTTCATAAGCATTTAATCTTATTCACAATATTATGCTATAAATAATCATAAATTGCTAAAACAATATTATAAAAAGTGAACCAAAAAAAAGAAAAAAAATTACAAAATTGGGTAAAATTCAATTTTGTCCCAAGATCAAATTTAATATTTAATGGGGTAAAAGACCTCATGAAATAACCCATGAAAATATGAAACTAATAACAAACCAGAATTGAAGCAAGTTCTAATCTCACTTGTTGTTTATTTATTAGGGAATTATCCAAAAAACAAATAAACCTATTGATTTCGTAGCTTGCAATCAAACAAATGAAAAAAAAAAAAAAAAATTGCATTATATCCCATGGAATCAAAGTGGTCGTCCATTGGTGTGCCATTAATGGCATTGGAATTAAAAAAAAAATTGATTCCATGAGATATACCATGGAATCAAAGTGCCCGTATAATTATATAAATACAATTTTTTTATTTTTTATTATTATTCATGTTCAACTATTCAAAAAAAGGTTATGATGACCTTTTATTGTAATTTGTAACTAATATCAAGGTTTGACATACATGTCATTCAAAACATTTAAACATTTTTCCATAGGGAATATGTTAATATTTGATTCATAAGGAATCAAAAGGCAATCAACATAATAATAAATTCATAGAGAAACGTGATCACAGAAGTGGAACCCTAGGTTTTATTCTTATACCGAAAATTGTGATTTACTCACATGGCTTTTTGTTTCAAACACCATCTCATTATTCCAATCCAAACCGGTCTAGAGACAAATCTAGAAACAATAAAAACCGTGGAAACATAAGAATTATATAGAGGAAAAATAATTACTAACAAAACCCACAAAAAGAAAAAGGAATTTGACAGCTTCAATGCTATTTAAAGTGACTCTAATACTAATTGCTAAATTATTTTGTTAAAACTAAAAGAATTTATTGATCTAAAAAACAATTGATCAATAATTAAAAGACCCAATAAATACATTATAAAATAATAATTTTATCAATAAAAGTTAAGATAATAATTCGCACATGTAAAACATACTTATGACGATCCGTAATTACATCGCTATTAATCTTCCAAATCTATATGTGAAATCAAAAGAAAAGACAGCCAAGATGATCTTTCCTTCCTAAGGTGTGTTATACCAAACCCTTGTTCAATTATAGGTTTATTTAGTCATATATATATATATATATATATATATATATATATATATATATATATATATATATATATATATATATATATATATATATACGACTTACCAAAATAAGGAGAAATAGAATCATGAACCTATAAGTAATCGATATTAAAACTATCTCATAAATTATCCAAAATTAATATGTATAATATTATAATTAAAATTATAATATGATTATGAGTAGTTCATAAATTAATATAACAGAAGATTCGTAAGATGGGTGGAGAATGCTGGGTGATAAATTTTAAATATGAGCGGTTGAGTGTGTTTTGCTTGCTTCATATATTATGCAGTATACTGGGGGGGACATACTGACAAATTCTGTGCAAGATTAATGAAATTCCATGCTACAGCCTAGAGCATATGATTTGAATAGAGAGGGTAATTATTGGGGAAGGTTCCAGAGACGGTTAATGATAATAGCGGTGAAAATGGCTGCGGGTGATGGGGTTGGCAAAGACGATCAGGCAAGGGATAGTGGTGGGTCAGTTTCTCCGGATATACAGGAAGTGTTTAGGGCCACTTTGTTTTTTGATTTTTTTTTACTTAAAGTTAACTGGCTTTCAGAATTTGAAATTTTTTAAAAAAGTTTTGAATAAAAAAATGAAAATATTTGTTGGCAGTTTATGTTTTTGGCTTTTTCCTGATAGCTAAATAGATTTTTGCATTTAGCATGTTTGTTTTTTTTTATAATTTTTTAATGATTTTTTTATGAAATTTCTTAAAAAAAAATCTAAATAGAAAAAATCAAAATATTTAGTTTTAATTAAGAAAAAGTCGTCTTCCAAAATAGGAAACACCACCCTTATCCAATAAGCAAAAGAGATAGTAATACTCATTATTCCAATGTTAAAAACAAACAACTTAATACTTAATATTATTAAGACTATTTAAAGACAAGTTCAAGCTTATATTCAAAGATTATTAAAAAACAAACGCCATACATTCGGGTTTTTTTTATTTAGTGCTATCTTCTACCAAAACAGTTAAAACTCCAACTAAACGCCCAAATGCTTATGATGCTGAAGAACACTTACTACTGTGATTTATTGTGTGTTTGACAAATGTCTCATCCCTAATTCCTAATCCATTTATTTTTTCAATTTTAAACTCATTCCATTTAAAAATTAAACGACGGAACGGACCAAGTTGGCGGATAGAAAAATTCTCAAACTCGTCCCCGCTTACATTGATTTTTTGTTTTTATTTTTTATTTTAATTTTTATATTTGTTGTTTATTTATATATTAAAATTAATATATTTATAAAAATTAAATATTTGAATTTTATAAATAATTTATAAAAACATTCTAATTATTATTATTATTTCATTAAATTATAAAATAAAATAATAAAAAAAAATTTAAAGAGAATCAGAAAGGTGAATAATAATACCTAAACCCGCTAAGTTCTATTACGCTTAAATCAACCCGCTCCATTACAAGCTCCAGGCTTACGCGGAACCAAAATGACCCTCCCCGTCTTCCTACTAAATACCCAATGTTAAAAACAAATAACTTAATACTTAATGCATAAGCACTATTAAACACGTTTCAAAAGTTATATTATCGTTAAGTAAAAAACAAAATGTCACCTTAGTGTGCTAGCTTTTTCAAGAACCTTAGTATGTTAGTTTTCTTGGATTTATATACTAAAGTGCTCGCTTTTGGTCTAATTCCTGACGTTATAATTGCTAACTATATATATATATATATATATATATATATATATATATATATATATATATATATATATATATATATATATATATATATATATAGAAAAGAGACAAAAAAAACAAACGGTATCTTAGGTCCCGTTTGATTCATGCTTTTGAAAACTATTCTAAATTCAAGTGTTTTCATGATTGCTTCGTTTCCTAAATTTATTGTTTTTTGTGTTTTTAATGTTTTTCTTCAAAACATTTAAAAGAATATTTATTACAAATGTAAAAAAATATTACATGAATAAATATTTCAATAACATATTACATGAATATGGTAATTATTAAAATAATATCTATTTTATTTTATCCATCATTATAAGATAGTAAAAATATGTATATTTATGATAAAATAAAAATAAAAGTATTTTGTGGTTAAAGATTTTAATTTAATAATAAAATATAAAAATTTTAATTACCATAATAAAACTTAAAATATTTCATATAATCTTTGTTATCTATTAAATTCAAATATTAAATAAAATTTTGAAGCTTAAAAGGATTTTTTAAACGTATTTAATCTGAACAATAGAAATAGCAAATAAAAAAACACATTACTACAATAGATTAATATATTACACATCTTTAAATGATTTAATCTTTATATAAAGGAGTTATAACCGGAAAATAAATTTCAATTAACAAATAAAAATATTTTATTTTTTATTTTTCTTCTTCCCTTCCTTTTATTTCTTCCACATTTCCCCTAAAATTCTTATTAACCAAATATAAACCAAGTTTATTTATTATTTTTCCTCAAATTTTATTTTCTTCAACATTTTATCCCTCTTATACTTTCTTCCATGCAACAATACATCCCTCCATGCAACAATACATCACTTCTCAATGTAAACATATCATGAATCTTCCTATGGGAGCTCTCATTTATCTATCATTTAATAAAATTAAGTTTTATGAAAATTATGCATAATTATAAAAAGATAATTTACATAGTATATAATAAGATTAAAAAAAAAAAATCAAGTAAAATCATCTACCTTCCCATATAAATAGGGAGAGAAGGATAAAAAGGTCATCCCATATGAAACATCTTATATCGCGATGTGCAAGGGATAATTTAGGAGCATTTAAGAAAAAGCTATAATTTGTAACTTTTTCCCATTAACTCCTGATTAGCCCTAATCAATTATCAGGAGCTGATTAAGTGTCTTTGCCAAACACCATACAAGAGCTGATTTGGGGTAAATAAGCTATCAACTTCTGATAACTATCCCAATCAACTCAACCTGCCAGGCATAAAACTTATTCTGGGCTTGTATAAGGCCTGGTACAGGGAGACCTCGCACATACAAAATGGGCCGAAAGCCCCGATTTTATGAAAAACGATGGATTCCTATGCGTGATTATCATGAGTTACATCTTTCAGTTTTGCTCCAAATTATTTTTGTTTTGTTTTTCCTACATGAAACTTCTGGTTTTTTACTTGCTTAAAATCAAAACGGATCAAGACTTGAAATCTCAATAAATTCAAAACAGTTTATTCAACAACTATTTTGAATTCAATTCCTAACAACTATTTTTTTGAAATCAATTCCTAACAGTTTTTTGCTTTAATTCCAACCTTAATGGCCAACAACCATATTTTGAATTTCAAATCAAACTATTACAACTTGGTTTTCCTATAAATCCTCTCTCTCTCTCTCTCCCTCTCCTTCTCTGTTGTTCCTATACCAAATAACACTCTTTAAGAAATCAAGAACGCGGGAATAAAATTATGACGTTGTCTAAACACGCCAATTCTTATTTGAGGTTTCTTCAAAATTTATGCCCCAAACGCGCCTCATCTGCCAACGCCGCTAGTCTTCCAAGTTTCGAACTCCTTCAAATGCCCACAGGTAATACAACAATCTGGGAATTTATGGTAGCTGTGGAAAAATACCTCTACCGGGTTCATCCCACGCTAACATTACCCCGTCACAACCCTTCTGTCGTTCACCTATTGTTGTCCTCCTACCACCGCTTAGTGTCCCTAGCCACTTACTCCGTTAGTTTCATGCTACCTGCCTATGTCAAACTCTTTCTTGAAATCTCTAGGATTGAGGGTTTTGCTAGTCAAAATTTCAAAAGGTGGCAAGAACGTATTTATTTCACCTTAGATCTGCATGGAGTGGCATGACTACTATCCGCTGAAAACATTCATGCCAACACTGAGGCTTGGGCACAAGCAAATAAGGTTTGTCTACATACAATTTTAATTACCTTATCTAACGAGTTGTTTGATGTCATCGGCTTAAGGCGAAAGCAAAGCAATTTGGGAGTCCATGTCACTTAGTACTTACTAAGGATGTAAGGCAAAAGTTTGTAGTAGGAAACTACAAGCAAATGGGAGATAGGTGATACAACAAGGGACATCAAGCCCAACCAATGAGTAACAAACAAATCGTCGAGGAATTAAGGGCTGAAAAAATAGAACTACTCGAATAGTTTTAACGCGACCCAACCCGGATCTCATTCTAGACTCTCTAACCGGTGGCCACGTCGAGCACTCCAACGGACTTCTCTTAAACTCAACTCATCGAGCAAAGCAAAGCCGAACCCTTTTTAATTATTCTCCTAAACCTTTCTTTTTGTAAAATTTTTTTTTTTTTTTTAAACGTTGAGTTTGTGTTTGATTTAACAACTTTATTCTCTCAAAAGGAAAAGAAAAATTTTTCTATATAATCGCTATATAAAAATACACTTTGTTCTGTATCAAACACTCCCAACTATTACTTACAAAGAAATTATAGACTTTCAGTCAAAATTCTTAGAATTTAGAACACAAAATGTGACTTTTCTCCTAAACATTTACCACTAAAAAAGGGGTTATCAAATTCTTTACAAAGGTTACAATATTCATATACAAAATGTAAAATAATTGTGCCATGTATTTTCATTATCCAAAAGGAACAAAAAGCAAAAGACTTGCAGCATAGTCGTGTTTTTAATGCCCGCAATCTATGGAGGAACTTTTACTATGATTCCCCATGCCTACACCTGTAATATTGTTACAATAACATAAAAGAGTAATGAGCTTACACAACTTCAGTGAATACTATACAATGCAACTCTCATCATTTATTACAAGTAGTAATAATGGATCTCATGTATAAAATAATTACATTAGAATTTAATGTACACTTTCTAGAAGAACTCACTCCCTCATAAACTATACACTAATGCTCTCTCGTGGCAATGCCCAATAATAAATCCAAACTTATGGTGACTAAGCCAACACTAACGCTGTAGCATCAATGGAAACTCAATATCTCATAAGTTCTTTTATCTAGGCACTAATTCTCCCTCGTAGCCATAGCACTCCTATGCTCCTCCCATTAGTAACCAAGATATAAGGAAGATCATCTCAACTAACCTCTATACTTCATCAATCCATGATATTAAGGTCAAATAATGAATTCAATAGTAACTCAAGGAGATAACTCAATTGAATTAACTCAAGTAAAATTTCAGCATTTACTCAATTAAAAGTAAAGCTTATAATTAAGTCTTCAAGCACTACCTTAGAAGGCATGAAATGAAGGCACTACCTACTACCTCCACTTGTCCACGCTTCCTATATGTCATTTAAACTCACATTAGAAATGACAAACCTCACTTGAACAATTTACTACTACACTCGGGCAGGTCACTGTTTAGCTATAGCTTTGTCAATCGGGCTTTTTTTCACCCAAACTCCAGCATACGAAGCCATTCCTTTGATCCAATCACTAAAATCTTCCAATTTATTTTGAAAGTCTCAGTTTGGACCCTCTAGGATCATTCCCATATGGTCTTGCTCAAATACCGAAATTGAAAACGAAAGTCAATAAATGAGTAGTGCCCTCAATCGAAAAATAAGAGATGTGAACTGCACGCCATTTCACATATGTTCTTTTCCTAGGCCTTCCTTATCTCATAACTAAGTCACCCGTAAAGTTTCATTAAAAATTCTACCCGTATAGTGCTATGCTTGATTTCTCACTTTACCTCACTTTTATGGGTGATTTTGGGTGACTAAGGGCACTCTAACGTTATCTCTTGATTTCTACCCATATGCCTAATTATGTCTATATAATGCTTTAGAATGCATCGAACATGTGGCAAGTTATAAGAATCTCAAATGCCCTTCAACTAAGCTCAAAAGAGGACATTTACTCACTGACTTCCAAGTTGTGTTCTAATGCTTTCTAGTAAGGTGCAAGTCATAGCATCAAATACAAGCTCAAATGGACCAAACTCATGTGAGATTTCACAACTCCACTTTGGCCGTGACTCAAACACACACACTTTCTTTCATTTTCTGTTTCATTTGAGAGTTGATTTTTTTTTTCATCACTACATATTAACTAATTTTGGGCTTTTAAACTTAAGCTTAATTCATGCATTATTCAAGATCTCAATGTATTTGAGTTCTCTAAGGTTGGCGTGAACCTACCACATATACTCAAGCATCATCATAAAGCCTCCTAAATTTCCACTTTGTTGACTCATTGAAGAGAAAATCTCAAACATTTAGCATACCAAGAACTTACTGTACCAAATATCAAGCAAATATGAGTTTGTCTCTACCAAACCCTAACAATACAAACTACCATGATCTCACATCAATCATATTTCAAATTCATCACAAAAATACTCCTCAAACATCACACAACAAAACCCAAGTAACTATCTCATCAACCAACAACAAATCACTGAATTTACAACAAATCAATCTAGGTCAAGCTTAGTACACTCACCTTCTCTTGCTTTGTTTGAAGTCTAAGATTGATTTTCAAGCCTTGTGATGTTGTGATCTGAATTTGAAACTCAAAAGAAAATAATCGTTTGGGCCTCGAGGCTTCTTCCTTGGATAATTTCCTACTTCGATTCTCTTCAATTTGCTTATCTTTGTTTTGCCAAAATCTGAATTTTGTTTCTAAGTGGTGTGAATCTCCTCTTTCTACGACTCATTGCATCTTTAAATCTAACATTTAAAAATTCTATAATGCCCCATGTCCTCCACTTGCCTCATTTGCCCCTCTCATAACACTCAACAACTAAAGCTCTTAAGGAGCTGGTAACTTTAATTAAATTAGTCAACACTTTAATTAATGAATGACATGGGTCACTCCACTTATCTCTTTCATTACTCACATTAATATATTTATAAATAATTGAACCAATAATCAAAATCTATTGTATAAATTAATTGCTACCAATTTAATTAAACTTCAAACCCCATGATTTAATCATTCTTTTGAGACTTAATTTCAATTTAAATTCCATCATTCTCTAAATTAGTATCTTTTATTCTATCGTCTCACAACTCATTCTCATAATAGAATTTAAAAGCATTAATTTAATTATAACCTAATGATTCCTTAAAATCTATGGGTACTCACTACAGAGGAGGCTTACAAGTTTGTAGCAAGACTATTGATAAAGAAACTACCTAACTCGTGGAATGACTACAAACAACAATTAAAACACAAATAGAAGCATTTTTCCATGGCTGATCTGATCACTCACATCATCATTGAAGATACAAATCACAAAAAGCAAAAGGCAACCAAAGCAAAACAAATGAGCACCAAGGCAACTCGTCAAAACCAACCTTAAAAGGTGGCTGAATCATAAAGCTCGTAACTCTAATAACAAACTCCAAAATTACTAACTTCTATACTTTCAAAAAGAGGTAATTTAAGGTAACGTAGGTAAACTAGGCCATCACGCACCTTAGTGCATAACAAAGCAAAATCAAACAATGAAAATCCTCCTAAACCAACTGATTCGAAAGAGATGACATAATAGTCTTGTTTGTCTATTGCTTAATATGGTGACCAATTCCAATGAATTTAAGGTAGACTTTCAGGCAACAAGGCATATTTGTGCAAACAAAGATGCTTTTACCTCTCTACATTCCAGGGACGACGAAAGGTTGTCTATATCGGCACACACTACTCATGTTTTGAGAAAAGACAGTCATCTAAGCACACCCCCGAAAGACTCTAGCATCAACGAGGTGTCGATGTTCTTACATTAGAGCAAATGTAGTTTATAAGTGCTCATTAGAAAAGTAAGGGTTAAAAAGTCATTTGAATATGATAAGATCAGAATACACAAAAATAATGCCCGTGACAATTTCGTGGTAACTCAAATTCTTTCAGGTTCAATATTTGGCGAAGTTAATGTAAATTCCTTTATCTCCGCTTACTGGTTGATTCCTATGATGTTTGGCATGCTGATTAGGACATCTTAGTAGTGGATACATTAAGAAGATGCAATCTTTAGGCCTTATAAATAATGTTGATTATTCATGCTTAAGTAAATGTCAAATAGGTGCCACCTCTAAGCTAACTAAAAAGACATGTGGGTTGGTGTCTAAAGAAACAAAAGTATTAGAACCGATTCATTATGATCTAGGAGATTTGAAACAAACAATGACTAGAGGAAGTAAAAAAATTTATGTGACCTTCATTGATGATTATTCTAGGCTCACTAGAGTTTACTTGCTTTGAAATAAAGATAAAACATTTGATATGTTCTTAAGCTATAAAACTGAAGTAGAAAATCAACTTGATAGGAAAATCAAAAGGATTAGATATGATAGATGGGGCAAATACATCTCTTTTAAATGACTATGGTGGAAACAAAACAATAATTCATGAAGTAACTCCTCCATATTCACTTAATGATAGAGTTGGCCAAAGAAAGAATAGACTCTTAAAAAAGATGATGCTCCTCTACTTGTCATGCTTCAAATCTTAATACTCAGGGGCTAAGCTATATTATCCGAATGTCATCTACAGAATAGAATTCCATACAAGAAAATTGGTAGGACATCTTATGAGTTATGGAAAGGTCATCCACCTAACCTGAAATATTTAAAAGTGTGGGGGTGTCTTGCCAAGATTATGTTACCTGATCCTAAAAAGAGGAAAATAGGATCAAAAAAATTGGTAGGACACCTTATGAGTTATGGAAAGGTCATGCACCTAACTTGAAATATTTAAAAGTGTGGGGGTGTCTTGCCAATGTTATGTTACCTGATTCTAGAAATAGGAAAATAGGATCCAAGCTTCTGATTGCATGTTTATTAGGTGTGCTAGTAATAATGTCATGAGATTGACTGCTTTAAAACAAAGGATGTTCTAGAATGCAACACTATTATTGAGACAAAATTTCTTGTGCACCCACAATTATGGATGATGTAGGAAAATCATATGATGAGTATGTGCCCACTACTGTGGATGATATGGAAAGCTCTCATGATGAGTTGAGAAGAAGTAAGAGACAAAGAAAAGAGTTTCTGTTTTGAAATGATTTTATATCATTTGATTGAAAATGATCTATCCATTATTTTCGTTTGCCTTCCTCATGCATTGCTTTGGAAATAAGTTAGTAAAACTGAGTTTGACTCTATTTTAAAAAAACAAACTCGTAGTTAGTCGACGACTGCATGACAAAACCATTATTACAAGTGGATTAAAGAAAAATATTTTCCAAATGGTTCAATTGAAAGCTAGGTTATGAGCCAAAGATTTTTTTTACAAAACAAAATGCTGACTATTTTGATATGTTTGCTCCTTTGCATTGAGGATTTCTTCCATTCGCTTTTGATCGCTTTAACTTCTATTCATAAACTTTTTATCTATCAAATGGATGTTGAAACAACTTTTTTAAATGGAGGTTTAGAGGAAGAAATTCTATATGTTACAACCCGGCGTGTATTACACATGGACAAGAAAATAAGTTTTGCAAATTGCGAAGTCTTATGTATGTTTTAAAATAAGCACTTAAAGTTTGATTAGTTTTTGTCGAATAATGGAAGCCTCTTATCCGTCAAGTGGATAAATGTGTGTACACTTTTGTGTACAAATCGAGAATGTGAAATGATTGCATTATATGTAGATGATATGCTGATTTTTGGCACTAGCCTAGATGTGGTACATAGTACCAAGAGATTTTTTGTGAATCATACTGGTTATGAAAGATATGGGTGAAGCTAAAATAATTTTGGGTGTGAAAATCACAAGGATGGGTGATAGTATAATTCTATAACAAGAACATTAGGTTGAGAAAATACTTAAGAGGTTTGAGCATTTCGATGCCAATCCTGTGAGTACCCCTAATGATGCTAACACTCATTTAATGAAAAATCGAGGTGAACCTATGGGTCAATCTGAGTATGAACATATTATTGAGAGCCTGATGTATTTGATGAGCTTTTCTAGACCTAACATAGCGCATGTAGTGTGTAGATTAAGTAGATATACACATAATCCCAATAATGATCACTAAAATGCATTAGCTAGACTAATGAAATACTTGAGGGGAACCATGAACAATGGTATCTCAAGTATAAGTGGATTTCATGTTGAAGGCTGAGGTAGTGATGTTAATCGGATTTCCGTGATTTCAGCGAGATAAAATCCGCAAATGGTTATTTTACTCGGAGGCGGTGTCAAGGCTTGAAATCATCTAAACAAAACTTTATCGCTACTTAACATGGAATCGTAGCTTTCATAACTTTGAATTCATTGATAAAGAAGCCGAGTAGTTAAGGAACTACTAAATTTAGGAATGCAAATGATATTCTGGTGTTTATGCATTAGATTGCCAAGCAAAGAATATCAAATTCAAAGAATAAAACATTCAATGGGAAAATAAACACATTAGAGATCAATGCTGGTGAAACTCCAACCTTTGTGGATTTGGATCCCCTGAAAAAGGTTCATATGTGTAATAATAACAAGTCACTTGCTAATCCTGCTAGCACCGACAAAAATGTTCCTTCCTATAGTGTGGTTATGGTGCTAGAATACATATTTCTGAGAGGTCGAAGTTATACTCTTAATGATTTATATCCCTTATGCATATAAATGCGAGTAATTTGATGAAATCACCTAAATAAGTGGCCGTCCCATGAAATATCTGCATTAAATTCTCTATATACCTTATGAATAGTCTGCACGTGCATGGGCCTAATTATGCACAATGGTGTTGAACAATAAGAATCGTGATGTATCACACGATGATAAGTTCCCTAATTTACAATCAAGAATACTGCCATAAAGCCATGTTTCACCACCAAGACTCAGAATTAAATCTTATTCATCTATGTTTGCCTATACTATCACACCAAATTTAAGCGCGCTCAGACCTTTCTCCATAATCCAAAACAAAATGTTTCCAAATTCAAATACCTTCAAAATGTAGGGGATTGTTATTAGTGTGTTAGCTTTTTTTTCAAAAGAAACTTGTCTCCACATGGAAAAAAAGGCAAGACCTTTTTGATTTATATACTAAAACTCATCCGTCGTACTCAGAGGCTAAGAGAAAATGAGGCCTCGCGGTGCACAAAAAATGGGTCAAGAGCCCAATTTTAAAGTGAAAATCGATGATTTCCCTCCCTCACTACAAAGAAAAGTTACCAATCACGTATGAATCTGCCACTAAGAGTTACAACGACACTCTTAAAGTTAGACGCCAGACGACCCAGACGATCTATTAGCACAACACGCCTAATACATCATCTTTGGATAATGTCATTAACCATAATTATAAAGCAGTTTGACTACCATTGAACATTTTCGCGAATAATACTCATAACAATGACACTTAAAAAGATGGTCATTTTTTATTGATTTTACTTTTAGCATTTTATATTAAAAAGAATATTTATATCCTATTATTAAAACAATGAATTCTTATATAGTGAAATAAAAATTTAAAAGAAACTACAATCAAATTGAATTTTATGGCTAAAAATATCTTCAAATATTTGTACATGGGCTAACTTGATTCCAATCACACAAATCACACATATAATTTTTTTTTTTTATGAATAACTTACATAATAACCCAATTTTTAATTTTTGAACAAAAATAAATATTGATACAATCTTCATATTTTTGGACATCACCTCCTTTAACATAATGATTTCTCGTCTTTTAACTAACAACTTTCATTTGAAACCGACAAACAAATTTGGAGAATAAAAAGCCTATAAATTATATGTGCAACAACTATAAGTATAATTAGAACTATGACTGCTACATAAATTTGAAAGGCAATAAACAATATAATCAATATAAAACGAAAAGTATAATGAGAAAAATAAACATGAAGCGAATTAAAGTTGCAATATTACCACTAATTCTTATCAGAATGAAAAGGAAAATAATAAAGCAAAACTCATAATCCAATTTTTTTATCGATGTGCAAACCTTGTTATGATTAAGCTTTCCAAGTTTAATTACATTATTTGGGATCTCAAATTCTATCTTTGATAGGGAGTCTAAGTACAGAAACCATATAAAAGATGCTGAGAAACCAAATCAAAACATTGAAGGAGAATACAGGCGCACTATCAATGCTTAATATGAAAATTGAATCAATAATAATGGCTTGATGTCATCACAACTCATAGGGATGATGGCTTGATGTCACAATAAGTCGCTTACAAACAAGTTATAAAAAATTACATGAAACCAAACACATACTTTTTCTCAAACTGGTTTGCCTTTTTGTTATGACATCAACAGGCCACTGTCCTAATTGCCTCCTTGTTCCATGAAACCAAACACTCCTAGAAATTGGCTGGAAAATAGCCTTTATTGAACTTACCTTTGAAGCATAAACCTTTTAGCAGCTCAACTCCAAGCTCAAATTCTTCTATAAAATAAAATTCTGGGAAAACATTTTTCCGTGTTAGGGACCTCATAACATGCCTGAAAGTGTTGAATCCAAGTGAGAGGATAAGAATCCAAAAATTCCCATATGGCAGGGTTGATTATGAGCAACTCTCAGGTACTTATTGTAGAAGAGTCATCATATAAACTATAAAAATAATTATTAGAAAAAAAGTGTATTAAAAAGGTGACCGAGATTTTAAAATAAATATGTGCCATGTAAATTATTAATTGCCCTCCAAAACGATTTTATCCTTAACTATTTGGCAAAGTACATAGGATACATACAATTCAACCCACTTAAAACAACTAATTACCCAGAATTTTTATCTTAATCATGCATTTGAGCTACACAAACAAAGAAGTACCTGTAATCCCATGAAAGCCTCTAGAAGTTCTTAAGAATCAAAGGGATTCTATATATTTATCTATCCTTTCATCAACCCAGTCCTCATGAAGATCACATCTGTACCAAGAATGACTTCCCTTGGTAGTAGTTGTATTTAGAGACATCAAATATGATAAATAAGTATTTACAAGATAACCTCAAATCAGGTTTGTTTAAATTTATTGAATTTCACATGCCACCTCTGAGGTCCAACTGCCGAGAAAATGGGCACAATAAAGTTTTCTGTTCCATTGATTCAGTTGAGAAATTCAACCAAATCAAATAGTGGAACTAAGCTCAGTTTGTCAGAGGCTTTACTATTCCCAAGTAAAAGAATAAAATACATAAAAGTGACAGTCTTAAGGTCAAAATTTGACTTTTTTCTCATTGTCTAAGCATTACACAAATTTAGGAATCAAAGAACATCTATGCATTCAAGAGCATGATAGGGACTAGACTTGAATTATTTTCAAGCTTCATGCCATGGGAACGCTGACCAAGCGGGTATTAATAAACATGGATAAAGATAATGATAAGGGATGCACCCATTTCTCTTTGCCACATGGACTTCCTTCATTCCCAAAATGATATAGACAATATGGAAAGTGGAATTTACTTCAATTGAAAACTAAAAGAGCAAAGAGCTTAAGTGTAATTGGAAAACAAAGCCTTAAGAGTGAGAAAAACACACCACAGACGCCACGACAGCGTTTGAAATGGGCCAGCAAAGCTATGCAAACCTTTTTTCCAGACTTGATATGTCTTCTACCAAACAAATAGTTTGAAAACTTCCTTCATCATTCCAATCTCTGTTTCATTTTGTTTTTTCAGACAAAGAAAACATAGCTAAATTACAAAACTACTAGTGGGTATGAATCAATAGAAGCCCTCAAACAGGACCAATCTTAAATGGGAAAAAAATGAGAGAAAAAGCAAATAATACCATTGTTTGGTTGTTGGGAAAAAAAGAGAACACACACTATCTATGATTGTTAGACCTGCCACAAGAACATCAACTTCGTAATCTATGAATCTGCTGAAATGTGAGTAAGGTTGAAGTTTCTATGGACGGTGTCACTCCAGATGGACCTCGAGCCTGTTGAAACCTCCAAGTCGATCCATTAGGCTTGGCAGAACACCGCAACCCGCACGTAAAGGGTGGTCCGGCCGACGCCTCCGACTGTCCCAAGAGCCTTCTTTCACAAAAGGAAAAAGATCAACTGATGGTTTCAGGATTAAGTGCATCTTCTTCTGCAGAGATTCTGCATTTATCACACATCACGGATGACTTCTCTTGTTGGGACACTACACGGTTTCCTAATTGCAGGGAATCCTCTTTTCTATCACACCGAATATTAGAAGATAATTAGGGAGCCGTGATCGTGAGAGATTCTTCCTCCCTCATTGAGTGGAAAGCCGTGAATCGAGGGATCTTCTTCCCAACAGAGTAGATATCTGATCGCTAGATGGAGTGCTTCCCTTCTTACGTCACAAATGTGGATAGCTTAATTATCCCCGTCACCTATCCAAAATTTAATCGAGTTTAGTTTCGCCCGCTCGCTTTAGAGTAACCGGGGACGCCATCATGGTCGAGTCCCCACGTGACTTCTAACGGCCTACCCGAGAATGCCAACCCGCTTTAAGGTTCGCCTCCCGCCCGTCCCAGCCTATCGATTTTTGACCACTGGGTCATTTCCTCACCCTCGGTCAAGTGAGCTGGGGCAAGGCTAACCATTTTTTTGATCGAGCAAACAATTCCATGCGGGTGTAAATGGGCTCATTGGTTCAGCTTGTCATTGCCGTGCATTTGGTGTTTCGCGACTTTAGAAGTATATCACGATCGATTCGATCGCTTCCTATTCTCCAAACTTCTCTCCTAGCCGTCTCAGAAACCCGAAAATTCAAATTTTCTCTCAAAAAGCAGAAATCAGAACACAAAATCAAATTTTTCTGTATCTCTGATGACAAATGACTTCACCATTGAATCGCCCTCACAAGGAATCTACTACCACGTCGACTTCACGAATTTCAAACAAATTAATTTCACGCTCGGTATTAATCGCTGCTCAAAAATCGTAAAACTGCTCAGTGACGCCGATGCGACAAAGTCACTTACGTTATCGCATCTACGCACATGTCGCATTTAAAGAAAGAGAGGATGAGATTTGAGTGGCTTAGACGCGCGGCGGTCAAAATCGCAAAAAGACATGATGGGAATTACTATAATCGTTAACGATAATAAACATCAAAGATGAATAAAGGTCATCTTCCATTTCGGCACAAACGGGCAAATGGCTGACCTGATTGGCGTTGGGGTGAGGATTTGAGATTTTAGAGAGAGCACCTTCTCTCTAGATTTAATGGAAATCGGATGCATCGGTTTTAAACCAGACAAGAAGTAAAAGTTGCCTACAGCGTGAGTCGCAGCGTGGAGCCAGCCGTTACCAGTGGAGTTAGGCAACTCAGGGTAAGGATCTTTCACCCTTTGGTTTGTCGTAGTGGAAGTGTTTATGGTCAGGATAACCACGAGGCTGTTTGTATAAATAAAATCTCAAAACCTTTGAACCAAGTGGAGAAAATCCCAAATTTGGTGGCCGTGAACAGTAACCTGAGGGTTTCACTATTCACATGAATAGTGACGTGATTTTCTTGATGTGAAAATGTGTTTTGTAAGTGATTCAAAATGAATTGCTTGTGTTTGCAAATTAAGTGTATTATTTAATTTTGGTGTTATTGATGTGAAAATTGAATAACATGATTTGTTTAGATCATTATATTAATATGTATGCATATGATATATTCAACGCGAATGTTTTGGGATTGGCATCGTATTCCCTATATGCATTGGGGCACCATAAGAATATTAGAGTGGTGCATGACATGAAGTGAAAGAAAACGAAAATGTTTATTGAAGGAATTTGACGGAAGATTACCTCGAAGAATTGCCCAGCCCAGAGGATTGTCCACAACCGGTTCATCCTACAAGGCCCGGACCCGTGGCCCGTTTTGAAAATATCTATGGTCGCACCAGGAGGGTTGTCGATATTTCTGAAGCTTCGGTAGTGTTTTCAGAACAAATAACTTTGTTTTGAAAAGCGATTATTTACTCGCATTTAGCCGCTATGTGAGGGGAGTCGGTGGGACTGGACATGGGTTTGGGCATGTGAACATTCGGAGTAGGTTCATGAGAATTTCTTTAATGTGATTGTTTGCCGCGACATGTGCGCCCAGGTGGGGGTAACTCGGTGGAAATTATCACTGCGGCCTTTGCTCACCACATCGAGGATCATCATTTCAAGCTCTGAAGTGTGTCTGGGAATGGCGCTCAAGTCGGCGTTGAAAGAGCGGTTGTGGCTGGTGAGGTTTTGTATGACATGTATTAAATTGTAAAATTTTAATATATATGTTGAATTAAGTAATGTAAAAACTCTTGAACCATGTAATATATTTGGTTGGGATATA
Source organism: Tetrastigma voinierianum (assembly GCA_016808115.1). Classification (NCBI taxonomy): domain Eukaryota; kingdom Viridiplantae; phylum Streptophyta; class Magnoliopsida; order Vitales; family Vitaceae; genus Tetrastigma; species Tetrastigma voinierianum. The sequence goes on along the minus strand of JAEQBH010002669.1, from coordinate 421,706 downwards.
TTTTGGTGATATTCATGGGCCCAGTGGCTATTTTTACTCATTTTTATTCATATGGATACTGTGGTCATTGTGAGCTGTTTGGGACGGAGTTGTATTTAGGTAGAGCTTCCCAGTACAAAAGAACTCTGGCTGATTTTTAAATAAAGTGGTGGGTTGACGATAAATATTCCCATGAGTTAGCGGGTTGTCAGGACCCCGGGTTTGGGGCGTCCATGACTTGGTATCAAAAGTTTAGAATTATCTGAATCACGTGGGCTTGAGGACTTGGAGAAGCAGGTCATGGTCATAAGGGTGTAGAACATCACTGGTGCTTCGATGTTAGAGTTTCGTATCGTGTTTACCTAAACGATCAGGACCGAGTTGAAACCTTTGCGTGCGTAGTTGTTTTGTATTGTAAAAGTAATTATTTGCAACATAGGTTGTTGTGTATGAATTGTGATTGAAATTGTATGCTTGGTGAATAGCATAGGAAAGATGTTGAACACTAGGGTTAGTGTGAGAACAAGTGTTTGAGAAATTTTGGACAAAATGGTCTAGAATTCAATGGAAAGTGATGTGAAGGAATTTTTCAAGGTTTTTACAGAATATAAAGCTGGAAAGACACTAACTAAGACTATTTGGTTTACTTGCCAAAATAGAAAATAATAATAATAATAATATTTTTTTAGTGGTTTCGTTAAGCTGGAATGAAAAAAATGATGTGAAAAAAGAGACGGCTAGAATGGGCTCTGCCGCTTTTCCGGTTGTCTTTGAGTCACGATATGATGGTTGTGTCGTGACACGATGGGGCTCAGGGAAGTGTTTAGGAGGAGGTAGCGTGCAAGGGCACCGCGACACGCGCGGCGGGCACGACGACCAGCTCGGCCACGGTATCAGGCGACGGCTGCGTGATGCGGCCCCCTGCGGCGCCGCCATATGCTGCCGTCATTCCAGGAGTTAGTCGCGATCTGAAAAATTGTATCGTGGGCCCGAGAGAAGTGGCGTTGGTGTCGCGATCTGGCGCGGGCGCAACATGGCATCTGATGACGCGAGCGGTAGCGGCGACGGTGTGCCGCGACCAGGCGCAAACGCGGTTGGCGGGCACTGCGACGCGGCCGCGACGCGGCGAGCCTGACCGCGATACGATCGGCCTGAGCTGCGACCTGACCAGCATTTATGGCGCATTCGGCGTGGCGTCTTGGCGGCACGTGCGCCTGGCGGTCAGTGCACTTTACAGTACGCAAATGCGCCCATTGGCTTTGCGACTGGGTTTGGCTCAATTTTATTAATTTTTGATCACTATTTGGACCTTTGTTCATGAACACTGTTCACAAGATTTTTCAAAAATAAAAATAAAATAAAATAAATAAAATAATTTTAAAAAAATAAATAAATAAAATAGAGATGAATAGGAAATCTTTTAAAATGAAATTTTCTAAAATAAAATTTGTTGCATATGATTTAATATGTTGAATCTTTGTCTTGCATTACCTGTGAATGCATGGACATAGTGTCTGATATTGTTTAAATATGTGAATAGTGTCCTCATTTGTGTTTACGCCTTAGAATCACGCATTAGGGTAACTTGTCATTTGACATCGTAGATGGCTGAGTCGAGAGGGCGTCACGGGGGTGATAGTCGATCAGCCTGATGTTGACTGTGGACCACTATTCAAGTTGTAGGGATTGCGTTCTTCTTGTGCACAAAACTAGTGTGGGTGACAGGAGGTGGGTAATTTCCAGGCTTAGGGCACATCATCCTCAGAGCATTCCGCGGGGAGGGATCCAGATGGTGGCGAACCATTGAAGTTCATCTTGGTCGAAAATGTTGGGGCTGTGGGGGTTACCTGGAGCACGACCGGGTTAGGCCCAGGCTGCGTTCGGTGGGGAATTGAAGGCCCAGTATGGTGGAATTGGGCAGAGACCTCCTCAAAGACTCAGCGATGACATGGGCGAGTTCGGGGTTGTTAATGGTAAATCTTGCCCCGGATCTGCAGAGACATCAGAGGCTCGGGAGTTCCTAGAGTTGAAGTAGGGGCGATGAGCGGTGATTAGTCGTGGCTGAATTCACCCAGACTAGCCCGTTTCTTCGATGACTTCATTGGCCACGAACGCCCAGTCGGGGTTCGGTGAGCGAAGTTGTCAGGCGGGATTGTGGGACTTCGCCCTACGGGACATGGACTCCGTGGTTTGGACAATACTGGAAGCCATAGAAGAGAGATCGGATAGCAGGGCTTTCGGGATGCGGGTGTTAGTAGGCAGAGGAGAGTCGGGTCATGTTACAGTTCGGGAAAAGCGAGGGCTTCCTGGTTCCACAGAGTTCAAGGCATGACCATCGGGCCAGGACGTAACGAAGGTTGTCGATTGGGCAGGCGGATGGTATCTTTATCGTGCGCCGGCGACACGAGACACGTGAGGAGGATTGCCCCCCGAGGCAGGACCCGAGGTTTCGGGACGAGCCCGCAGTCGGTCAGCAGTAAACGAGAAGGATACAGTATATTCCTCGCGCTAATGCAGGCCGAAGAGCTAGTATCGGTTCGAGGCCCACACGGGCACCTTGGTACACGGGCGACGAAGGCGGTATGGGGCGAGCGGGAGGAGCCAGGCCTGAGCAGGGACGTCGGGGAGTTCGGCGTGTCTACGCCGTTATACCCTTAGGCCAGAGTCGCGGATCAGCCGAGTTATACGGGGTATGTTTTTGCTATCTATAGCGAGTATTATTTACGGTATGGTGCGTCGCATTCATTTATCGCCTCAGTTAGCCCGATAGGGTTGGGCTTAGAAGGTTGATTCGGTGCCCGCGGTGGGTGGCGGAATCAACAATTTGTTCCTATGTTCCTCCTAACTACTTAAGTAGTCAAGCTGCTGCGATATATGGCGGAATCTAAAGTCGAACACGAGGGGATGGGTTTTTCATCCCACACGAATGATTGCATTAGTGTTTAGAAAATTAGTGGGCTTTTGGTTTGGATTTTTTAGTTTGGTTCAAAACGGTGGGGTTGTTTGTTTCTTGACTAAGCTATGGTTGGTATTATGTGAAATGGTAACCTTGGCTTGGTGCCAACTTGACAACATGGGGGTATTACAGTGTCTCGGGTTATTTCCTGCATTATGGCAAGTGACATGGTCAAGCCAAGCCCAGGATCTTTGTTTAGCTATAAAACCCTAACCACTAGAACCACTCCTATTTGAGTCAACACAAGTACTAAGCTTATTCAAAAGTCCATTCAGTTTAAAAACCTAGCACTCAACCTCACATTTCATGCTCGTAAATGGCATCTAAAGGATATCGGTGCATCTGGCATTAAGTATGCAGAACCTAAAACATGGCAGTGACCAAAGAATTTTCTTATTAAATGGCATTAAACCCTAGTTTGGAAGGTATGGAACCATAAATGTAGTACCTGTATCATTTAAAACAAGAGGACAACCTACGGTAGCTGAAAAACGAGCTACTTAACCCTCCTCTTCAAGAAATTATGGGAAACTGGCCAAACTTGTCCATGAAGAGTTGTAAATCCTCAGGGGGTGTTGGCGTAGAAAATGAAAGAAAGAAGAGAGAAGAGAGCAAATGAAACCCTAAAATGAAAACTGCGAGGGAGTTTTATAGTGAAGGCTTTGGCACTTAAAATTCTTAGGGTTACGAGAGTATGGGTTATAGTCACCAAAGGTGTGAAAATACCTGAATACCTAACATATTTGAAACTTGCAAGATGGACAAGGTGGTAATACACAAAAAAGTAGTCGTTTGGCATTAATTTTTTAAAAACTCTGGGCGACCGTTTTTAGCTATGGAGGAATTTATTAGCATAGCGAGGCTTTGCCCAACTTAGCGAGGATTTCGCTAACTAGCGAAATTTCGCTAACTAGCAAGTGCAGTGCGGTGAAGATTAAGTATCAACGTTGAATTTGGCTAGGTAGCGAAATTTCCTAACCTAGCGAATTTATGTGAGATAGCGAGGGTAGTTAATTTCGCTAGGCACGGAGTGATTTTCGCTAGCTAGCGGGGGAATTTCGCTGGCTCTCAGCGAAATTTCCCATTCGCTAAGTTACGAAATTTGCATTATGGTTCAATTTTTGCAATCCACGGCAAAATTTCGCAATCCTTAGCGAAATTCTGGGGTAACTTTACTGCTTGCATCCTCTTGCATTCTTTGTTCATCGGCTGTCTTCATTTCTTCATTGAATCTTTATTCCTCCCTTCCGCTCAGTGAAATCATCGAGGAATCTCGCACTCGACCTGTCTGACTAAGCTTGCTGTTTGAAGTATAAAGCACAAACTAACCAAAACAATCTCGAAATAGCATTAAATGAATAAGTGGACTGCACCACATCAATTGGCTTAATTGATATGATTGGTGCGCAAAAAGCTGAAACCTATCACGAATAGGGTTCAAGAATTGCACTTTTTTGGGCACTAATCACCTCTAATAAACATGATTACTCCGAATCCCTTGGCAATGCTAAAATAATAATCAGGATGCATGCTGTGAATTTTACAAAAGTATAAATATGGTTCAAGGGTGTATGTACGAAAGGCATTACCTTTAAAATAGAACAATTCATACAATTAAAAAACTCGACATGAAGGCAAAAGCCATATAAGGACTAGTTCTTGGTAAAATTGGATCAAAAATCATTCAGTTTCACCAAAAGTCTAATGATTTAATAACAGATTGAGCAAATAATTGCAGGTATTCCTCCCCCGACTAGCTAATTCATGGCCTTAAGCTGTTGAACAACCTAAATAGGATTAGCTACACACTTATTTCTTTGCCCGACTAAATTGGCCAGAGATTGCAATGCTAAAAGACTCGAGCTTCACCAAAATTAAGGTGTAGCGGGTCCACAGGTGACTCCTGACGGTGGGTTCAGAACTGGCATCGAAGGCGAAGGATGCTTGACCACAAACTCTGCGAGGGTTTCACCCCAGGACTCCTAATGACTTGAGGATTGAGCACCTACAACACGCTAAGAAACTCTGCCCATCCACCACATGTGGCGCAGAACGCTAAAGTGGAGTGAGCTCGACCAGCTGGGTTTAAGGGCAGAGGCTTAAAGGCTTTTTCACCATATCTCCCTCGGACCGTATTCGGGTTTCGAGCCCGAAGTGTCCCTTGCGGCTTTTGTTTTTTAACTCTCTTTATTTTCTTTTTCTTTTTTTTGCTTTTTCTTTTTCCTTTTTTTTTTTTTTTTTTTTTTTAGGAGGAACCAACAGTGACCTTCATGTCATGTGGGCATCTAACCTCACGGGTTGTCGGCTTCATGCAAGGCGACTAGAAGCGAAAAGAGAGGTATATAATTTCCATGACTAATGATGCAATCTGGTGTCTTGGTGTGTGAGTGGGACAGGGAGATGTTCAAGAGTTGAAAGCAGCTAAAAACCCCGATGGACCAAGCAAATCATGCATGGTGTCTAACATTAAGGGTAACAATAGGGGTTTCAATTCTCAGTCAAAGAGCAATTCAATTGTTCCAGGATTAAAGCAGAGATTCAATTGTCCAGAGATTGAAAGAGAAAAGTAGATACACAAAGTGGAGGCACAAAAGTGATTTGCAAGATTAAAAGAAAAGCAAAATGGGACAATCACGAGGACGTATGCGAATAGTGAACTGATCTGAAATCTAATTGCATCTAGCGGGTTGGCGTAAATACGAAAAATCAATGGATGGAGCGTACCAAGCATCGACCACCCTTAAGAAACGCGCATGTAAAGGCTGTGCAGGGCTCGGGAGGGTCCGAGAAGGAAGAATTTCTCCCACGATGGGATCTCTTGCCCGCGACATAAGGGTTTTCTCCCTCTGTCCATTGACTTTGAACACCACTGTTATCGTTTTGGATTGGTAGGTCCCTTTGAACCATTGGGTAATGCATGCTTTGACGATGAATGGACCCATCCATCGTGACTTGAGCTTGCCGGGGGAAATAGATGGAGTTTAAGGTCACTCCTGGTAGGACTTGGTCTCTCGTTGAAATTTTTCCGATTATCATTTGATCATGCTTAATTTTTATTTTCCTTTGCAATCTTTGATTCAAAGTAGAGGCATCATTTAAATTATTCTTCCAACTCATTGAATCGGAACCTCTTAACTCAGGCTATAGGTCCATGTTCGACGTAACGTTGCCCTGCATCTGTATGCTTTCGATCTCCTTTGGAAGGTGACGTGCCTTACCGCTAGACCAACCGATAAGGGGACATTCAGGATTGTCTTGAAAAGGTCATTACGTAGGCCTGAGAGAATCAGTAGCGATGGACCGATCATACTACATTGACGTTTACTACCTTCGATAGAATGAATGTGCATTCCCTGCGAGTTCTATGACCACTTGTTTGAGATGATAGGGGTGGCCACTTTGTGTTTCACACCATATTTAGCCATGAGGTTTTCAAATGGTTTGTTAAATATGAATGCCTCCATCGCTAATAATGGCTTTCGGTACCACAGAGACACGGAAGATGTTTGCTTTCAGAGATTTAAAGTACCACCACAATGGTCATTGGTTTTGCGGATTACTTCAACCCACACTTGGACACATAGTCCCTCCACTTCCAAAATGTGTATGACCATACGACGTGGGAAAGGTCACATGAATCGTGCCCCACACGTCGAATAGCTCGACTCTTGAAATTGGGTTCAAGGGCATCCTCATGTGACGGCAGACAACTTCCAGGAGTCTTTGGCGTCTATCACATATCTTGACACATTTGGTGTCTTCCTTCAATAAAGAAGCCGGTAAAGAAACCAGGTGCGACGCTTCGTCGCGTCTTATAAAAACAAAATGTCGCCTGAGCATTCGTGGCATTAGTTGATCTTCGATCTTCTCCTCGGCACACGCTTCACGATTATTTGATCTGCACATTATTTGAACAAGAAGGGCTCTTCCCAATAATAGGAATGGACCTTCGCCAAGAAATATTTCCTATCCTGCTCCTTCCACTCTGGTGGGATTTCTCCTGTGGTGAGGAGATTAGCAGTAATGAGCATGCAGGAGCTTTTTCAGGCGTCATTCTTCAAGAAATTCATCATTGATGGGTGGTTGTGATGTCATAAGGCTATAAGTTAACAACAGAAGATGATCTGCCAGCTACATTTTTCTACCCACTGTCTTTAATTTTGCCAAAGTTAAACTCTGAAGTAAAGAACCCAATGGATTCTTGAGCCTTTAGCATTTGCTTAGTCGGAGATATTTAGCGGAATGGTCTGTAAAAATAGTATATCCGAGACGGAAACCAGTATGCTCGAAATTTATGCAAAAGCATAGACTCGCACATAACAATTCCTTCTCTGTAGTAGTATAATTCCTTTGATAGCCGTTCAGGTTTGCTTGCATAATAGACCCACATGTGGTTTCCATGCTCTTTGGTGATCTTTGCCAGCTCAGATCGCAAGATCACTTGCATATACATCATAGTAAGCGCGAGTTAAGGTGCTCTTACTATTGGGGTAGTAGTCAAATGGGACTTCAGCTCTTCAAAGCTCTCTTGGCATTCTTTCTCCCAAATAAATTTGGCATCCTTCTCTAGGAGCTTGTACAGGGGTTTAGCAATCTTCGAGAAGTCTTTAATGAATCTTCTATAAAGCCCATGAAACGAAGGAATTGCCCTAAGCTGTTTTTATTGATTGGGGATGGCGTTGGGAGCTAAGTTCAATTTTTGCCTTGTCGAAACTTCTATTCCCCTCTTTACGGAGATAATGTGCCCAGTACAATTCCTTGGTTGACCGTGGCACTTCTCCCAGTTGAGCACTAGAGTTCTTCTCATGCACCTGCTGCGGGATGGCCTCGGGTTAGTCGGACATTCTTCAAAAATCGCCTCCATATCGGTGATGTCATCCATGTACACTTCAAGTATGCGCTCCACCATATCATTTGAACATGCTAAAGCATCACACCTTTGAAGGTGGGCTGGGCGTCTTTGAGATATTAAGGCATCCTCCTGCAATATGTACTGAAGGATGGTGATGATCTTCACGTCTAAAATTGTGTCTCATGGGAATACTGATGCCAAGCAGTTAGAATGGTGTCGAAACTCTCTCGAGCTGATCGATGAATAACTTAGCGAGGAAGTGATCTTTTCGTGTTACTTCATTGAGCCTCCTATAATCTATACACACTCTCCAACCGGTAGTAAGTCGGGTAGACAATTCTTCACCCTTCTCATTTTTTACAGTTGTCACCCCTGATTTCTTGGGCACCACCTGAGTTGGGCTCCATAGTGCTCATCGAAATGGGATAAATAATAAACCAGAACATTTCGGACTGTCTGGGCGACTCCTCTGAAGTGGGGATTAGGCCGCCGTGGTTGCTGGCCGAGCCTTGGGCCTCTTCTCCCGGATAAATGTGATGAGTCACGGATTGTTGGGTTTAGCCACCTTTTAGATCAAATTTTCCACCCCAATGCTTGTTCAGTTTTGGGAGCGCGGCGGATGTGTTCTTGTGGAGGTAGTCAACGGTGATGAAATCACCACCAGAGACCTTCTTTCTTTCTTCCGAATGCATACTTTAACTCAAGCTGGAAGGTTGAAACTCTATTGAGGTTCCTTTAAGTTAAATCCTGATCCAATAGAGAGAGTAGAATTTCATTTTCTCTTCCAATACCCTTGCACTAAACTCATGCCTTGAGGTTCTTGTTGCTGGCGTTCGAATATCACGGGGTTGCTGCACATCCTGCACCTGTTGCTCGTGCTAATTCCTCGAGAATGGCATCCCATTATACGAGACTTCTTCACGGTCATCTTCCTCTTTGAATGCATATGCCTTTTACTCCAAATGAAGATATTGAGTTACAGGTGTATTCCCAAACGTGAGTTGCATAACCCCATTCGCAGTTTATTATGGCATTCGAAGTAGCGAATGGCCTCGATATGATGGGCACATGATTGGCTCCCACTTTGCAACCGGCTCCGTGTCGAAATGACAAAGTCCTTGGGTAGTAAAATTTGTCCGCAGTATTAAAACATCCTCAGCAGTTCCCTTCGGTATTTTAATAGGCTTTGTCATTGATGACAGTGTGTGATGGAAGTGGGTTTCGATTCTCTGAAACCTAATTGCTTATACATGGAATAATGAAAGGTTCCACACTAGCTCCCAAGTCTAATAGTGCTTTCTCCACACTAATGCCTCCAATATTAGCCGAGATTGTAGGACATCCGGTCTTTATATTTCCTTTGGAGTCTTGCGCTCCAGTAGTAGCCCTCACTTGCTCGGTCAAAAGGCCTTTGTTTACATTGAGACCTCTTTTCACCAGTGCATAAGTCCTTCAAAAAATTTTGCATAGGTGGGGACTTGTTTGATCATGTCGGGAGAGGAATGTTAACTGCTTGCCGTAAAACTTCTAGCATTTCTGTTTGGTTGAAACTTTTCTTTTCGGGCTTGTGGGAATGGAGGGTACAACGATCTTCCTCTTCTCTGCTAACATTGTTCTTCTTGCTTAGCGGATCGGCCTCGCACCAGGTAAGGGGGCTGATTGGCTAGAGTGAGGGGCTAACGGGTCTCAATTCTTACCACTTCTTAAGTCACCACTGCCTTTACTTAGAAATGATTCTTACATTTGGATCATTAGTTGACCCTATTTCATGCACTCCTTCTAGCCCCATTCAGCGTAGCGTAGGCCCCGAGAATCTTCCTTTCTACGAACCTATGATTCTTTGGTTGTTAACCTTGAAATCTCGGTACTTATTGTCCAGTTTCTATTCAGGTAGACTCTCACGCCCTTCAGTACAGTTGGTCACGGACATTCAGTACCTTTTGTTCTTCTGAATCTGCCCTACACCACTTTACTCAAATTCGGGATCTTCCTGCTCAACCGGAGAAAATATTGGGTAAGTTTCTTTGTTGTGTTGAAGTGGAGCCATTCTTCTTGTGCTCTGGAGGGACATATGCGAGGGTTTGGCTTGCCAAACAGAGTTGGATGATTTCTTAATTAGGGTTACCTCAGTGAGCCTGTGGGACATCTATGGGTGGTTTATTTTGATTTAGGACATGGGCATGCTCTTGGCTTGATTAACTCCCCAGGATAGTATTGTCGATAATCAAAACAAGGCCCGGATGAGATCACGGAGTAACTCATTTCTTGCTTACATTCGTCTTCAGCTTCTCATTCCATTTCCTCCAACCTTAGGTAAAGTGGTCAATTTTGCTTTTTCATCTGCATGTATTGGAGTGCATGAATGCCCTAAGGTTCGAAGAGCTTTGATCTTTATTTCCCTTAGATTGATTCATCCATACCTTTGAGTTTCTGATACATAGTTCACAAAAAAAGTCCATGGCCTCATCAGGGTTTTGCTTAAAGTTACCTCTACATAGTCTCAAATAGTTTAGTGTCATAGCTGGAACATACCATCCTCATCAGTTGCCAGCATCATGTGAAACCATGATGTGAATGAAGCATTGATGGTCTCAATGAATCTTTCTAACCACCAATCGCTTTTTCATACGACATTATCTCAGGCGGTAAATTAATAGATCTGCCTCTTCAAAGCATTGGTCTTAGTAGCGAAGAATTTCTTCAAAAATTCAGCTTGAAGATCGGCCCAATTTCTAATCGTTCTCGGCCTCAATGAGTTGAGCCAAATCTTGGCCTTGTCCTTGAGGGTCAATGGAAATGCCTTTAACTTCAACAGATCCATGTCTATCATACCTTCCTTAAAGGTTATGCAAACTTCCTCAAAATCCCCCCCTTGAGTGTATGGTTTTCATTTTCCATACTACATGAAATGTGAGAATAGGGCCTGAATAGGGTCTCAACGCCACATCTTGGGGTATGATGCGGGGAAGAACACTAACTCTAGGAGGGTGTATATGATCCTCATTGATCACGTATCTTTGTTGGATTCATTGAGTTGCCTCTTGACTTTCTTTGTTCTTCGGAGTAGAGGGTCCATGTTTTCTTTGTGCCTGCGGTTCACAACCTTATTCAATTAGTTACTCACTCCTTTGCAATCTGCACGATATCCTACTGTCGGTCTTTGCAACTTGTCATAAGATGAGACACAACAAAAGGCACGAGCAAGCTTGCAAAGGGTTAATGTTGGTCAAATAAAGCTATTTGTAAAGAAAAAAAAAAACAAACAGTCTTGGATAGCGTCAGAAGTAGTGAAAACTTACGTTTAAATAGCTAAAAAGTCAAGGGTCTAAAAGGTCCACCTACACTTGTAATGAGGATTACAAAGTACCCTTCAACTCATCATGCGTGGTTTGGCACCATCCCGGAGCAGCGGCGCCATTTGATTAGGTGCCCAATGAGGGTGACGGAATCAACAAATTTGTTTCCTATGTTCCTCCTATTTACTTGCCGTAGTCAAGCTCGCGCGTGCGCCAGCGGATCTAGGGTCGAACACGAGGGATGGGTTTTTCATCCCACGAATGATTTGCATTAGTGTTTGAAAATTGGTGAGGCTTTAGTTTGGATTTTGGATTTGGTTCAAAACGATTAGGGGTTGTTTGTTTATTGACTAGCACATGTGGTTGAAAGTGAAATGTGAAATTGTAACCTTTAAAGGCTTGGGTCACCTAAGCTTGACAACATGGGGAATTATTACGGTGTCCTGGGTTATTTCTCGCATTATGGCGAAGTGACATATAGTCAAAGCCAAAGCTAGGATCTTTGTTTAGCTATAAAACCTAACCTAGAACCACTCTATTTGAGTCGACACAAGTCTTAAGCATTCAAAGTCCCATTCGGTTTAAAAACCTATTTTCAGCCTCATTGATGGCTCGTAAATGACATCTAAAGGGATATCGGTGCATCTAGCATTAAGTATGCCTTGAACCTACAAACTTTATGGCAAGTATTGACCAAAGGAACAACAGTACAAATGGCATTAAACCCTAGTTTGGAAGGTATGGAACCATAAATCGTTACTGTATCATTAAAACAAGAGAGACGGCACACGTAGCCCCAAGCCAAGCTGTAACCCTCGTCTTCAAAGTACATGAGGCTTAGCCAAGCATCCTTGATTGTCATCCTCAAGGGGGTGTTTGACGTAGAAAAATGAAAGAAAGAAAGAGAGAAGAATCGAATGAAACCACTAAGAAATGAAAGGCTGCTGAGGATTTTATAAAATGAAAAGGCTGCGAAGTACTTAGGGTTACAAAATTATGGGGGTTTATATAGTCCACCCCAGTGTGAAAATACACAAATACCTAACATATTGGCTTACAAAAGACAGGTGGTAATACAACGCAGTCATTTGGCATTAATTGCACAAAATCATAGAGGCGGCCATTTTATTTATGGAGGAGGAATTTATTTAGCATCTTGAAAATTTGCTAACATGCGAAAATTCGCTAACTAGCGAAATTCACAGAGATAAGCGAGTGGAAAATTTCGCTGTCATTAATTCGTAGCCTTCTTGAATTCGGCAACCTAGCGAAATTTATGTGAGATAGCGAAATTGATTCCAATTTCGTTAGGCACGATGATTTTAAGCTAGCTAAGCGAAATTTCGCTAACTGTGAAATTTCCCAATTTCGCTAAGTTGCGGGAAATTTTTGCTATGGTTGAAGTGCCGCAATCCCGGCCAAAATTTTTCACAATCATAAGCGAAATTTCACGGAATTGCTTTTGCACCTTTGCATCTCTACGCATTCTTTGTTCATCTTTGTCTTCATTTCTTCATTGAATCTTTATATTTCATCGCCTCGGCTCGGTGAAATCTCGAGAATCTACTTTTCGACACCAATACAAAGATAAGCTTGCTGTTTGAAGTCACCAAAACACAAAACTAACTTGAAAACAATCTCAAAATGGCATTAGTGGAACCCGATGCACTGCACATCAATTTAACTTAATTGATATGATTAGTCTTGTGAAAAAGCACTGAAACCTATCCTGAATAGGGTTCAAAATTGCACTTTTTGGGCACTAATCAGAGGTTAAGGCCTTGGAGGAGCCCTTGTATGTGAGTTCTCCCCTAAGGATTAGGGCGAGGATAGGGGTGATATTTCGTGGTTACGAGTTAGAGATCTCGAGGATTCTACTCACAGTGGACCTGAGGGTCATGGACATGTCAGAGTTCAACGTCATCCTTGGGATGGATTGGCTGACAACTTACCGGGTCGTCATCGATTGTGAGCGTAGGAGGGTTACCTCCTACACGCAGGATGGTACTAGTGTTGTGTTTCAGGAAACCAAACATTTTGCTCAGACAGTGTCTGAAGTCCGGGTGTCATGGGCCGATTGGCGGTTAGCTAACAAATCTTACCACAGAGGGCGAGAGTGAAGGCCGGACTTGAGTCTACCTTGAGTGGTGCGAGTGCGGGGATGTTTTCGGGATGAGCTAGGGATTGCCTCCACGAGGAGGGTTGTAGACCGGTGTCGGGTTACACCTTAATTGCCATACGTCTCTATGACTCCATAGAGGATGGCACCGGTTGAGTTGGAGGAACTCGAGGTCTAGCTCACGGGGGCTCTTGGACAAGGGGTTCGATGGGCCGGCTGCTTCACCATGGGTAGCCGGTTATTTGCAAAGAAGAGACAGACCCTTTGGTATTGCATTGACTACAGCGGTTGAGCAGGGTTCACGATCAGAATCGGTACCATTCTTAGAGGATTGATGATTGTTTGTCAGTTGAGAGGAGCGCGAGTCTACTCAAAGATAGACCTTCGCACTGATTACCATCGGTGAGGGTTAGGGAGGCGAATATCCACGGCGGCGTTTAGGATCGTTATGGGGCACTTTGAGTTTCGGTGATGCCCTTTGGATCGGCGAATGCACTAGCAACATTCATGGACCTGTACGCAAATTTATTCTGACCCTATTTGGATCGAGTTTGTCGTAGTCTTCGTGGATGACATTTTGATCTACTTCGGTCAGTGGGAGCATGAGTATCATTTGAGGATGGGTATTACGATTGTTGAGAGACCATCATTGTACTCCCGAGTTCCGGTCGTCGCGAGTTTGGCTTGCGGGGTGAGATTTTAGGACACATGGTGTCGGCATCGAGCGTGTCGATGAATACCAAGCCGGTCGTGATGAGTTGGGAGAGGCCCGAAGTCCGTCTTGAATGGTTTCTTGGGATTGGTTAGATCTTGAGGAGATTCATTGAGGATTTCTCCAGATTAGCGGCACCTATGATGAGATTAACCTGGAAGGAGGTCAAGTTTGATTGAGATGACCGATGTGAGGAGGCATTCCAAGAGTTGAAAAGGAGGCTTACTTCAGCTCCTATCTTGATAGTCGGACATGGAGACCAGGTACCTGATGTATTGTGATGCCTCGAGGCGGCCAGGATGTATTTTTGATGCATCATGAGAATCACCCACATGTGATCAGGAGGGTAGTAGCTTATGGTTCCGTCGGTTGAAGAATCATAAGCGAATTACCCACACCACGACGCCAGAGTTAGCGACTATAGTCTTACCGCCTTGAAGATTTGGGCGCCCGCTACTTATATGGCGAGTTTGAGGTCTGCTCAAACCATAAAAGTCACGAAGTATATTTTCAGCGGCCGGGACCTCGATATGGTAGCGCAAATGGATGGAGTTCTGAAAGGATTACGACTTCACTTTGCATTACCATCTGGTAAGGCAAATGTGTTAATTTGATCTGCACTCGGTCGGAAGTCACGAGGAGCATTAGGTGATATAGCTTCACGGGAGTGGCGGATGCTCGAGGCGTGGGGCAGTTTGAGCTCACGATCTGGCAGGCTCGAGTGCGTTAAGGAGTTTAGTAGCTACCGTCTTTGTTGAGTAAGAGTGATCGAGTCTTAGGGGCGGGGCGAATAATTATTATGTCGGGGGCCGGAGTCTGATCGAGATCTGGAGGTGGCCCAGGGCTGGACCATCAGCGGATGGTAGTCTTGATTATAGAGGGCGGGTGGTGGTTTGATTGATTAATTTTAGAGAGGAGATTCTTAGTGAGTTTCACTACTCTCGATTTTTCGTGCATCCAGGTGGCACGAAGATGTATCAGGATCTTCGTCGTCAATGCGGAGAGCGGAATTTGAGAGAAGAGACAAACGTAGGGGACTTTGTTCGTGATGCCAGCGTGTCGGCTGAGTTAAGTGAGCAAAGCCCAGCGACTACTTCAGCCATTGGAGGTGGGCGGTGGAAGTGGGAGCACGATCGCGATGGATTTTGTGGGCCTTACCGCCGGACACCGCGAGGAACGCGATGTCGGGTGATAGTAAACAGGCTCACGAAGTCGGCACATTTCTTAGCCGTGCGGATGACTTTCACACTGGAGAGATTACTGGCAGGTTGTATATTCGAAGATCGTTCGGCTCACGTAGGGTACCCGGTATCTATAGCGTCGGATATGGACACGCGGGTTTACAGCGCACTTTTGGAAGAGTTTCAGGCGCTGGAGCTTTACGATTGACCGTAGGCTGGCACCTGCAGCGAGACGGATGGTGATCGGAGAGGACAATATAGGTGTTAGAGGGCGTCTTTGCGAGCATGCATCTGGATCATAAGGGTAGTGGAAGAGCACTTGCCCATGAGTGGGTCCTTCTGACAACGGTTATCGGTGAGTAAAGCGATGGCACCATATGAGGCGCGTGTATGGGGCCAGTACGGTCCAGCTAGATATGTTGGGTAGGGTGGAAGAGAGCTCCATCATTGGTCTGATGCGATTAGAGACACCTCAGGGTGGAGCTTGATCTGACGGCGTCTTCACCTGGCTCGGGCCGGTAGAAGAGTTATGCTGATGTACGACGTCGACCCTTAGAGTTCGAGGTTGGAGATCAAATGCTGGCGGAAGGTGATGCCTAAGAGAGAATTAGTCGGGTTATTGGCCAGCGGGAAGGCTATCTCAGGGTTCATTGGGCCCCTTCGAGATGCTCGAGGGTAGGCACTATAGCGTATCGGTTGGCTTCTGCGCCTAGCATGTCGGTGTCCGCGGTGTTCACGTCTCCATGCTGCGGTACACTCGAGATCCGGCTCATGTAGTGGATTGGGGAGAGATTGAGGTTGACATGGATGGGACCTTCGAGGAGAGACCCGGTGTGCATTATGGACCCGGTCGAGATCGGGTTTTGCGACCTTAGGCGGGAAATTTGGTGAGGTCTTGTGGCGGCCTTGGAGTGGAGTGGAGGGAGTCGACGTGGGGCGCGAGGACACGATCACGGGCCACCTATCCCCTTCTTGTTTAGGGATGAAGGTCACGTGATTTAGTCGTTTAATACTTAAATGACTGGTTCGTCATGGTATAGTGCACGTTGCATATGCATATGATTCGTTCAGCGGTGTACGAAATTTCGGGACGAAATTCCTTTTAGAATGGAAGAATGTAAAGAGCACAGGAAAATTCAAATTTTACGAAAAAAGGTAAAAATCGTAATTTTCGTCGAAATTACGAAATTTTATAGATCTCGGATAATGAAACAGACTTCACTTGGATTGGAATCGTCTCACGAGGAAATCACAGCTACCATGAATTCCGTCTGGTCGAAATTTCACGTTTTTCGAGGCAGGTGTCGGGTCTTAGTAAAAAGGGTTTGAAAGACATGTGATGTGACAAAAGTCACCTACTACATGTACTCATGTGACACATGTTGCATGAGTTGAGAGAGGATGAGATGAGTGGCTTAGATTGTGCCAAGTGTCAAAAATCAAGAAAAGGGACATGATAGGAATTATGGGAATTGTTAATGATAATAAGATGAAAGATGAACAATGTCATATTCTCCATTTTGAGACACAAACAGGCAATGGCTAGACGGATTGGCAGTGGGGTGAGGATTTGAGATTTTTAGAGAGAGAGGCACCTTCTCTACAGATTCCGGCCGTCGGATAGTCGATTTTTCGGCGGACGAAGCCAAGATTGTTACATGCGGCGAGGAGCTGCGGCGTGGACAGTTGTGGAGTTACGACAACTCGGTGAGGATCTTTTCTCTTGGTTTATTCTTTGGTAGAGTCGTGTTTATGGTTAGGGATATTCGAGAAGCGATTTTGTAGTAAATTCGGGATCTCAAAACCTTTAGACCAAGTGGAGAAAATCCCGAATTTGGTGGCCGTGAACGGTAACCCGGGGTTTCCAGCGTTCACGTGAATAGTGGCGTGATTTGCTTGGTGTGAAAATGTGTTTTGTAGAGTGATTCAGAATGAATTGCTTGTGTTTGCGAATTAGCCAGTAATGAGCTAATTTTGGTGTTATTGATGTGAAAATTGAATAACATGATTTGTTTGAATTAATTATGTTAATATATATGCATGTGAATATATTAGCATGAATGTTTTGGGATTGGCATCATGCATTCCATATGCCCTAGAATATTAGGAGTGAGTGCATGACATGAAATTGAAAGAAAAATGAAAATGTTTGTAACAGGAATTTCGACGGAAGATTTTCCGAAGAATTGCCTTGGAGAGTTGTCAACCGAGTTCATCATCTCGGAGGCGGACCATATTTGTTTGGAGAAATATCCGACAATTCACCTCGGAGGGTTGTCGATATTTCTGAGAGCTTCGGTAGTGTGTTTTGAACAAATAGCTTTTGTTTGAAAGCGATTATTTACTCGCATTTGGCTTAGGCATATGTGAGGGAGTCGGTGAGGACTCGAGACATGGGTTTGGGCATGTAGACATTCGAGTAGGTTCATGAAATTGCTTGAATGTGATTGTTTGCCATAACATGTGCACTTAGGTGGGGAGTAACCGTGGAAATTATCCTTCTTGGGCTTTGCTCACCTTATCGAGGATCATCATTTGAGTGCGAGGGTGATAATGCGAGGGACGAGCTCACTAGAGGCCGCGTTTAGAAGAAAGCCGAGTTGTGGCTTTGGTAGAAACTTTTGTATAACATGTATTAGGAATGGTACATTTTAATATATGTTGAATTAAATGTAAAACTCTTGAACCATATAATATATTTGGATTTGGGATATATTTTGATGAGTATTGATCATGGACCCCAGTGGCCATTTTACTCATTTTTATTCAATATGTGGACCTTGTGGTCATTATGAAGCTGTTTGGGACGGCGTATTTGGGTAGAGCTCCGTCTGGAGACTACACTTGGAATTTTTCTCATGAGTGGTGTGGTTACCTACATCCGTAGATATTCCAGCAGTTGTGGGTTGTCGGCGGGACCCTCGAGTTTTGGGGCGTCACAGGTCTTGTATTTCTTCTCTGGACCTTACTCAAAGTTATACCCTGTTTTAGGGGTTTATTGGTCTCCTGGCATTCCCCTCTCTAGTTAGGTACATCTTTCTTCTTCCCTCTCTTTTTGTCCTTTATGGTTCGGGATTTTGTGGGTCCTTAGGGGTTGGTGCTTTTCTGGTCTCGTGTTCGTTGTTTGCTTTCCCTCCCTTATTCCTTGGATAAGAGTTTTCTCGAGCGTATTGTGACTTTTGGGAGTTACTGTTCGGACTTAGGGGTTGTTAGGGCTTGCCCAGCTGAGATTCCGCTTTATTCTTTCGATTTCCCTTTTCCTCGTCTAACCATGCGTACTCCCTTGGGTCTTAGTCGTCCTCTTGTTCTGCGCATAGGGGGTAGTTCGGCGAGGAACCTGGTTTAGGGCAGACAGGTGAAGGGTCCGGCCGTCCAACCATTGTTGTAGACCGGGTCCCTTTAGCGAGACCTCCTTCTCCATCTGGAAAAGGCAAGTGCAAGGTCAGTGAGATCAGGTACCCTGACGATTTTGACTAATTGAGGGCTGCTGTGAAAAATGCTAAAGTAGTGGGCCCTAGTCGGATCGAACTAACTTTGGAAAGACCTTTTAGTTCGCTCACGGGACCCCGCAGGCGTTCTGTTTAGTTCCCGATTTTCTCACTTCTTACATAAATCTGATGTAGATGGTTTGCTTCTTTGAGGCGGCCTTTGAGAACGACCTTCGCTTTACTTTGCATCCCTTTATCAAAAGCGTCTTACAACACTTTAACGTCTGTCCATCTAAACTTTCTCCTAATTTCTGGGGCGTTCTGGTCGGGCTGCTGGTCGTCGTTAGGGATAAAGGTCTCGGGGTTCCTAACATAGCTTTGCTCCTGGACTTTTTTAGTGTGAAGGAGGTCGTAGAGGGCTTTTTGTACATTTCCAAGCGCACCAATGCCAAGCTAATCATCTCAGATCTTCCATCCTCCCACAAACACCGAAAGGAACATTATTTTTTCGTCGGTGGTTGTAATTAGGAGTATAGTCGGCTGGCCAAAGAAAGATACGCTCAGCATTCCGTATTTAGACTGCAAAGCCTCGTGAGCCTCCGTTCGTATTAGGTTAACCGAAAGGAATCTGAGTATTTCTTTACTTTGGTTGTGCAGCCTTGAGTAACCATATGATCTCAACCTCAAGAGATAAGTGAAAGCAGAAGTGATTCATCTGCTTGTATGTCGAGGGAAGGAAGGAAGGGGAAAGGAAGGGGAAGGGGCTTATTAGATAAGATATTCCAGTAGTCGTGCGAAATCTTCTCGACCCTCCGCTTTGAGGCCATCTCAATCTTCTGTTATGAAGCCTTCCCGGGAAGAGCTTTAAGCCCGAGTTGAGTTTTTGGTGAAGAAGAAAGAAGTGCGAACCTGAGGTCAGAAAGCGCCCCAGGAAGCGACCACTACGACGGCGGAGTCGGATTAGGGGCGTCTTCCTTGCCATCGTCTATTTGGGAGGATGGGTCGTTGGGGCAATTCTAGGCGAGAGGTCACACGCCTCATCCTGTGGTTGAGGTGTCGAGAGGAACGTGGGTCCTGACTCAGCTCTCCGGTGCTGCGGTAGCTAAGAGTCCTCGAGAGGATGTGAGCCTCAGATATCCTGCTGTATCTGTTTGGAGCCTCGGCCTTGAGCGCCCGGGCTTCCTTCGGGGGCGTCACGAGGGCGGGAGGAGCGTCTCAGACATGAGAGGGATGAGGACTTGTTGCTAGCGAATGCAAAGCTAGATGCTAGAGCCTTGTCATCTATCCTACGGGATTTTAACCTTAAAAAGGCGGATTCTATGTCCGTTGAAGAGGCTATGGCCTCATTGCTTCAAGGAGCGATTATGGTATGTCCAGACGCCTTTACTTGTCCATCCTATCACTGATTTCGATTGGTCCTTACCTTTGTCTTGTTTTTGCAAGTGGCTACCTACGTGAAAAGCATGGCAAAGAGGGCTTGTTTCTCTTAGGGGTTTGTTAGGGCGGTAGAGGCGTATAAAGCTGAGGTTGCCTTTCTAACCTTGGAGAGAGTCGACCTGCTTGACTGAGTGTGACCACTTGACGAGGATCTTCCCGTGAAGTATAAATCCGACCTGAAGCATACCTCGTGGCCCGAATCGTGGGCGAACGGGAAAGAAAACTGGGATGAGCTGGGGTTGCCAATTGCGGCTGCGGATGGTCGGGGATGAGTGCGGATCATCGGGAGGCCCAAAAGTGACGGGTGAGGCTGCGGGTAGTTAGGTCGAACAACGGACGGACAAAGGAAGAACTACACGTGGTTAGGGACGAGCTGCGTCTCAAATCCATGACGATGAGCGAGATTACACCGAGAGGTGTTGGCGAGAACAGGTGGGGCGCTGAGCGAGGGGATTACATGGAGAAGCGTGGCGATCTCCGGAGGTGCGAGGCCTTGGTTAGTCAGAAGGAGGGGTGATTGCGAGTTAAAGGACAAGGCATGTACCTTATGGGCCTCCGGGTAGCTCGCTTTTAATTGCAGGAGCTTAAGGTCTTCGGGTTTGAGCTTCGATTTTAAGTTCATTGAGGATAAGGTGGAGAATCTGACTCGACGGGAGGATGGCGTTGGGTGTCTTCGGCCTTTAGCTCGCTCTTCTTCTGGCGACCAGGAGTTGAGGCTGCGGCTCAGGCTTAGATACTTTGGCTTTTTCCCGTCATCCTTCTTTGTTCTGGTGGTCTTAGGCTCTTGTAATGAGGATTTTGTTCTTTATTGAAACGTCGATACGTGTATTCACACTTTCTGAATCTTTTGCCTTTCTCATTCTCTTTATGGCTTTTGAAGACCCAAGCTATGTAATAAACTAAACTCTATGATTTTGTCATGGCCACGGCCCGCTGTCACTGGCTCTAAAATCGAGTTATTGGGCTCTATTGACCGGAAGTACGTGGGATCTTAACAACCGAAAGCACGGGCTCTTATCGAATCGAAGTACGCTCTTGATAAATCGAAGCACGGTCCTTATCAATCGAAGCATGTGCTTTTACATACCGGAGCTATGGGGCTTCTTATTGAATCGAAATATGTGGTTTTGACGAATCGAAGCACGGGTTTTATTGAACTGAGCTATGTATTCTTGACATAATGGTTATTGTGGCCTTTATTATTGAATCGAAGCATGCGGGCTCTTAACAAACTGAGTTCAATGTCTCCTTCGGACTCTGAGCTGTGTGGCTCTTTAATTTCCGAGCTCGGGTTTTTTCATCTTCCTTCCCTTGGAAAATTGCACGTAGTTTGAATGTCGCTCTATGGAGAATTGGAATAAATCACATGCAGGCCCTATCTACGGGACAAGCGCTGGCGTGCCCCATCTACTGACGCGAAATGGGTGGATCTTAGGCTCACGAGGTGAATCTATGATGAAATATGCCAAAACTTGTCCTTTGACTGTTCTGGTTTGTACCTAATGTCGATCCTACTCAACTCTATGGCCCATTTTAATGGGGCCTCTTCCCGAGGTTTCGGGTTTATGCGCATTTGTTTTACTGGGTGTTTTGTCTAATCTCATAGCGGTGAGCTCGAAGTATGGTCAAGTCTTCCGGGCGGTGGTCACCAATTCAGAACTAGCCGATCCCGATACTCTCTTCTCCTCGCTCCCCGTGAGCTCGGGCCGTAGTAATAGATCGCCGTTACGCCCATCCCGCCTCCGACCAGGCGAATTAGCCGAAATCGGAAACGCGCTAAGGTAATCTAAGGAGTTCGACTCCTGAGGGGCCACTGCACAAGGGAGGGGGTTAGCTGGCGAGGTTTTTAGCGTTGCTTAACGCCTCTTCACGCTAAGTATCCCAATGGAAAGGCCTTTTAGAACTCGAAAAGCGGCCGACACTGGCCATTGGATTCAAACACAAAGCGACTTAAATATGCAAATTATTCTCCCCGACGCGCCTGAATCCTTTAGTAAGCATGGGGTGGTCGCGTGTCAAGCATGGATTTTATCTTGTCTGATTTGGTTCTGGCTCGCTGGGTTAAAAGCTGACTATGAAACCCAAGAACTCCCCCCTCGCAAGACTCAAGACACTGGCCGGGTTTCAGAACTTCATCTCAGAGTCCTTCAAGACTGAACGATCTAGCTAGGTGGTCCATGTGGAGCTCGACCTTGATTGACTTCACCAACATGTCGTCTATGTATACTCTACGGATGCTCTAATAAGGCTTTGGACATTCCTGTCACTCAACCTTCATAAGTGGTCTCAGCTGGGTTTCAACCCAAAGGCATCACCTCGATAATGCGACGCTCAATCGTCCGCCGAATGAGGTCTTCTCTTGGTCGTTGGGGTCTATTATGATCTAATCATAACCCGAGAAAGCGTATGAAGTTGAGAAACTCATGGCCAACAATGGCGTCCACTATGAGGCGTCGAGCCCGAGGTAAAGAGCCTTCGGCAAGCCCTAAGCATCGATGCAAAGTCACGTAGTCTCCATTTTCCATTTGCCTTCTTGACAAGAACCACATTATCCAACCAATCGGGATAGTGTACTTCTCGGATAGCTCGAGCTTGGAGAGAAGTTTGTCGGTTCTTCGCTGATCACTCTTGCCTTCTAGGCGAAACTTCTTCTTGCTTCGCGGTTTGAAGGAGGGGGCGACATTCAGCTTGTGGGTGATAACTGTTGGGTCAATTCCTCCCATGTCCTCTTGCTTCCAAGCGAATACTTCCACATTTTGCTTTAAGAAGTGGATGAGGAGGTCTTTGACGTCCTCGGCCACCTGGATCCGACGTAGCAGGTGTTCGCCGGTCGCCAAGCTGTACCGTTCCACTTTCTTCTAAGGCATAGGTTGGGTGTCGACCATCTCTCATGTCGAGCCCATCCATGTGGATCAACCCGCGCTATGTTTCATTGACGTCAAGTAGCACTCCCTGGCTACTCGCTGGTCTCCTCGAACCATTCCTACTCCATTCTCCGTAGGGAATTTGACTGCCATATGATAGGTGGAAGGGATGGCCCTTATGGAATTGAGAGAAGGCCTGCCCAGTAACATGTTGTATGCCAATGGGGCATCCACTATGAGGAATTTTGTTGTCGTTGTGGCCTGGCATGGGAGGTCTCCCAAAGTGAGTACCACCTCGATTTTACCCTAAGGGTATCACTTCTCTCCGAAGAACTTAAAGTAGCTGGACGCTACCGATTCCAAATTTTCTCCTTCCGATGCCCATTTTGTCAAACGCTGATGCGAAGATGATGTAGGTCGAGCTCCCGCTGTCGATCAGGAACCTATGGACTTTTTTTTGCCACAACGGCCCTTATTACTAATAGTCATCACTGGGATGTCAAGTACTCTCCACATGTTGCAGAGTCCTAGAGAAGGCTGGCAGGGTATCCAACTAAGGGAGCTCGGACACACGCCATACCCCAAAGCAAGGTCCTCCGATCCGATGCCGATAGGTGAGCCTTCCTTGGCCGAACTAGACTTCTGCCTCACCTACCTAACCCTAAAATCACACTGATCTCTCCAGCACTGGCCGATGTCGAGTCGGGGTCGGGCCGACGAGGGCGGTGAAAGAGATGCCCCGCTCCAATCTTCCGAGCCAAGCAACTACTTCAAGATGTCCACGGATTAGGAATCTGGATTTCTTCAACTTAATACAATCATCCGTCGGCCCATGATCCTCAATGGAACTGCCAGTGAATTGGCGGTTATGTCTCTCAGGGGTCTGCCTTCATCCGAGATGACCACCCTAAGAACTCTTCTGGCGCCGTGACCTCATATAGAATTTGAGACAACGAGGCCGCTGGGTGAATCACCGGTGGTACTGGTCAGAATGGCCGGTGGACCTGCTGGCCCTCGACGCTATTCTTCTCTTCGAGACCGAACTTTGTCTTCTCCGTTCCTCCGTGAGACTGCCTCTGCCTCTTCTGCCTTTGTATTTTGGTCCCATTTTTTCTCGCCCTGCTTTCCTTTGCGTAAGAGCTTCCCCACTTTGACATATGGCCTTCTCACCGCTGATGGTTTTTCTCGATTTGGCTAACACCCGCCATGTCACCGAGGGTTCTTCGCCGAGACGGAGAACATTGTGTCTTTGACCGTATGCTCCAGCCCGACGATAAAGGTGGTGATGGCAATTTCTCATATGGATTTCTACCTTAATGACTCGAGTTGAACTCTGACGAGGACCTCGGGATTCTCCGTGGGTTTTGCTTTCTAAAGGTGTGGTAGCTCTGGCCTCAGACATCCGGCCCGGCGAATGATATGAAAGCAACGAGAGCTCAAGGATACGAGATCGAGGCCGGCAGAGCCCGTTGAACTGTGCCAATGCCGAGCCTTAGCGTGATGGCAAAGGCTTCGACACTACGGGTCCTGCATCCGTGCAACCCATCCGAGCGCCCAGAGTGCTGAGGCGGTCTACGGATCTCGGCCTCACTAAAGACTCGATCCTGCAACTCGACCTCGTAGGAGAGGGAAGTGTAGTACTTACCGAACTAGGATTTCGCTTTGCTATACCAGAGTATCCATGGAGATCAATAATTTTTAGTAACCTCCCTTCATGTGGCCGAGTTTGTTGGATGTCCCGAAATGTCGCCCTGAAGATTGTTCCCTCTTCCCTACCGATAGCGGGTTTGCCTATCACTTCATTGCTCCCGCCAGGCATCCTAATTGTGACCACTCCGAGGGGCATGTAGTGGATCATGCCCCTTGGTCCGTCATTTTCTCTCCTCTCACAACGTCCCAGGGTCCAGGTGCTATTCCTCCCATGGAGGGTATTGCGGCCTCTATAGGCCCTCGCAGCCCTGCGGGCGTTACTCCCTGTCTCGCCGTGAGTCTCGCCAACCCTTAGCAGACGTTGATCGACGGATGGAGTCTTCCATCCTATCGCTTAGCCGTGAAAGCCCGGGAGCCGCCTCCCGGCCGTCTCTGGCTGCCAACGCCGCCCCGCTGGGTCTTTACATCCGGCTGGTGTGACTCCCGCTTATTGTTTCGAGTTGATACCATCACCACTAAGAAATCTCTGAAATAATCCACGCGGCCCGCACATAAAGGGCGGTCCACTGGTGTCTGCCGCTCCGATGCTTAAGCCACTCTTCTTCTACCAAAAGGAAAAAGATCAATTGTTTATGGTTTTGTGATCAAGGCACCTTCTTCTGAATCTGTCTCGTGATTTAATGTGGGTGATCACGATAACTTTCCTTGTTAGACGGCGATATGGTTGCTTCCCAAATGGGTAGGGAATCCCTATTTTCTTATCGTCAACTAAATATTAGAGGATAATTAGGGAGCCGTGATCATGAGAGATCCTTCCTCCCTTACTAAGTAGAAAGTCGTAATCGCGGGGGATCCTTTTTCCCTTAATGAGTAGATATTGGATCATGGAGATGGAGTGCTTCCCCTTCTTACGTCACAACTGGTGGATAATGGATTATCCTCGTCACATGTCTAGCCCATTGGGCCTAGTTTCAGCCCTGGGCTCGCGCCTTAAAAGTAACCAGGACGTCATCATGGGCCGAGTCCCCACGTGAGGCTCTTTTGCCGGCCCCACGAAGGATGCCAACCCACTTTAAAGTTCGTTCCCTGGGCCTGCGTCCTAGGCCTATGCGCTGATTTTTTAGGCACTATCACTATGTAAGAAAAATTCTCTTCATAGAGAATAAACTAGAGGAACTTCTTAATCCTTCATAGAGGAATGTCATTTAAGTTCCTAATGAGAGGCATAAATTTCGCAAGAATAGTCTCACATAATGCAAAATCATAGACACAATGCAATATATATTCAAAAGAAAGCAATATCTAAAAAAAGAAAGCAATATCTTATCATTAAATTATGAAATAGTACATCTTTAGATCATTTAAAAGGCAACTTGTTATTTGCAAATTCAAAATCGGTTTTTAATACATTAAATTTTACAAAAATTGAAACCCGGATGATGAGTATACTTTATACTCCTTTTATCCCTATGTTTTGTGTGTTATTTTGTAGTTTTTTAGATATAAATAAGAGTTCTAATTCCCTAAATGTTCATCTTTATGATTCGGTCAACCATTGAATGCATATGACCGAAATTGGAGCGAAACAAAGCGAAAAAGTGGAAAATTAGCAAACACCGCTATAGCATGTAGCAGTAGCTACTGTATTTTGACCTTTTTACCTACAATATGACTTCAAATGACATTAAGCTTTATATGGATGAATTCTACACTTCAAGAGCATTCGAATGGTACCAAGAACACCAAATTTGGAATTCAAACGAGAAAGTTATGGCCTCGACAATCCATGGTAGTGACCACAACACTTCATGGTCGCGAGCACAAAACATCCAATGATAAGCACTGACATGCCGCGGCATTGCGACCCAGTTTTGGCAAGTTTTCCATTCTCGACCCATCTTTTTCGGCCCACTTCCCAATATGTATTTAAGGGATGCTTGGAAAACGATTTTGAGGGAGTCGCCTTTTGAGTGGAAACACCCTAGGAAACACGTCTTTGGAAGGGGAGAAACTTGAAGAAGAAGAAGATGGAAGGATGAGAAGGGGCTTTCACTCCAAATTGTTTATTCTCTTCCTCTATCTCTGTTTTCTCACTTTTCATTGTTGTAATTCCTTTTCTAGTTATGTTTTAGTTAGTTTTCTTAGTGCTTCGATGTAATCAAGACTCGCTTGCTAAATCTCTTAATTTTTGGCTTAACTGCGGTTTTATTTTCATATGTGTCGAAGAAGTTCGTTTTGATCTTAATTCATGTGGGTGATTAGCCAATACTTGCATGATGTGTTGTTCAATTCGAGACCTGAGAAGTGAGAATTGAATCCATGGATGAATTACCATATAATTGTCATGGGATAGAGATATAAGTGAAATTAGGTGTGGTACTTATAAAAAAAAAAGTGAAATTAGGTGTGGTATGGGGGTTTCTTGAGTATATTGCATTGCTAGGTTTTTGGGGCTCAATAGAGATGAAAATTCCTAAATTCTAGGGGTAGGTTGTGAGTTATCGAGAGAGGTTCATATAGGATTGTGTTGGTGAAATCTATGCCCTAAAGATTTTAGTCTTGAGTAATTTTAGTTTAGGAAATTGCATGCTAGCTTAGTTAATTTGAATCTTTCACATGTTTTTCATCATCTAAATAGAGCCTAAGCTAAACTAGAATTGGTAGTTAATAGAGAATCCTCGTGGGATGATACTCTTACTTTTTACACTATATTACTTGAGGCGACGCTTGCAATTGCGCAAATAGGCGTATTATTTTATATATACGCATTCGAGCCTATCAAGTTTTTGGCGCCATCGCCGGGGATTGGTGTTTTTATTAATATTGGTTCGAAATAGTTTTACTCTACTTTGGATATAGTTTGTCTTGTTTATTTTCCTTTTCTATTTTACGATGGATTTTTTAATTTTTAATTTTTATTTTTGTAGGAGCTTACCTATAATGGATGCTTTCACTAATTCAGTAACTCAAGCTACTCTTGCGAATTTGATGGATCAATTGAAGCTTCTTACAAACCAACTTCAGAATGCTGAGTTTGAGACCAAAGATGTTCAGGTATACCCTACCGTGTGTAGGTATTGCAATGGGCCTCATATGACCATAGATTGTCAAATGGAGGATCCATTTGCACAAGTTCAGCCACCCCAACTTCCACAAGATAAGACACTAGGTATGGCAGAGATGGCCAACACACACACACACACACACACACACACACACACACTCTATATATGGTTAATGCTTATACTCAAGTCATGGATGAGAGAAGCCAAGCTCCACAAGGTGAAAATCTAAGTATAGTGTAAATGGCTAGTGTCTATACCCGATTCATGGATGATGCTAGGAAAAAGCTAACAAGTTACTCTTAGAAGAACAACAAGAAAATTTGCTTGGCACAATTGAAGTGAATCCAAGGGGTGATGAAATGGAAAATCATGAGAATATCACCTTGAGAAGTGGGGGAGAAGTTGAAGAGATAAATGAAGTAGAGGAAGTTGAAAAGGGTGATGAAGAGTTAGTTGAGAAAGCGACGAATGAAGAGAAGTCAACTTCTCCGGAACTAGAAAAGAAGAATGACGAAGTTGAAATAATTCCGGAGATGACTCCTTGGGCATTTATGCAATAGGAGTCGCCAAGTGAAGACATACCATACATTTTGGAGGTAGAAGAGCCCCTAGTCTCATTTCATGAGATCAAGGAAGCCTCAATTGCGAACAAACCAATCAAATCATTTAATGATAAAGTGTTCAAATTGAAAATTGAGCACAATTATTGCCTCTTAGAGAAGGATAGAGGCAAGAATCACCAACCAATCCGTATTTGGTAGAGTCAAGTTGGACTCAAAAAATGGAGCAGCTTCTTGGGAGGCAACCCAAGCTCAATAAGTTTTCTTTCCCTTTTTTATTCCTGTGACTATTGCTTCCACTCCGATCTCTAGCCATGTTGTTAACTAGCATCTAGTAGCCACTACCGATGATGAACCAGTTGAGGATGTAGATCCAGTAGCCCTAGATGTAGACATAGTAGCCCCAGATGTAGTCATGGATATACCCTTGAGAAGGTCAGAGAGGGCACGTAGCACCACTATTTTAGATGACTACATTGTCTACTTACAGGAGCATGAGTATGATGCGGGTGATGTATCAGATCTAACTACGTACAAAGAAGCAATTGTTAGTCCTCAATCCAACTTTTGGATTGAAATCTGATGAAAGATGAGATGACTTAGTATCACGGAGAATAAAGTGTAGACTTGGTAGATTTGCGATGGCTGCATATCATCAGTACAAATGGGTGTTCAAGACCAAGCGATGCCAAGGATAGGTAGAGTGATATAAGCAAGATTAGTGGCTATGATTTACAATGCGAAGGTATTGATTTTAGAGAAACCTTCTCTCTCGTGTCCACTAAAGACTCTCTACGCATTATTTTGGCTATAGTGGCTCATTTTGATTTGGAGTTGCATCAGATGAATGTGAGGACAACTTTCTTGAATGAAGACTTAGTTAAGGATGTTTACATGTCTCAACCTATCGATTTTGAGGAGGTTAGTAAGGAAAACATGGTTTGTAAGCTCCAGAAATCCATTTATGGCTTGAAGCATGCTTCTAGGCAGTGGTATCTCGAGTTTGATGAAGTTGTCACCTCAAATGGTTTTAAGGAGAACATCATCGATCAGTGCATATATATAAAGGTCAGTAGGAGCAAATACATATTCTTGGTTTTATATGTTGATGATATTTTGCTTACAGCCAATGGTACTAACATGTTGGTTAAGACAAAGCAGTTATTGTTTAGCCATTTTGATATGAAGGATCTTGGGGAAGCATCTTATGTTTTGGGCATACAGATACTTTGCGATAAACCTAGTGGCATTATGAGATTGTCTCAATAGACGTATATTGAATGCATTTTGAAAAGGTTCAATATGCAATCATGTTTTTCTAGTAAGACACCAATTGTAAAGGGTGACAGATTTTCTAAAGGCCAATGTCCTCATAATGATATTGAGAGAGATCAGATGAAAACAGTCCCTTATTCTTCAGTTGTAGGCAGCTTGATGTATCCTCAAGTATGCACACCCCCTGATATTGCTTTTGTTATCGACGTGTTGGGTAGGTATTTGAGTGATCTTGGTCAAAGTCACTGGAAATCAACTAAGAAAGCTTTGATGTATCTCCAGGGTACCAAGGATCTCATGTTGACATATCAACGTACCAACACTCTTGAGGTGGTTGGTTTTAGTGATTCCGATTATGCAGGTTGCATGGATGATAAAAAGCTCACTTCTGGTTATATCTTTATGATGGTTGGAAGGAGCATTTTAGTGAAGAGTAATCAAACGGAGACACATACAACACTTCTACTATGGGGCCAAGTATGTGGTGTGTTATGAAGTTGCTTTTCATGCGATATGGTTTATTGAACTTCATTTTCGGCTTTTTAGAGGTTGTTCACTCCATTTATAAGCAATTTGAAAAGTGTCAAGTGAGCCTCCTGACTATTACACTATGGAGGCAAAGTATGTGGCGTGTTATGAGGTTATTTGTAACTTTGTGGCAGAGCGAAAGAAACTTACTTTGTGTACATTGTGTTGTGCAAATATGGATTAGACTTCATTTCAGCTTTAGAGGTTGTTCACTCCATTTCTAGACTAGTGAAATTGTTTTGTGATAATTCGCAATTGTATCTTTCTCTAAAGACCCTAGACACTTCTGCTCCAAGCACATTGATGTGAAGTTCTTTTTTGTTAAAGAAAGTTGCAGAGTCCCTCATTTCAGTTGAGCACACGCTTACGACCAGCATGTTTGTAGGCCCACTAACCAAAGGCTTACTGTTTGTGTGTTTCAAGAACATGTCACCCGCATGGAATTGTTTGGAGCCTAGACTCTTTGTTTTAGTGGGAGTTTTGCCTTTTCATGTATTTTGTAAGAAAAGCTCATGTTTTTTTTTTCATTATTACATCCACATTTTGATGTTTTCCATTATCTTATGATTTTGTGTCATTTTGACCATATGAATGACAAAGTAATGATTTTTCTTTCTATTGAATCAATAATCTTGTCATTGTCATGCTTTTAGATTAGTAGTGCCTAATTATGTACGGTTTATGCATCCTCTCGGTGTATTAATTTTATATGATTGGTTATGACTATGTAAGTCTCTTGTTAAAGCATTTGAGTTATGATTTTGATTAGTAACGCCTGATTATGTACAATTTATACATCCTCTCGATGTGTTAATTGTATATGATTAGTTATGGCTATGTAAATCTATTGTGAAAACATTTGAGTTATGATTATGTAGTCCAAGTAGGATAATGTTGGATTAATTTATGAATTGTGGATATAAAACATAATCTGTATAATTTTCGTTATAATAATTATTATTATTATTATAGGTCTATTTGTGAATTATTTAAAATATAACCCAGGTATATTAATGATTCTATCTTCTCACCCTGTCTGATAAATCTCATTCAGATCCTTATCATGATTCTGTATCTATATATGCAGTCAAAATACCTCTTGAAAATTTCATAAAGTTAGTGTGAATACCACAGGGATAAATCATCTTCAGCTAACTTTCTGTTCTCCATCCATAAATTTAAGATAATAAATGCCAACAAAATTGGAATCTATGCGTATATTTCTACATCTTAAAATTGATATATTTCATTCTGTCAAGATTTCAAATTACCACACAATATATAATAAGTGCTGATGTAATCGTGACACAGATGAATCAAATCTCACGGTCTACACAAATAATTTAGCAATATACTCCTCGACATCTCGGACCAGGCCAGGACCTCTTGTAGATCGCCATCTTCTGTTCCTAAGTTGATTCAGACATTTGACATATCACCTGGAGTGCATTCACAAAGACTAGTCTCTGAGGATGAAATCCCATTGCCATAACTTTCTTTACACTATGTTTGGAATCCCTTTATTTTGATGGAATTAAATTCAATTGGATAGAATTGAATCCAAATATCACGTTTGGAAATTTATAAACAATAGAATTGGGAAGAATAGAATTCATTTTAAGACCAATGAAGATTTTCGTACAAAAAGAGAATTGAACAAATGGTGTGATTTGTGTAGAATTCTAATGGCTTTCATGACTAAAAGTGGTCACATTCATCAAATGGCCCATATTTACCCTTGCTTTGTCTACTTGGAAACCCTCTTTAAATGCGGCTCTTCTTCCATTAAAGACTCACAATTTTCCATGACTTTTTCTCCAACGGTCATTTCATTTCCATCGGTAGCTCATCTCCATTGATAGATCAAGAACCGACAAAATCAAAGGTTTTTCTACTCAAATCTCATCCTCTTTTCTTCTGTCTTGTCTTTACTATAGTTCTGCTTCACCAAATGCAAACCCTTTGCAGGTAATTTATTTACTTCATTAGCACCTATGATTTTTTTTTTCTTTTTTTATGGCATATTTTGAATCTTGATGATGCTTTGAGCATTAGGGTTTTTACAGTCATGTAGAAATCTTTACTATGACATTTTTTGCATGCACAGAAGATCTTCGCATGGAGTAAACGTAGAAAAATAGACAGAATTGAAAAGGAGTTACAAATCTCTTTTGGAAATTTGAAAAGTTTATCAAATGCACTCTTTTTGTGTAATGGGTAACTTTGTAAACTTTCTTTGCTAATATTGAAAAGTCAACTATAGGTACCTTTGAGTTTAACTTGAATATGTAAATAGAGTTACATATGCACTATTTTAAAGAAATGGTTATGAAGTCTATTGTAATTAATATTATAGCCTTTATATGCTTAATTCAAGTACGAAAATTATTTTGTTAATTAATAGAAACAAATGTACTGACATTTGTTTTCCAGTAGACTAAAATTCAGTTTCAATGAAGAGGAGGATTATAAAGGAGCAAGAATCTGACAAGGATATTATGGTAAGTAATAAAAGTTCAATTCTTTCTCAAATTCTTCCAAACAAGAGAAATCAATTCAATTCTATTAATTTCATATTCATTCCAAACACATGAATTCTATCAATAAATGAACTGAATTGAATTCTACTTATTAAATTGAACTGAATTCCATCCTAAATTTGGTTCCAAATAGATAGTTATAGTATCACTGAACTCTTCACTCTTTTTGCAGAGTGTAGGGTGATTAGTCAACAAAAACTAGATATGCTCCGTGGGAACTCCAATTTCTCTCAGAAGATTAACATTAGGAGCAACGGTCTTCTCAACATTTCCACCAGAAATCCAGCACTGATTCGTTAGCTCCTTCACTACATTTTCTTCACCAATGTCTAGACCCCTAAGGAGAGTATAAGTAGGAATTATTCTCTTTTCCAAGCTCTTATGCAAGATACTTGGGGTTGAAACGAGAACATTTGCTAGACCTTCATGGAGAGGCCTGTAGAACCAAGAAACTGGGGTTTAGGTAAAAGGGTCTTCTCAAGATTGGCTAATAGCATATGAGGATACTTAGCTACAATTTTTGATATGTGGATGTCTCTACATCCATGGTTTCTGAGAAGGGCGAGAACAGAGTTCGGATTTTCTAGGTTATTGATTTACAGCTTCTTGGAGGCAGAAATAGTAGTTTTTGGGGACAATCCACATGAGTTTATGAGGTAAGTAACTGTAAAAGAATGTTGTTTAGATGACTGAGAAACATATGATGGCAAATTGCGTAATATTCTCAAGAAAATGAAGTTGTTTCATTGACGCTCCCCCAATGTGTTGCCAACTTGGGAGCAACTCTAGTCTTTCAAAAAGGAAAACGCTACGCATTTCTCAGAACAAGTCGGTATATAATTCACCAATAATGGCTCCGTGAAAACTTTCCCCTAAAAAATTTGCTACCTAGAAAATTTTCCCCAAAAGTTTTTTCTATCGAACCAGATGGACTGTGTAACTTTGTCAGGATAAGGTGCATAGATGTCCCTGATGTTTGGCCAAATATCCCAGATATTTTTTTGTCAACATGAAAAAAACCCCCTTGGGTTTTCCTAAATATCTCATTTATACCTCAAACTTTTTTTCGTCCAAATAGGTCCCTTACGTTTTCGCCCGTAGCTCAAATTAGCCCCTGCCATAACTTTAGGCGATAAATGTCAAAAACAACGTTACATTGGCTGTTAAACCAGCCATGTAAGCAGTTGACATGACAATTTGTTGCCCTAATTACATTTAAAACTTGAGAGGCTTCTACTTAGGTGAAATCAAACGTCTTAATTTCATTTCTATCAATTTCTTCCAAAATACAACCTTTTGGTAGGTTTTGCTTCAATTCTTCATTCCTCTATGGTGTTGCTTCGGCCTTCCTTTCCTTCCTCTCTGGTTTTGCTTCGACCCTCCTTTCATTCGTTTCCTTCATCTATGGCTGGAACCCTTTCTTCAAGTTCCTCAAGTTCCTCGAAGCCGAACTGGCCCTTGAGCTTTGGGTGGGGCGACCATACCTGTGTCTAATTGTGGTTTCAAAGCTTCATTAATGGCGGCTTGGAATGAGGTAACTCCAAGGAGGAGATTCTACTCATGCTTAAAATAACATTTAAGTAGATGTTTATCAAAAAAGTTGTTTGTTTTCTTTTGCTGAAGATTGATTAATTTGTATGTTTGTTGATTGTCCCTGTTTTAGCCTTAGGAAAATAGTTGTCATTTTCTTGTGGCATGATCTAGAGATGACACCGAGGGCAAAGGTTGTTATCAACCAATTGAGGTGGGAAAAGAAGTTGCTCCAAACGGAGATTAAGGAAATGCAGAAAATGAGGGACAAAAATGATAGAAATTGTGAAGAAGATGATGAGGTGAACAATTTTGACCAACATAATTCATTGAAGGCCGAAGATTGGTCAGGAATCGATGAGTTGAATGATTTGAAAATGAATGAATTGAAGACAAAGTTGAATGATTTGAAGGCATCATTCAAATGGAATAAGTTTGCTCTAAAGTGTAGTACAATGTTTTGTGTTTGTTTAACCTTTGTCATATTCATTTTAATGTGGAAGTAAGACAATTGAAGGAATGAAAGATGGAATTTTGTGATTGTATAACAATGCAATGAAGGTTGATGTATTTCAACTTGTTAAATGAATGAAAGTTATTTCTAAAGTATAGTGTACTATTTTGTGTATGTTTATCCTTTGTCATATTCATTTTAATGTGGATGTAAAATAGTTGAGGGAATGAAAGCTGGAAATTCTATGATTGTATAACAATGCAATGAAGGTTGATGTATTTTAGTTCAATTGGCTATGTTCTATTATGTTACATGAATGAAGTAAATCAATACTTGAATTTAAATCAACACGTAGAAAATATATCTAAGCTATTGAATTGAAGCAAATCAACACTTCAAGTAAGCATTTTACCAAATATATCATAAGCATTTCAACCTTTATAATGTTTACAAACTTTTTGTTATGAACTATCTGAAGTAGATGTTTATAAAATTAGGGACAAGCTATTCAAACCATAATCTTTAAAATGAGAGATAAGTTGTGAGCTCCAAAATATTTAGAAAACGATCTAAACCAATAGACAAAACCCAATACATAATATTCATTGATCCCCGATTGTAGGTGACTCCATGTTTACTTCTCCATTCTTCCCCTTGCTTGTAACTCTAGCATCCCTTTTTGTAAGAAATTGCTTTGAGGTTATAGAGCTTCTACCCCTCCACTGCAAACCAGGTGGTAGAAAAGGAATGTTGGACATGTTAACAGGTCTACCATCACCTCTAGCAGCTATTCTTCTACTGGCACCTGAAGTTGTTGTTCGTCTATAAGCTTTCTCTGATCTATTTTGAGCTTCATTAGGCATTTAAAATCCAAAGGTTGTATCTAGTACTTCTTGGCCCACTTGATGAATAATTGTTGAGGTAGTGCCACTCTACATTTCATTTAAAAAAATATAAATATAAATGTATATGTGATATTAAGCTAAATGAACAAGTATTATAAATCACCATCTCTTACACAATATCTGATAGAACCAGTACTTTCATCGAATAAAATACCAACACCACTAAAAGATTGACTTAATTAGCCTCTTGAACTTGATTTTGCTTACACAATATCTGATAGAACCAGTACTTTCATCGAATAAAATACCAACACCACCAAAAGATTGACTTAATTGGCCTCTTGAACTTGGATTTGCTACTACATGGATCCGAAGTTTTGATGGCCTGGAACTTGATTTTGCATGTGTAGGGGTAGGGACATGAGCAAGGGAAGGGATATGAGAAGGGACAGAGAAATGAGTAAGGGAAGGGGTATGAGAAGGGACAAGGATATGAGAAGGGGCATGGCTGAGCGGGAGATAGGCATGATCGGGGAGTAGGAGACATGAAGCGGGGAAGAGGGGATATGAAGGGCGGGGCTATGAAGGGCGGGGGCTATGAGCAGGGCCATGAGCAGGAGGGGCATGAGTAGGGGCTTGGCTTGATTGAGTTTGAGCTGGATCTTGTGAGATATTACCACTATGATGTTTTTGCCTATGAAACATCAAAAGACATCCAACAATCAAGATTATGAATTAAAAATCGATCAATTAAAGGAAATAAGAGATATGTTTAACAAACCTTTAAGCAATTGGCTTTGTTGTGTCCTTGTTGCTTGCATATGGAATATGTAACATGTATCCCTTTTCTTGAAAGTTTTGTGCTAGTTTTTTTAGGTCTTTGCTCATGCTCTTATCTCCTTCTCTTTGTCTTTGGTCTTCCTTTATTCTTTTACACAGGAGGTGGCTCAATTAGGAGATACTAATCCAATTAGTAGAACCTTTTTCTTTTCAATGGCATTATCTTAAATTGATAAGCAGCTCTATACATATCAATGTGATAGAAACTAGAAATTTTGTCCATTGACTCTTGTTTATTATGCATCAAAGCACACATAGCATTTTGGCATGGAATACCTTAAATATCCCATGCCCAATAAGTACATGTGTTCTTATCCAAATCTATAGTGTGTGTCATCACCTTCTTAAATCTCATAGCCTGTATCTCCATTAAATAACACTTGACAAATCACTGCTATCCCTTTATTTATCTAAAAATTTTCATTACATGTAGAACTAAAAGAATTGATCCACTTTTCACATAATGTATATTTCATATGTAACCTATTCATAGTTTTCTTTCTTATAAACTCAAGCATTGTTCTAATTGGCATATATCTAGCCTCTAGGATCCAAGCATTGAAGTGTTCCACCATATTATTATCCACGCCCCATGACTTACATCTACCACTAAAGTAGGCTCTTACCCATGTGTGTGGTGGATAGTTCATCAAATCTTTTGCAAAATTTGAACTCATCTCTTCAAGTTGCCTCATGTTGTCAACAAATTCTTCTTCAAAGGTAGACCAAGATGCCTTCCAAAATGCCTCTTCATCTCTCCTCCCTTATGTCTCTTAGACTAATTTGAAAATATATGGTGTGCACACCATCTGTGCTCATCCTCATGACAACATTAACTAAACCCTGCATTAAAATGCAACAAAAAAAAACATATAAATAACTCAAATCCTTCATGCATAAAGATAAATAAATGAAAATTGTGGGTAGTATCATACCTTTTGCATATATGATATGAAAGTAAATTAGCTTCCGTTTCCTAATTCTAGCTCTCATTTTAGCAATGTTAGAAACCAAACCCAATTCAATTTTGTTTCACTTTTCACAGAAGCCCATGCTATAGGAAAATTTAATTCATCCCCATCTCTTCCTAAAGTAACCAAAAGTTTACCCTTAAACTTAGTCTTCAAAAAACATCCATCCAAGCCTATAAAAGGCCTACAACATGCCTTCCACCCTTTTTTACAAGCATTCAAACAAACATTCTCTGAAAGATTCTCCTCCTCTCTTTTAGATCATCTCTACATATCTCCACGTTCATTGTAGAGCCTGAATTTCTTCTCAACAAATCATTGATAGGTGTGGATCTTATTAGAATTTATAGTGTTTTGCATGCATTTATATAACTCAAATGCAAGATTCACACCCAATTCATCAATATTACACTAATCCCCCCTTTTTTTTTTATGTTTTGCAGAATTATGAGAAAAAAATCAAGCAAAGTGATGAAGTATAACGCCCCGTTCCGAGAGGGTGTATGGTACGTGTAACCGTAGGGTCGCATATGTACACCAAGGGCTTCCTTAATTAGTTGAGTGCTATAGTAGTATTTTTGAAAGTTGTTTTTAAGGATGAAATTGTAAAGTTTTCAAAGAATTGTGACACTTTTGCAATTAAGGAAAGTGAAGGGGTGAAAGTACAATCATGGAAACTTTAATTAGTTAAAGGATAATAACAATAATAAATTGTCAGAATGGTCAGGGAAGCTTAGAAAATTCTCTAGATCTCGGATGACGAAACGGACTGAAACGTTAAATTCATCTCGTGAAATCTAGTGACCCAAAAAAGTTTCGTTGAATTGTAAGAAGGCAATGAATATTTCACACAATTTTTACGGGTGATAGAGTCGTTAGTGAGCAGGAATGAGATTTTATGAAAATCCTGGAGTCGGGGAAATAGGCAGGCAAGTTCATTTAAAATAAAGTGAATTGAAAGAAATAAAATTTACCGGGGCAAAACGGCTCTGAATGAGGCAATGAGTCATTTATCTAAATAATAATAATAATAATAATAATAATAATAAGAATAATAAGAATAAAGATTAAAAAAAAAATGGAGGGTGAAACGGACAGAGGAGTGCGTGGAAAGAGAGAGGAGATTTTTATTTTTTTTTTCTTTTCTTCGCTTCTGTTTTAGATTTACGGAAATTGGACAGTAGGTTTTCATCGGAGCAAAAGGTAAAGTTGGTCTGCGTGACGAGAGCTACGCGTGGGTACCAAAAGCTTAGTGTTTCATCAAACTCCAAGAGGTAGGAAATTTTTCTACTTGTGTTGTTTTTATCCTAAAGGTCATTTAATGACTTGGGATTTGCGTAGAGGCCGTGAGAGGTCGTAAATTTCAGTCCCAAAATTTTTGGACTGAGTTTAGGAATTTTTAGGAATTTTTTAGACTATTTTTGAACAGTCCTGGCTGAATTTCGGGACTGTTTTTGGACATTTCGGGTTGAAATTTAGGGATTGTTTTCGGACAGTCCAAACAAGAATTTCAGAACTGTTTTCGGGTGTTCTTTGACTCTACGGAAAGCCCCTTGAGTCTAGAATCTGGCCATATGCCTATGAATGGCATTTGGGGCCCACATATTTTTTGAAAAATTTAATTGTAGCACCAAGTGTGCAAATTGCTTGATTGTGCTGACGTGTGGTCTGATACATTGAATGTGTAGGGTAAAAGCGGAGGCGGAAAACTTGTGAAGTCGTGCTCAATTTTTGTAACCGATAAGGTGAGTGTTCTAAACTTTATTTTTCAATACTAGTGGATTATTATAAATCGTTTTACGCTGGTATGTTATGGTTTTGATTAGTTAAACCATATTTTAAAGCTTATAGTTTTGATTTGTTAAACCATATTTTATAAAGCAAGCAAGTAATGGTTTTGATTTATTAAACCATATTTTAAAAAGCAAGCAAGAAAATTTATATTTTATAAATCAGGCCTTAAGAAACCCCTAGTTTTAAGCAAGCATTACCGGTCAGAGGTATTTAGTACGTGCACAGTGAAGTTAAGACATGATTGCATTGCATTTTAGATTTGCCTGGTCGGCAAACTTAGCTAATGCATTATGGCATATTAGATGAGGATCGTGGCACGTATTGGAGTATATAGGGTTAGCACGCTAGCTATTATATGGTGATGTGGACATGAGGTCCTTCCACCATATTTACCGGAATAGGTGATGTGGACACGAGGTCCTTAGTCGACCGCAGATGATTGAGACACAAGTTTCCGCGTGTTTCTTGGGTGCAATAGCGAAAAATAGGTGGTTGATTATTTTATTTATAAGCATTTTACATACAGCTTAAAATTGACCACTGATAAGCAAAGTAAGCATTTTATGTGAAGTTGTAGAAACTTTTATAGAAAAGCAAGCAAGCAGTTTATGAAAAGTTGTAGAAACTTTTATAGCAAAGCAAGCAAGTAGTTTATAAAAAGTTTTATAAACTTTATAATAGCAACCCCAGCGTTTATGAAAAGCTTTAGAAAACTTTTATAGCAAAACAAGTAAGCAGTTTATGAAAAGTTTTAGAAACTTTTATAGCAAAGCAAGTAAGGTTTTCTGAAAATGTTTTATAAAAGATAATTTTACAGTTTTGAGACATTTTCAGAAAAAGCAAGCATTTTATAAAGCATACACTCATTGAGCTCTTTTAGCTCATTATTTTCCTGTTTTAAAAATTATTTTTTAGAAACAGGTACGCCGAAAGCTGGGACAAATCAGGGTCCTCCTGACTACTAGTTATTTGTGTTGTATTTACTCACTATTGTATATATTTGTAAGAAAGTACTTTGAACTTGTATAGTTGTGCATATGTATGTACATAGTTTTGTTTTATGAAAATGTGATGAGCCTGAGGATTCTTTGAAGAAGTGTTGTTGGTTGCCATATTTTGGAAGTGTAACTTGTATTCTGAGGTTTAGGACATATCCTATATGTAGCTATTATCTTTATGAAATTTTATAAAATCTAAAGTTTAGAAAGAAAAATTTTTATCTGAGTTTTATTGGCAACACGGCAACTTCATAGGATTTTGTAGTCGTTAGGTATCGAATTTGGAGTTACGTGGGGTTCTTAGGCACATAAACGCTAGTAAGGGGTGGGGGTGTGTCATGAAGAAACCAAGTAATGAGGAAAGTGTTGATCCTGTAACAGGGAGCTCGCCGAGGCGAAGGATGCTTCGCCACTACGAAGCCTAAGCCCAAGAAAAGAGGACCTATCAGGTTCGCTAAGGTGAAGCTACCCTTCGCTGAGGCGAAGGAAGGATGTAACAAAAGACAACTCTTAGGTTCGCCTTGGCAAAGAAGCCTTTGTCGAGGCGAAGGATGTCGAGCTGGAACAACAAACTTCGCATTTTTAGCCCATCTTTGGCCCATTTTCCATTTGCCTATAAATATATGTATCATAGACTTGTTGGGGGTTTGGTTTTTGGGAGGGAGAACACCCTCCTTAGGGTTTCTCCTTTCTTCTTCTTGAGCCACTTAGGGTTTTTTATTTTCTTTAGTTTTACTTTGTTTTTGGAGCTGATTTTGAAGAGCTAGTTACTAGAGGGTCTCTTATAACTATAGAGTAGAGTTTGAGACGAATTTCATCTCCCATTTGTTTTGTATCTCTAAACTCTACTTTCTTTATTAATCTTTCATCATTATGTTCATGTTAAACATTGTTTTGTTGGATTTCTTGGTTGTAATGAGTGGTTAAACATCCTCTAGGGTTGATTTCTCGAAGTTGATGCTTGATTTATATACTTTTTAGAATGGTTTTGTGAATTTATTCCTATGTTGATGTTAGTTGGTGTAATTCTTGGATTACTATGGTTTTGCGTAATTGATTTGTTGGGAAATGAGTTTAAGACCTACTGCATAAAGGGTTTCCAAAGTCATAGTTGGAAATATACCCTTAGGCCTTAACCTTTACCCGCAAATGTGTCTCAATTGACAAAATCAACATAACCTAGTCGAAGAAGTTTAGGAAATTAGGAATGCCTAGTACTAAATGGATTGTATTGGGTGAAGGGCCACCTTAGCATTAGGTGAGGATTGTATGGACCGAGAGGTGACCAATTCGAACATAGTCTGGGAAATCCTATCTTATGGACCGAGAGGTGACTAATAGGATTCCCAAGGAAATAATTGTCTTCTAAAACTATCACATTTCATGACCTAGATGGACCGAAAGGAGAATAGGGAGTAGGTGTGAGAAATTGAGGCGAGACACAAAAGTGTAAACCTCATAGCGATTTCCTTAGACAAACACAAGTTTACTTTCACTCAATCGGCACTTCATGAATATAAATCATAATTGCATCAACGAAGACAATTAGCCCTAACATCATTTCCTAGAGCTTTTCCTTAAAATCAACCCATTTA
This sequence comes from Tetrastigma voinierianum, assembly GCA_016808115.1. Lineage (NCBI taxonomy): Eukaryota > Viridiplantae > Streptophyta > Magnoliopsida > Vitales > Vitaceae > Tetrastigma > Tetrastigma voinierianum. Next base: position 380,237 of record JAEQBH010002669.1, on the reverse strand, counting down.
CTTATGAATCTTTGAAAATCAATTTTAGTTTTGTTTTGTTTTAGTTTAGCTTTCTTTTAGATAATCACATTCCAAATCACCCTTCCGGTTAAATAGTGAACAACTTCAGTAGCCGGGGTACTTAATCCTCACTAAAACCACACCTTCCCTGTGGGATCGATATCTAGACTTGTTTGTCCGCTATATTACTTATGCAACCTGTGTGCTTGCGGAAAATCGCTAACAAGATTTTGGCGCCGTTGCCGGGGACTTAACAACAAGTCTTTGGTAGCTACGCCTATTACTTAACACTCATCGGTATAAGCTTCCAACTCAGAAAATTCAATTGTAAAAGCCCCATAATAGGCATCCAACACCATCCTCCTTACTCGCTTGCACTTGGAGTACCCAACATTCACTCTTAGTTCTTCCTCAACATCCTTTTTCATGTCTTTACTTTTGTAGTCATGATTTTCAAGAATTCTGGTTTTTTAATGTTAGGCTAGGAAAGCAATTGAAACGTTAGGACTAGTGAAAATCCTATAACAGTTATGGTTTGGAACTAAAGTTTTACAATTAGTCCAAGGTTATTATTATCTTTTGACACCAATAAGACAAAAGGGCATTGGTCTTCACACTTCACCCTTATTCTATTTTTTATTTTTCACATACTTCAGTGTCACACCCCTATAAATACAATACTTTGTGATAGATTTCCTAACTTCAACTACATTTGGAATTGTCATTCCCAAGCTAAAGTAAGGTCTTTGGACTTCTACATTGAAACAAGCTAGATGTGTTCTTTCAACAAAGACTTCTTCGTCATCAGACATCATAATGGTGTCATCAATGGCATTTTCATTACTTTCTTTGGAGTCTTCATTTTCTGCACTCTCACTCCAACTAGCATCATCATCCTTAGACTCATTACTTTCAATGCCTTCCTTTTCCATTAAGGCATGATCAAAAACTTCATATTCCCTTGCAACTTCATTAACATCAAGAAATTAGGCATCATTTTCAGTTGGCCTTGATTCAGTTATGGGAGGATCTATGTCATAACTAATAGTCAATATATCTTGTGCAAAGATTGGAGAATCAATCTCATGGTTTGAAAAAAATTCTAGCACTTCTATGTCTGAATTTATCTTACTCAGCACCTTTCTTATCCCTTTATCATCCTAAACTAAGAAAATACCTTCATTCATCTCCAATCCAGGTTCTAAGACATAAATGTGCTCTAACTTATAGCCCAAATGTGATTTGTAGACATTTTTAACACTAATAATGGATATAAAATCTACAACAATGTGTACATCTCCTCCAATATAACTTAATATAGGATCCATAATCCATCTACCACCATGATGCAAATACACATCCACATGCCCTTCCATGCTTTAAAATAAAACACTAAACAATAGCTTTACCGGATTAAATTAACACAAAACACTTTACCATATTAAATTAACACAAAATAAGGGACCATGAAAAACTAAAAATCAATTAATTTAACATCCTCAAACTCGATTAAATTGTTGTTATTGATAAACACAAACTAGTGGACAACAACACAAATGGAAGAAAATGAACACAGTTCAAACCAGTTGAAGCTGAGGTTCCAACATAACACAAAACATATTTACAAATGGAAGAAGAAATTACCCTTCTTTGACTTCCAAATTTCTCAATAGCCGTTAAGGTGCATTTGTAATTATCCAACGATTTTTGGTTAGAAAGGAAGGAAATGAAGGTCTGTCGAAACAGTTACAGGCTGATGAAGTTGAGAAAACCTAGGGTTGTCTTTGGCCTAAAGGTTGTATTTTGGAAGAAATTGGTAAAGATGAAATTAGGGCTTTTGATTTCCCCTAATTAGAAGCCCCTTAAGTTTTAAATGTAATTAGGGCAAAAAATTGTCATGTCAACTGGTTTAACAGCCAATGTAATGTCGTTTCTGACATTTAATGCCCAAAGTTACGGTACGGGCTAATTTAAGCTACGAGCAAAAAATTGAGGGGCCTATTTGGACAAAAAAAAGTTTGAGGTGTAAGTGAAATATTTAGGAAAACCTGAGGGGGTTTTTTGCACCTTTACCCAAAGTTTTTTCTATGGAACCAAACGAATCACATAACTTTATAGAGATAAGGTGCATAAATGCCCCTGATGTTTGACAATATGTCTAACTTGGTCCTTCAATTTTTTCGGGTTTACCGCTTTACCTAACATTTATTCTGTAGCTCAAGAATGTCCTTACCTTCAACAACGTTAACAAATGGACAAATGAGGCATTAACGATGTGGCACCCTCACATGTGTTTTTAGCTTATCTAGCACCTTTGTACGTAATTCTTTTAACCTAAACATTGTTTTGACAAAAATGCTCTTATCCCTACCCAATACCCCTATTCATCCCAACTAGCGATGGGATCATGGAAGGCAATCGCCAGAAAATTCGAGAGCTTGGAGGAATCGAGTCGTCCAATTGATTGTTGGAAACATTGGTATTGAAGATTAAACTTGGCTTAGGTCGGGCGATGAGATGGTTGTTCTCCAGGCACATAGTGCTTGACCATGAGCTTATTGAAGTCAAGAGATCTCATCGGAGAAGTTGTTTAAGCCAGGGATAAGCCGAATAAGATTATTGAGTAAGCAAAGTCGAATTTCAACTTTGGAGAAAAGTTCCCACACACAAGTAAAGGTTTTGAAGATTGACACATGAGGCCGAGTTAAGAGGGACTGAGCCGAAAAGGGCATTGAAGCGAAGAGAGAGGGCGTGAAGCTCGATGAGGTTTCTGATGACGTCAAAGGAGAGTTGGTCGGAAAGACTTGTTGGAAAATTCATTTGAATGACATTCATTGCAAAGGAATCAATGGCATTCATTCTAGTGGAAGCTTAAGAGGCCTCAACGATCATCTTAGAAGTTTAAGAGGCTCCCAACGGTAGAAGGTTGAGGGTCTTTATTCTGTTATATTTTGAGAGGCACCGCTCCTATTCAGTATAATAAAAAATTCCATTTTTCTTCATTCTCAATCTCTGTATGTCAAGGTTGAAGTTCAAGCAAGTTCTATGTTTGAGTGTTGTCGGTGATAGGTTCAAACACAGTATCAGTTCCTCGGAGTAGTATCAAGGTGTTATGGTACTGGTTGTACGTCATTTTATCCTATGAGACAAATGTTTATATGATAATCTTCAAGCACCAAAGGAGACGGCGAATTTGTTTTAAAGAGATTATGACTCCTCACAAGACTCGGTTTCTACCTATGCGTTCTTCATTTTGTTTCAATTCCTTTCCCATTGACCATTGGTGCTCCGAGTTGCAGGTTTATGTGTAACCCATTTTCATTATGGTACTGAGCTTGTAATGATCTTAAAACATATTGCATCGAAAATTTTTACCAAAAAATAAATAAATAAATTGGTGAGTGGTCGGAGAAGAAAGCCAATGGACAATAGTCAACCAAAAAGGAAAATAAATACAAGAGTCCGTTTGGAGAAAAAGAAGAACAAAAGAAAAGGTTTGATTTTGGGAAAAACAATCAACCAAAAAAGAAAAGGAAAAAAAAATACAAGATTCTGTTTGGGAAAAAAAAATGTTCTATAAGGTTTTTTTGAAAAACCTTTTTTTGTTTTGGTTTATTCGAAAATGAGAGAAACTCAATTTTGTTCTTTCCTTAAAAAAGTTTATTGCTCCATGCAATAAAAAAACAAAATAAAGGTTTGGTTTTGGAAAAAAAATATCGGAAAAAGAAAGTTTGAAAACAAAAGTTTATGCTTGGAAAAAAATCCTTTTTAAGGAATAAATTTCTTTTGGTTAGTCCAAGAACATATAAAAAAGGAAAAAAAATTGGATAAGGTTCGGGAAAAGCAAATTCCTATGAATATCTTTTGAGGAACCAAACAAACTATATGGTTTATTGGTTTTTGAGGGAAAAAATCTTTGAAAAATTACAAGTAAGGGTTTTGAACCCATGACAATGCTTTTAACAAGCAAATGTTCTACCACTAGACTACATGCTTAGTTTGTGTTAAGTTGTTGGAACAATTTTCTTATAACTGTGTCAATTACCTTTGGGAAATTGGACTTTACAGAGCATTTATGTCTACTGCAGGAAAAATGGCATCTGACTCCAACATGACTGTGTCGAAATTTGTCCAGGAGGCAAACCCCACTGTGGCCCTGGTGCCAATGATGCCCACTGCTCTACCCGTTTCTATCTCTCCATAAGAGAAAACTGAGAAGTTCAATAGACTCAATTTCAAACGGTGATAGCAAAAGATATTATTCTACCTAACCACTCTGAATCTTGCGAGATTCTTAACTAAAGATTCCCCTAAGCTCAAAGAAGACGAACATGATATCCAAGTCATTAGTGTTATAGATGCTTAGAAACATTTTGACTTCCCATGTAAGAATTACGTCAGGAATGGATTAGTTGATTCTCTGTACAACGTCTACATTGACAAGAAAACAACAAAGGAGCTCTAAGAATCTCTTGACCGGAAATATAAAACTGAGGATGTTGGGGCCCAAGAAATTTGTTATGGGCCAATTCCTTAATTACAAGATAATGGATTCCAAGACTATGGCCAATCAAGTCGAAAAGCTTCAAGTGATCTTGCATGAGATACATACTAAGGGAATGATGTTGAGCGAAACTTTTGGTAGCGGCTATTATTGGCTTTCCTGTGCGGAAGATTTCAAGAATTACCTCAAGCATGAACGAAAAGAAATGACCGTTGAAGACCTCATTATCGGACTTTACATTGCAAAAGACAATAGAGGATCAGAAAAGAATGGCACACAATTCCAACAAAGCCAAGGCTGTAAAACCCGGGTAAATTTGAAATTTTTCAAAAAAATGGCAAGACGATAAATTCTGCTATAGTATAGGCTACAGGCCTGAAATTTTCTAGATCTCGGATGAAGAAATGGACCTCACTGTTGGATTCGTCTCACAAAATCTAGTTACCCAGATGAATTTCATTGAATTCCAAGACATACGGATTTTTCATGAATTTCGAAGCGACAGGTCCCCAGTAAAACCCAAAAAAAAAAAACAATATTTTGGGAAATAATCTAAGTAAAGTTCATTTAAAATGATTTGGACTTGAACCAGGATAAAATAAATCGTTTCGGGGTAGAGACGAGCTCGAGCAAAGAATAAACATAGCGGCGTGGGCCACTCTCCCTTAGCAAAGTTAAGTTATATGAGGGATTAGGGCCTGAAGAGCTCATTTCCTATTTTAGACGAGGGAGAGAAAGAGAGCAACTAGCCTTCTCTCTTCGATCTAGGAAGTTCCATCGATTGGAATTCGTTGAGCAAAGAACTAAAGTTCATCGTCATGACGAGGGCTACATGTGGGTACCAAAAATGAAGGATTTCACCAAAGATCCAAATGAGGAGATTTGGGTGAAATCAAAGTTCTCAAGTTTAAGAGGTGTTCTCGAGACCTCCTATGGTTCTACTGCGCTTCAAGAGGTAGGGATTTTTCCTACTCTAGTTTTAGTTCCCATTTTTGGACTGATTTTTGGGTTAAAAATGATGGAACGTGTTAAGGGACTATTTGGGCAGAAAAATGCCCAAAACACGACTTTCTTTGCTTGGGCGAATGTGTTCGCTAAGGAGAAAGTGAGCTTTGACTAAGCGAGCCCGAGGTCAGCTTCCACGTTGTGTTCTGTTTCACCTAGGAGAACCAAAGAAGTCCTATTGCAAGTTATCGGGGGACTTTTGTGGCCCGGTAGTGGCCAGTTTCATGGCACGGTTTGTGAAGTGTCCATGGCATGCTCAAAGTATGGTTTAAGGGTTTTTTGGTTGAAATCATTGCCCTTAGGGATTGTTTGGATTGAAAATAATTAATCCTGACTGATAAGGGTATGTTTGGCCAGAATTGTGGCCTGTTTAAAGGCATGCTTGGTCGATTTCATGGTCAGTTTAAGAGCTCGGGTTAACGGGATGTTGGGCTATTGTTGTGGGCACCCTAGATGGCACATTTTTCCTTGAGGATTAAGTATGTTGTTGCTTGATATGCGATATCATGCTTGTTGTTGTGATTGATGAATGTTAATATGTCTGTTCAAATGTATTAACATTGAATGAATGTGTGTTTTGGAAATTTTATGCATGTGATATAATTGTCCATGATACAAGGTAAATTGTATGGTTTATATTGTCCACATGGCATTCATTACATGTGGAACATGAGTGGCACATTGCATTGCATATGCATGGGAACATCGCACTTCATGGGTGTGGGTGCATGGTTATGATCAAACACCGAAATTGGTGATTTTATGAGTGGGCTCGGTACTATTGGATGAAGTCCAACAAAGTCGCACGGTTACATGAAACGGAAAACTTGTGTCGGGTTATAACAAGAAGGGCTAGACACTCCCTCGGGTGAAAGACCCAGACTTGTTTACTACACTCCGACGGTGAAAGTCCAAAAAGTGTAGACGGTGTGAGAAGCCGGAGGTGAGACTCCAAAAGTCCGCTACCCACAAAAGACAATGGTTTTCTATATAAAATGTTGATTCGAAGAATGAAATCCAAAAGTTTTGGTTTAAAAAAACATGACTTTTGTTTTGAAAATGATCATTGGATGTAATCTATCAATGACGGTTTTTATCACACATGGGCATCGTATTGTGTGGTGGGAGTCGATAAAGACTTGGGTACGGGAGTCCGTAAAGACTCAGGTACAGGACTCAATAAATACTCGGGTATGGCATGTAGGATTCCAAATTAGAATTGGCATATTCTTATCTCTTTCAAATGTTGATGTGAAGTGTAAGTATTGCATGTGCACTTAGGTGGGGAGTAGCCTCTGTAGGAATTACTCTATTGGGCGTGGCTCACCTTATATGGGATAACATTTCAGGTGCGGGACAAACGTTGGTGGGCGGCTCTTATTAGGAGCCGCGAAAGTGAAGAAAGCCGATTTATGGCCTTGTGATCATTTTGAAAAATGTTTGAAGTAAATTCATTTTGACATGTATAAATGTTTGTTTAAGTGAAATTGAACTCATATGTGTATTTTTATGTAAAGGAGTGTAATTAAACTCATATTAAAAATTATTTTTGTATAAGATTAACCTGAAAGCGCAAGCTCTGCCTCACCTAGGTGAACCCAAGGGCACTCCTACAGGTGAGGTTTTGCCTCGCCTAAGCGAAGGTGTGCTTTGACTAGGCGAACTCGGAATAGCTATCAAGTGTTGTTTTTCCTGCTATACTGTATTTTCGTGCAAGATGGTTGTTTGGAAGAGCTCCTAGCACAAAGGGGGCTCTATCCGGTTATGTGAAATGATAGGTCCCGATGAATGGGACATACGATGTGGTATTGGGTTACACGATATCCACAGGACTTCCATAGGTTGATGGTTAAATCAACGGACCCCCGAATTTTGGGGCGTCACAAAGGCTAACTTTATGGAACATGGTCAAAGCTCCAAATTCAAGAAAACCAACAACAAAGGGAAAGGCACTAAGTTGGGACCTAAAGGAGGGATCTCAAAGAAACAAAAATTTCAAGGAAAATGCTTCAATTGTGGGAAGCAAGGTCACAAGTCAGCGAATTGTAGACTGCCAAAAAGAAACAAGCCTAAGGAAGGTAATGTGGTTGATAAAATCACTAAAGATGTGTCTGACATTGACCTTACACTTGTGATCTTTGAGGTGAACCTGGTGGGATCGAATCCCAAGGAATGAAGGATTGATACTGGTGCTACATGCCATGTATGCTCGGATAAGAAGATGTTCTCCACCTTTGAACCAATTGAGACTAAGGACAAGGTGTTCATGGGGAACTCAGCCACCTCTTAAATCAAGGGCCAAGAAAAAGTGGTCTTGAAGATAACTTCTAAGAAGGAAGTGACTCTGACAAACGTCCTATATGTATCCGATATTGGTAAGAACTTGGTGTATGGTTCACTATTAAACAGTCATGGATTTCAGATGGTGTTTGAGTCAAGAAAATTTTATTTTGTCCAAGAGTGAAATGTATGTTGGGAAAGAGTATATGAGAGGTGGTCTATGGAAACCCAATGTAATGATTGTTATCAAGTCAAATATGAATAAAGTTAGTTCTTCTGCTTACATGCTTGAGTTGTCTAATCTATGGCATGGTAGATTAGGACATGTTAATTATGATACATTACTTAGATTAATTAACTTAGATCATATACCGACATTCCAAATTAATTCAAAGCATAAGTGTGAGACTTGTGTTGAAGCATAACTAACCAGGTCATCCTTTCAAAGCATTGAAGACACACTAAACCTCTTGACTTAATCCATAGTGATAAATGTGATTTGAAATTTGTACAAACAAGAGGTGGTAATAAATATTTTATTACCTTTGTTGAATATAGCACCAAGTACTGTTATGTGTACCTAGTTAAAAGTAAGGATGAGGCGATCAAGAAATTTGTTCTCTATAAAACCGAAGTTGAGAATTAGTTCAACAAGAAAATTAAAGTGATCAGAAGTGATTGAGAATGGTGAGTATGAATCGTCATTTGCTGGCCTTTATGCTCATAATGAGATTATACATGAAACCACAGCACCTTATTCGCCTCAATCCAATGAAGTAGTTGAGCGAAAGATCATATTTAAAAGAGATGATGAATGCAATGCTAATAAGCTCTAGTCTACTACAAAAAATGTGGGGAGAAGCAATTTTAACTGCTAATTACCTTTTGAATAAGGTCTCTAAAAAGAAAGCATAAAAGACTTCATATGAGTTATGGAAAGGAAGAAAGCCATCCTACAAATACTTACGAGTGTGGGGATGTCTTACTAAATTGGTAGTTCCTCCACCTAAAAAGGTGAAGATAGGACCTAAGGCTATTGATTGAATTTTCATTAGTTATTCACATAATAGTAGTGCTTATCGGTTTCTTGTTCATGAGTCGAATAGCACAGATATTCACAAGAACACAGTAGTAGAATTGAGGAATGCATCATTCTTTGAAGATGTATTTCCATGTAAATCCAAGGAGGAGCTAGGTTCATCAAAACGTAAGTTAGAGACTATTAATGAAAATAGTTAAGATCAAGATAAAGATAGTAAGGTTGAGCCCAGACGTAGTAAAAGAGCAAAGATAGAAAAATATTTTGGTCCAGATTTTCTAACGTATATGATTGAAGGGGAACCTCAAACTTATAAAGAGGTAGTGAACTCTATAGAAGGTCTCATGTGGAAAGAGACCATTAAGAGTGAAATTGATTCCATACTATAAAACCACACTTAAGAACTAGTGGATCGTCCACTAGGTTGTAAACCTTTAAATTCCAAATGGGTTTTCAAGAGGAAAAGGAAGGTAGATGGATCAATTGACAAGTACAAAGCAAGACTTGTGATCAAATGCTACGAACAAATTGAAGGCCTTGATTATTTTGACACATATTCTCCGATGAAGAGAATGAATTCCATAAGGATGGTGCTTGCGATTTCTACCTTGAGAAACCTTAAAGTACATCATATGGATGTGAAGAAAACCTTTCTTAATGGAGATTTAGTTGAAGAATTCTCGTGCGGACGACACAGAGGTTTTACGCTCAGGAATAGAAAGAAAGTTTGTAAGTTACTGAAATCCTTGTATGGGCTAAAAGCAAACCTTTGGAGCGTGTGAGAGAAATTTGACAACGTTATGATGTCACAAGGATTTAAAATCAATGAATGTAACAAGTGTGTGTATGTCAAGGATACAGAACATGGATTTGTAATTGTATGTCTATATGTAGATGACATGCTTATTGTCGGCAATGATGATAAGATGAACATATCTACTAAGAATATGTTGAATTCAAGGTTTGACATGAAAGTCATGGGATCTGCTAATGATATATTAGGAATAAAAATCATAAGAACATCATATGAACTCATTCTAAGTCAGTCACATTATATTGATAATATTCTTGGAAAGTTTGATAAAGACAATTATGAAATTAACAAAACACCAATTGATTTGACACTACATCTATCTATGAATAAAGGAGAGAGTGTTTCTCAAGTAGAATACTCCAGAGTAATAGGCAATCTGATGTACCTAATGAATTGTAAAAGACCAAACATAGTCTATTCGGTTAGTAAACTAAGTAGTTACACGAGTAATCCTGGAGCCAAGCCTTGGCAAGGAATCATGAGATTACTTAAGTACTTACGATTTACTTGTGATTATGGCCTATACAAGATATTCGGTTGTACTTAAAGGTTACTGTGATGCAAACTGGATATCAAAGTGGTTATATGTTTACACTAAGGGGAGGAGCAGTCTCATGGAAATTTTCAAAACAAACGGTTATTGCCAGATCCACAATGGAGTCTAAGTTTATAGCATTGGACAAATGTGGGGAAGAGGTAGAATGGTTACGCTACTTCTTAGAGGATATTCCAAAATGGCCAAAACTTGTGCCACCAATTTGCATACATTGTGATAGTCAATATGCTATTGGTAAAGCACAAAGCAGTATGTATAATGGTAAGTCAAGACATATTCTTCATGGGCACAATACCGTAAGACAACTACTCTCGAGTGGTGTTATCTCTTTAGACAATGTAAAGTCCAAAGATAACATTGCAGATCCGCTAACCAAAGGATTAAATAGAGAGTTAGTTGAAAAGTCATCAAATGGAATGGGACTAAAGCCTATAACATAATAAGTGGATTCAATGGACACTCAACCTAGTTGATTGGAGATCCTAAGATCTAAGTTCAAAAGGGACAACTAAACTGTAAAAACTTGGTCATATCATTGTGGGGATCTTCCTTGTCTATTCCTACGATGAAATAATGATTCTAGTAAATATGAAGGTTAAGTTATGCTTTTAATGATCTCTACGCATGGAAAGTGAAATAAGAGTAATATGAGTTGCTTTTGAATTAAGAGATCACCTATGTAAGAGTGAAGTGGAGCTGCTTCAAAGGGAATTGAATAAGACACAATTCTATTAAACTCTTACAAAACCAAGTGCACGCCCATCCCAAAATGGACATAAAAGTGATAACTTAAATGTGTTAGGAAGATTCTTGCGTGAGATATGTTATCATCTACACAAATGACATAACAATCCAAGGATATCATGTCCACTATTTAGTTAGTAGAATAAACATATTTTTACAAGGGAAGGTTCAAAGCATGACACCTACCTTTCCTATGTAGATTTCAATCGTTGAATCTATCATCGAGTCTTTTGAAGTTTTAGAGTTTTGGAGTTTCTATCATGAATGTCATTCATGTGGGGAATTTTTGGAAAAGCCTTTTGAATGACATTCATTGCAAATGAAGGAATGGCATTCATTATGGTGGAAGCTTAAGAGGCCTCAACGATTGTGTTAGAAATTTGAGAGGCTCCCAACAGTTGAAGGCTAAGGGTATTTGTTCTTCTATATTTTGAGAGGCACCACTCTTGTTCAGTATAAAAAAAAAATCCATTTTTATTCATACTCAGTCTCTTTATTTCTAGGTTGAAGTTCAAGCAAGTTCAGTGCCTGAGTGTCAGTGATAGGTTCGAACATAGTCTCAGTTTGCAGGAGTAGTATCAAGGTGTTGTGGTGATGTTTGTACGTCATTTAATCTTGGAAGATAGACGTCGATCCGATAATCTCCAAGCACCAACGGAAACGTCGAATTTGTTTTTAGGACTCCTCATAAGACTCGGCTTCTTCCAATGTGTTCTTCATTTTGTTTCGATTCCTATACATTGACCACTAACGGTGCTCTGAGTTATAGGTTTATGTGTAACCCATTTTTGTTATGGTGCAAAGCTTGGAATAAGACCCACTTGTGGGGGTCCAGCCCTATTCTTTGCTGCTGCAACAATAGCCTTTCATGAGGAGAAATCTTTCTTTTCCAACACAAATAAGTATTGCATAGTAGCCTTGTTGGCAGAAAATGAGCTTTGCTCAGCCTGCACATTCTTGCCAATAGAAAGTTTGCACCGAGTTTACGCCCAGTGCTTCATTCTCAACTTCAGCTTATTTTGCCTATAAATAGGCATTGAAGTAATAGTAGTAAGAGGTAGGGTGAGAGGCGATAGTTCTATTGAAGCAAAAGCAGTTTTCAGTATATTATTCTTTCAATCACAGAGAGTTGAAAGGATATGTGTGAAACAGTTGGGGTTATCACATCGATGAGAGTGGTAAGAAACATAGTACTCCACACACAAAGTACTAAGAGGTAAAACTAAGAGGATTGTGAGCATATCCTAGGTGTGTGACATCTTGTGCAAGTTTTATTTCATAGTAGATTATTTTCTCGGATTTGCCTCATGGAGGTTTCTCTCATTTTGAGGGTTTTACCATGTTATATCAGGTGTCATTATTATCTTACCTTCTTATTCTTTGCAGATTGGATTAGCCATCCATCTACACTTTCATTTTTTGAAGGTTGGCATAGCCACTCATTTGTTGCTTTTATTATGTGGATGGCCTAGCCTCCCAAATTGCTTATTTACATTTCCATGGATTGGCACAGCCACCCAACTGATTATAATTTTAAGGATTGACATTGCCGCAGTGTTCATTTTGATTTCCTGTCAGTTTGGCATTTGTCACCCAGGTGTGCTAACAATTACAGTGGATTGGCGAAGCCACCCAAATATTACTTGTTGTAATATTCCACAAGTGACTTGCAATCCCAACAACTGGTATCATAGTGTGGTTCGAATCTGGGTATAATCATGGCCAAAAGTCATTCGGATCCCATGATTAAATTGACAGCAACAAATTATTCATTATGGAAGTCTATGATGGAGGATCTCCTCAATTGTAAGGATTTATATAATCTTATTGAAGGAGACAATGCCAAGTCAAGTGACACGTCAGATGCTAATTGGAGGAAGTTGAAGAAGAAAACATTGGGTGTCATTTGTCAGTGGGTGGACATCAGTCTTTATAATCATGTCGCAACAGACCCACTCACTCTTTGGAAGAACTTGGAAAATATGCGAGACAAAGAACGCATAAGCAAAGATTTGCTTGATGAGGAAGCTAATGAATTTAAAGCTCAAGGAAAGCCAATAAATTGCTAAGAATTTGAATGATTTCGAATGAATGATCACGCAGTTATCAGTTGCAGGTCTCTCTCGATGCTGATGAGACCCGAGCATGCTTGCTACTCAACTCATTGCTAGATAGTTAGAACACTTTAGTGGTATCTCTGAGAAATTCAACCCCAGAAGGAAAAGTCACATTGGCTATGGTTAAAAATAGCATATTCAATGAAGAAATTCGAAGGAAGGACTTTGTAGGCAATGACACACATGCCCTTGTCACGAAGAACAGGGGTCAAAGAAAAAGCAGAAGACCATTTGATCATAACAAGCCAAGAGGCATATCCAAGTCTAGAGGGAAAATAAAGTGTTATCATTGTGGAAAAATAGGCCACATGAAGAGGAACTGCAAGATCCTGAGCGAGGGAGGGAGACGAGGCACAAAAAGAAAAAAAAATGGAAAATAAAAGAAAACAGAACAGAAACACGAAGTGAGGCAGCGAAAATACTCTTTGCTCACAATGATACTAGTGACAATGAGGTGACCTTACTTTGTAATCAAGAAGATTGTTTTCATGTAGCAGAACAAGATGTCAAGTGGGTGGTGGACTTTGCAGCATCATACCATTGGTCCATAAAAGGGAATCTTTATCAACATACAAAGCAAGAGACTTTGGCACGATGAAGATGGGAAACAAAAGTGTTTCCCAGATCACTGGGATTGGTGACATCTGCATACAAACAAGTACGGGGTGCACATTAATGTTGAAAGATGTGTGACACATTCCAAACTTGCATCTAAACCTGATTTCTGTGTATATGCTAGACAAGGATGGATACATCCACTTTATCAGTGGTGGCAATTAGAATCTCACCAAGGGATCATTGGTGGTGGCACGAGGCAGATTATGTTGTTCCTTGTATAAGACACAAGTGAAGGTGTGTGGAGAACAACTAAATCCAGTTGATGATGATACATCTCTAGATTTGTGGCACAAGCGGCTAGCACATATGAGCAAGAAGGGGTTACAACTTTTGGCCAAGCAATTCCTCATTCCTATGGCCAAAGACAAATCATCAAACCCTGTGGTTATTACTTATTTGGAAAGAAACATAGAGTATCATTCCAAAAGAACTCCACTCGAAAATTGGAGAAATTGGAATTAGTATATTATGATGTTTGTGGACCCATGGAGGTAGATTTGCTTGGTGGTAACAGATACTTTGTTACTTTCATTAACGATGTTTCACGAAAGACATGGGAATACCTATTGCATTCAAAAAGTCAGGTATTCCAGTACTTTTAGAAATTCCATGCCATGGTGGAAAGGGAGACGAGAAATCCTCTTAAGAGACTTCGAACCAATAATTGTGGAGAATACATCTCCAAGGAGTTCAAAGATTATTGCTCCAAGCATGGAATCAGGCACGAGAAGATGGTTCCTGGTACACCACAACACAACGGTGTTGTAGAGAGGATGAATCAGACCATTGTGGAAAAAGTTCGATGCATGTTAAAATTAGCTACACTTCCTAAGTCGTTTTAGGGTGAAGCTATTAACACTGTAATCTACTTGATCAACATATTGCCATCAGTTCCTTTAGACTTTGATATTCCTCAAAGAGTTTGGACAGGAAAAGATGTTTCATACTCTCACTTGAAGGTGTTTGGATGCAAAGCATTCATGCATGTACCAAAGGAGCAAAGATTGAAGCTTGATGATAAAGCAACCTCGTGCATCTTCATCGGATATGGAGATGAGGAGTTCGACTACAGGCTATGGGATTTAGAGAAGCAAAAGATAGTCAGAAGTAGAGACATCGTGTTTCATGAACACAAAACCATTGAAGATATGGAGAAAAATGTGAGGGCTGCAAAAGTCACATATGAAGGCGTTGCAAATCTGACACTTGGACAAACTTCATCAGAAAGTGCCACTGAGGAAGCAAAGATGTCTAAATCATAACCATGGACGAAACTTGAAGAACCAATCATCGAGGAGGAAGAAAATGGCGATGATAATGATGCAGGAGGTGTTGATCAAGGGGAGCAAATCCCTCTACTAGAAGAAGGACCTCAATTGAGACAGACAACCAGAGAAAATCAGCCATCTTCAAGGTATCTAAGTTTAGAGTATATTCTAATTGTTGATGAAGGGGAGCCTAAAATCTTCCAAGAAGTACAGTCTCACAGAGACAAAGACTGTTGGAAAAAATGATACCTACGAGTTGACAGAACTACCAAAAGGGAGAAAAGCACTCAAGAATAAATGGGTGTTTAAGCTAAAGCATGACGACGAGAAGCTGTTAAAGAACAAGGCTCGTCTAGTGGTGAAAGGTTTCAGTCAAAAGTAAGGTATTGACTTTGATGAAATCTTTTCACCTGTTGTAAAAATGTGTTCAATTCGAGTTATACTAGGATTGGCAGCTAGTATGAATCTCGAATTGGAGCAACTCGATGTTAAGACTGCATTTCTACATGGTGATCTTAATGAAGAGATCTTAATGGAGCAACCATAAGGCTTTAAAGTGAAAAGAAAGGAAAACATGGTCTGCAAGTTAAAGAAAAGTCTATACAGACTTAAACAGACGCCACGACAATGGTATAAGAAATTTGACTCTTTCATGATGAGTCAGGAATACAAAAGGACATTTGCAGATCCTTGTGTTTATGTTCGGAGATTCCATGATGATAAATTCATCATACTCTTGTTATATGTTGATGATATGCTGACTATGGGTCAGGATGCTGATATGATCCAGAAGCTAAAAAGGGAATTGTCAAAGATGTTTGACATGAAGGATTTGGGTAGTACAAAGCGTATCTTAGGAATGGAGATTCTACGAGCTAGGAAGGCAGACAAATTGTGGTTGTCATAAGAAAGATATATTGAATGGATGCTAGAAAGGTTCAATATGAAAAATTTAAAGCCAGTTTCTATACCACTTACTGGCCATTTCAAGCTAAGTAAGAGGCTCTATCCATCTACAGAGAAAGAAAAAGGTGAAATGTTAGTCATTCCATACTCATTGGCAGTTGGAAGTCTGATGTATGCTATGGTGTGTACACATCTAGATATATCTCATGTAGTTGGAGTTGTAAGCATATTCCTAGAAAATTCTGGTAAAGCACACTAGGAGGCAGTGAAATGGATCTTCAGATATCTCAGAGGTACCTCAAAGGTATGTTTAAGCTTTGAGGGATCAAAACCATCTCTTGAAGTTTATACAGATTCTGATATGGCTGGAGACATAGATTGTAGAAAATCTACTTCTAGGTACTTATTTACATTTGAAAGGGGGGTTATATCATAGCAGTCAAAGCTACAAAAGTGTGTTTCACTATCTACTACAAAAGCATAATAGATTGTAGCTACTGAAGGTGGAAAAGAGATGTTATGGATGAAGCGGTTTCTTCAAGAACTAGATTTAAAACAGAGAGACTACATAGTACATTGCGATAGTCAAAGTGTGATAGACTTAAGCAAGAACATTATGTATTATGCAAGGACGAAACACATAGATGTGAGATATCATTGGATTAGGAAGGCTATTGAAACAGCTTTACATTCCCAAATAAGAAAAGATCCAGCGACGAGAATCACTGCGATATGATGGCGAAGGTACAAAATAAAGCGGCCGCGATGTATCGGGGAACGCAGGCATGAGCTCCTGCTAAGTCAGAAAACTCCCACCTTCATTTGTTTGTTGCATGGGTCTAGAGGGGGAGATTTGTGGGATCCAACCCCATTCTTTGCTGCTGCAACAAGAGCCTTTCATGAGGAGAAATCTTTCTTTTCCATCGCCAAATAAGTATTGCATAGTAGCCTTGTTGGCAGAAAGTGAACTTTTGCTCAACACCACACATTCTTTAACTAATAGAAGCTGCAACAGTTTACGCTAATTAGCTTCATTCTCCAACTTCAACATTTTGCCTATAAATAGGCATTGAAGTAATAGTAGTAAGAGGTGGGGTGAGAGGCGACAGTTCTGGTGAAGCATAAGCAGTTTTCAGTATATTGTTCTTTCAATCACAGAGAGTTGAAAGGATAGGTGTGAAACAATTGGGGTTATCACACCAGAAAGAGTGGTAAGAAACATAGTACTCCACAGAGAGAGCACTGAAAGGTAAAATTGAGATGATTGTAAGCATATCTTGGGTGTGTGACATGTATACGAGTTTTTATTTCGTAGTGGATTATTTACTGCCAGTTTTCGCATGGAGATTTCCCTCGTGCGAAGCTTTTCTGCGTTATATCGGAATGTCGTTATTATCTTACCTTCTTATTCTCTGTAGATTGGCTTAGCCATCCATCTACACTTTCATTTCCCGAAGGTTGGCATAGCCTCCACTTGTTGCTTTTGTTATGTGAATTGGTCTGGCCTCCCAAACTGCTTATTTACATTTTTGTGGATTGGCATAGCCACCCAACTGATTATAATTTCGAGGATTAGCATTACCACCCAAGTGTTCATTTGATTTCCTGTGGATTGGCATTGCCACCCAATTATTGCTAACAATTATAATGGATTGGCAAAGCCATCCAAATATTATTTGTTGTAATATTCCACGGGTGACTCGCAATCCAACACCATCCTAAGGAGCCGCAACTCGACGACTCGGCTTTGCTAGCATGTCACTCCGACTCATGAAGAAGACGTAGACTGAGAAACTTTCCAGATAAGATATTGACCTTCAACGACCAAATGAAGAACGAGAAGAGCAACTCTGTCGGAGGCGAGATCTAATTTGGAAGTGGGTAGCAAAATCATAAACAAGAATGCCAAAAAGAGCAAAACATGAAATGGTTTCATTATTTCAGCGGCTCTAACAAACCACTTAAATTTTGTTTTTGGCTAGACGATGGTATTCATAGAAATTTATTGTGCGTCTCAACTGTGGAAGATGAGAAAATCTAGCAACACAAATGAAGAAAAAATGGGTTTATGTTTGGGTAGGGATGAGGGCATTTTTGTTAAAACAATGTTTGAGTTTAAAGAATCAAGTGCAAAGGTGTCACATAAGCTAAAAAATCATGTAAGGGGGGCCATATCAGCATCGTTAACGTCCTGTTTGACCATCTGTTAATTTCGTTGACAATAGAAACATTTTTTAGCTATGAAATGAACATTAGGGGTAACGGTAGACCCGAAAAAAGTTTAAGGACCTAGTTAGACATATAACCAAACATCATGGCATTTATGCACCTTATCCCTTTATATATTGTTTAAATATTTTATATCATCTCCCACTTCGAATAGGAAGGAAGTTCATGGAACTATATAAGTATGGCTCCTCTTAACTAAGTAGTTACATGTTAAAGTCATTAGGGTGTGTAGGCCCAAGATTAATAATATCTATATGATCGGGTGTGAGTTATTAAAAATTATATCAAAGCCGATCCACAATTCTTATGTGAAGATTCGTTTGACCATGTAGATGTGTTTGTTTGTCTATTTAGCCCTACAATCCTATGAGACACAGTGAAAATTTTGTGTTTGCATATAAATGTTGGGTATTTTTAGACTGAAAAAAAATCAGATGTTAAGTTACACATACGACCAAAAGTCGGAGACATTTGTGCACCTTATCCTTTTGATATTAGTCAACTATATAATAAATGTTTTAGAGTACTTTTTGAAACATCTCATTACATCAACAAAGATGTTCAAAATAACAAAACCATTTGAGTGTGTCAATTACGTGACAATGTCTATACAATTTATATTTTAAAATATGATTTCAAGATAAATGTTTTTCAAGTATGGATGATGAAAGTTGTTTGTGACATAAGAGATTCAAACATGCCATCATGGACCTCATTTCTATTCCTTATTTTGATATATTTTTTAGAAAATATTACTAAATAATAATTTTTAATATAAATTAGCATGAGTTAAAAATCTTCCCCAAATAAAATTATTATTTTAAATTTTAAATAAAAACAATTTTTTTTTATAAAAAAAATGTATTTTTGATAAAAGAAATAAAAAAAGTAAGAAAGACTAATTATTTTTAAATAATTGTTTGTATTTATTTTTACAACTCGCATCCAATAATGTAGATATTGTTCACTTTTTAAGGAACCCTCACATTTTTTAAACACATCTAAGAGACGTCTATTTTTATATAATGTCATGAACTTTCTCTCTATCCGATGTGACATGTGACAAAGACCCCCCATGCAAACACTTCTTCATTGTGTACTGACGAATATATTTTATACTCATTTTATCTCCATGTTTTACTTAGTATTTAGTATTTTTATGATATAAATAAGTTTTTTAATACTCTAAATATTCATTTTTATGATTAGGTCAACCATTTGGTGCATCGGAACGGAAATTAAGCGAAAATGTCAAAAAATCAACAAATTTAACATTTAGCATGTATCAAACATTTGTGATTTTTTCGTCTGCATGATGTCCTCCCATGGCTCCCTCATTGGCATGGATGCATTCTAGACTCCAAAAGATTTCCATAAAACTTGAGTTTACCCAATTTGAAGTCTAAATGAGCAAGATACGATCGAGAAATAGAGGAAGAAAAACAGGGCAATGTTGTGAATAGTTTCAAGCCCCAGCTTGAGATTCTCATTCTGAGGTGTGATTTTGCCTTACCCGCAACAGTGTATTCACGTTGAGGCGCCATTTTCAGGCTCAACACATTGATTTGCTGATTTAAGGCCCATTTCAAGCCTTCTCTTGGTTTGGCCTATAAATATAACATTCTAGGGCTTTAGAAAAAGGCCCTTTGGGTGGAAACACCCTAGGGCAAAGCTCTTTTGGGAGAAAATCAGATTTTGCACTTGGATTGAAGAAGGAGAAGAAGATTGAATAGAAGAAAAGGCTTCCATCTACACAGTTTATTTTCTTCTCTTTTTTTCATGCTTTTCCTTATTTCTATGGTTGTATTTCTTTCCTTTATGAGCTAATTCCATTTTGTTAAGGCTAAGATGAAGTCAAGACTTGAATGTATGAATTCTCCTATTTTCTATTGATTGATGGTTTATTTTCACATATATGTTGAGTATTTCATTTAGACTTTAATGCATATGAGAATTTGGTTAATTTTTGCATGATTTGTGGTTTGATTTGAGACTAAGAAGTGATGATTGAATTATATCATGGATAAAATGTCATGTAATTGTCATGAGATAGAGATATAAATGAAATTAGGTGTGGTATTTTGGGTTTTTCTAGGGTTAATTGCATCCTTAGTTATGATGGTTTGAGGCAGAGATGCAGTATAACATTTTCTAAGGGTGTGGATGCTTGAGAAATATTCACATATATATTTGTGAAATCGCCATCAACGTAAGAAAATAATCATTAATTGATTGAGTTATGAGGTTCATATAGGTTTGTTTTGGCGAAATCTATGCCCTAAGGTTTTTTAGGTTATTTTAATCTTTCTTGAGTCTTTGTTAGTCTAGGACTTTGCATGCTAGTTAGCTTAATTGAGGTTTTTTTTTTCCAAATTTTCAATCATCCAAATAATACCTAAGCTAAATTATAATCGATAGTTAGTAGACCAATCCTTATGAGACGATACTCTTACTTACACATTATATTACTAGTACACGACGCATGCACTTGAGCACCTAGGCATATCACATTTTCATGTATACAATTCGTGCCTATCATGTCCCATGTGATTACGAGCTAATCAAATAGACATACACTCCCTATGAGGCCAAACAAACACTAAACAGGGATTGAGGATCGATTTTAATATTATTTGTGATGACCCGCATCCAACCATGTAGACTGTTCACTTTATGTCACATTCAACATCAAATAGGGGAAAACATTCTTGACACTATATAAGGATAGACACATCTTAACCTAATGGTCACATTTAAAGTTTCAGTAAGGGCTCCTTAGGCCTAAGTGAACAATATCTATATGATTAGATGCATGTCATCAAAAATGGTATAACCGATCCCCAACTCTGGATGTGAAAGATTTGTTTGGCTCTTTATATGGTGTTTGTCTATTCGATTTTGCTTCATGATCTCATGAGGATTGTTTGTCACATCTCACAAAGATGAGCTCCTCTTAACCTAATAATTATGTATTAAAGTCGTGGGGCTCTTTGGATTCAAAACAAATATAATATCTACATAATTTGATGGAGGTTGTCACATTTATAATTTACAAATATTGATTCTTATTTTGTACTTTTTATTTTCACATGTAAGCGCATGGGAACACACTTAAGAAAGGCATAATGTATGAGCTAGAGGATGGGACGTTTTGCATGATATGAAGCATTTGGAAGAATTCGTGAAACATGAACAAGGTTGAGTCCCACGTGGGACAACAATTCATTCGCTGCATGTGTTTTGCGCACAGATGGCAGAACTTCTTCGTCCATGCCTCACATGCATCTTTGACAAACACTGCCACATGCATCTCCTACAATTAATCCTTATTTAATTGAAATATATAAAAAAAAAAAAGCTAATTTTATTATAATAATATATATTCATTTTCCCAATAATTTGAAAAATAGTAAAAAAAACAGATATTATAATTCAATAAAAGAAAATTGGAAATGAAATGCATTTTTTTGTTTTTCTTATTCTTTTTGTTTTTTAGAGCTAAAAACAGATTTTAAAAACATAAAATATACAAGCCCTTTGTTTTTGTTTTTAAAGAAAAAATAGAAAACAATAATAATAATAATAATAAATATACTTAAAAACAGTAGCAAATCCAAGAATTTAGTTTAGAGGGGGACATAAATTGACAAAGATGGAACTCTAGTCTAGTTATATGACTTATATAGGATCTTACAAATTCAATAAGGGTATGATTAATGTTTTGAGTTTGAGTCCATCGCTCTACAAAATAAATCATTTTTACAAAAAAATTTCAGGATGACATATTCCCCCTAGGCATTATCTAGATTGGTGGCTACCTAAAACATATTCAAAAGAAATGAAATATTCTTAGATTTTTTTTTTTTTTTGACAGCAGAGTCTTAAATTAGGGTATATGACGTGATAAGTAAAGGGTTCAATTTAGACAATAATTATATGATTCATTATATATATATATATATATATATGTTATATATATATATATATATATATATATATATATATATAATGATTTCAGGATGATATATTCTCCCTAGGCATTAGCTAGATTGGTCGCTACCTAAAACATATTCAAAAGAAATGAAATATTCTTAGATTTTTTTTTTTGACAGTAGATTCTACATGTTAAATTAGCATATATGACGTGATAAGTAAAGGGTCACATTAGACAATAATTATATGATTCATTATATATATATATATATATACTAATTTGAAATTTTGAGATATTTTTCTAAATTTTTTAATATTAATGAATGAGGACTCACTTTTCTCAAAATGATACATTTTAATTAAAATATGAAAATACTTTTTACTAATAAATGATAAAGTTTGTATTTATTTAAATGGATTAAAAATGACCATGAAGACCTATTCAATAACCATCTTTTTTTTAAAATATCTATCTGTATGACTCAAGTGGTGAAAGGTAAATGGGTATTTCGAAAAGTTCAGGTTCAAGTTCCTATAAAAGCATAGTACTACAACGATAACTATTAGATGTAAAAAAAAAACTTTTTCTATAATACAAATAATATTAGGTAACACAATCTTTTTACTTTTATTCACTTTTGTATATGATAATGTTGTCGTTGTTAATCTGTTCTTACAAAGATTTGATCATGTTATATCTATTCCACCATTTACCACTTGGGTCACACCTTAAACCATTCATTAAGCGGATATTAGCCTATTAGGTAACACTTTTGATAATTAAAACAAATAGTTGGATAATTAAAACCAAAAAATCATAAAATTTAAAATTATTTTTTGTTGTCTTTGATTATTTTTTATAATTATTTTAGTAAATAATTATGTGACGCCCCAATCCTAAGGGGTCCTTTTTTTTTTTTTTTTTAACACCACCGTATAAAGTCTGTTGCGACACAAAATACCTCTATCGTGTGTGCTCACCTCTTGTATGTTAAATTTATCAAACGTACACAAGCTTTGGTCTCATTATGCACATGGCTTTCTCTATTCATGACGCAACACAATGCCTACATTGTTGTGACAAAGACTCACGTATTCGTTGCAATGCGAATGCCTGCATTTCACTATCGTGACATAAAGCACTATGTCATGACATGGAAAGCCCCATGTCCTGGAACTTTCTGTCGCGACGGAGGGTTCACCCATTAGCACACAAGCTTAGGACAACCCCCGTCATACATCAAATTCTTTGTCAGCGACGAACTCTCTCGCTCTTGCTCCCAACTTGGTCGCGACAAGAAAATACTTTGTCGCGACCTAAAATCCCTTGTCTAGGCCAAACTCTGTTGCAACGTAAGAATACTCTATCGCGACATAAAAACCACATCCAAGGCTAAACTCTGTCATGACGCAAAAATACTATGTCGCGACATTGTCACGATAGAGAAGCAAGCACTATCGCGACATGGAAAAACTATGTCACGACAAAGCAATCCACTCCGCAAATTGAGAACCAGTGTCACGACACGTGATTCCCTCACAGCGACACAGACCATAACTTCATTGCGACCAAAAACCCTTGTCGCGACCTAAAACTTGCCCAAACCTGCAATAGCCTTTCTAGCATTTCCTTACACTCTAACTTTTCCTGCATTATAAGTTGTCACAATGACCTCAAAGATAATAAAGGCAACATAAAAATCGAAAACTCGCCAACTATATTAAACAATTCCAAAATGAGTTTTATTACAACTCTTCTTTTATACATAACGTAAACCGGATAACCTGCTCGAATTTTGGCTAAAATACAAAAAATAAGTCATAATCTGACCTTCTTTACCTTTAAGATCTCATATGAGTTCCACCTCCTAGTGTACTCAAAGACCTAAAAATACTTTCCCATGATAAATGAGTGTCCAAGAGAGGAACTCTCATAGCTGCCATCACTTAGTCACATTACGCACGCTACGATTCAATCATTACAAAACACATTGAGCAACAACATATGCATTTCTACATGAATGCTCACATGTCATGCCAATGTCCCGAGCCCTCACTGACTCCCTCACACATGCATATGCCATGCGCGAAAAACCTTCATTTCCAAAACAAAAGATTTTTGTTTTATATTTCAACCCCTTGGACGGTCTCCGAAAAATCATGATCAAAAGTCATGTGTCTTTGTGGGTAACGAACTTTCCTGGTTTCACCCCTCGTGCATCGTGACACCTTCCGACACTTTCTGCACTTTCACCGCTTTGACGATATGTCCCGACCAAAAATACAAGTCTTTCACCTAAGGGCGTGTCTATCCCTTCTTGCTATTACGCGACACATAATTTCAAACTATGCGACTCTAGGACGTCGTCCCTTTTTCAGAGCCCACCATTTAAACAACAAACACGATGTTCTTTTATGCCATGCACTCACACCCGTTCACGCGATGTCCCCGTGCATATGCAATGCAGAATGTCATTGCATGTTCTTTCATGTTACATACATGATGAGAGCTACATGCAACATTTATGATTCATGGATAATCATATCTACAACATACAATTTACATCCATAATACAACTCATGTAAATACATCAGTTTAGCATATATCCACATGATTCTTTCACACACTTGCATGTCATTCAATCAAGCAACAACACACAAAACTAGATCTTCATGTTCAGACCCAGAATAGTACATATAGTTCAACAAGTCAATCCATGTCCAGCACTAACACACTACAAAATCATCATACTCAAGCCCGTATTTTCCAGCAAGTACAACCTACTTTAACTCCATAGCTTTTGAGAACGTAAAGGACCTAGAAACTGTCCAATTCACCAATAGTTTGATCACAATCGTTTCAGACCAAATTTCAACTATTAGGGGCTACACTTGGCTGCCATTGAATGGCCCTTAGATATGACTAACCAGAGAATGAGAGAAACTCTACCTTCTTGGAGCGGTATACCGGGGCCTTGCTTCCTAATCTGTCGAACCTTTTGTTGAGTTCGAACACCGGAGACCAAGATGCTGGGACCTCCTTCCCTCTCCTTTTTCGCACATAGTTCAACATGTCAATCCATGCCTAGTAAACGACACACTACAAAAATCATCATACCAAGCCCGTATTTTCCAATAAGTACAACCTACTTTTAACTCGCAGCTTTGAGAATGTAAAGGACCTAGAACCGCCCGTAATTCACTAATAGTTTGATTACAATCGTTTTTGCACTACCAATTATTGTATACACCATGGCCATCGAACGGCCCTTAGACAAGGGACTAACCGTGAGAATGAGAGAACCCATACCTCTGAGCACGTACCAAATTTTGTTTCCAATCCGTCGAACCTTTGCTTGTTCGGCCCACCGAGACTGGTAGATGCTAGACCTCCTTTCCTCTCCCTTTTTCTTTCTATTCTTTCTATTTTTCTCTCCCACCGAACTCCTTTTGGTCTAGGTGTAGGACAACTTTCTTAATCCAGCTTGACACATGGCAATCACCATGCCATGTGAGTTCTCATACACACCCCCACTTCATGCATGATAATATGACACACACTGCTTTCCATGTGCCAAGTGTCTGCTTGTTTGGTGCCACATGGCACGTGTCCTCATGCCACGTGTCGCTACGCTATCTGCCCTCTTACTTCCCCGAACACGCGAAATTTCGATCGTCCCCGACCGACTACGTAGCTGATTTCTACGCATATTTAACTCAACAGCTGCTCCGCCGTTATCCGGCATTCAAGAAAATTTCGCCTTACGTTTCATAATCGTGAATGCAGGTAATCTATTGTTACACTTTACCCGGGTCCTCACAAATTATATATGAAGAATCTTAAAAATAAAATAATATAGATAAAAATTATTTTTTTCAAAATTAAAAAATATGAAGAACATGTTAACAACAACTTCCACAAACATATTTATATTTCAAAACACCCTTAATTATAATAAAAAGAAAACAATGTTTTAAGAATAATTTCTATTTTAAAATCATTTACTAATTACAATTAAAATATAAAGCTCTATTTGTTTCAAAATGGTAAGAAAAATATTTTTTATTTTTGACTTTCATATTAAAAATATTTTAATTAGTTAAGTATTTTTTATTTTAAATTTATTTTTTAACTATCAAAAATTATTTTTTATTGGTAAGTTAAAATATATAAAATATATTTAAAATAATAAATAAATATAATTTATTATATTTAACTTCATATTTTATTTTTTTAACTTCTATTCAACTTTGACATTTAAAAAAAAAAAAAAAAACTTATATTCAATTTTGATATTGCGTTATAGGACAACTATTTTCTTATAAATATTAGAATATTAGGCCTCAAATACATTTTCTTTTTTCAAATTTTATTTTCCTTAATTGCCATTGTCCATCAAATTTGATTGAATCAAATATATATGGGATAAGATGTATAAATGTTATCTATTTTTGATTGTATATCTCACTTTATATCTAAACTTTTTTTTCGATATTTTGCTATAAGTCTCACTTTGTATTTAAAACTTTTTGATCTCAAAATATCTAACATTTACTTTTTTCGTAACTCAATCATGTCTCTAACATTAGAATTAGAAGAAGATATCGAATATTGGTTAAAATTTTGATTAAATATTTCGCATGTGTAAGAGTTTCGAATTTAGATATGAAAATTCCAATTTAGATATGAACATTCCAATTTGTGAACATTCCTTCGGTGATTACCGAAGTAAATATTAGAGGATCTTGGGACAGAAAAAAATTTGGGCAAACGTCAAGCATTTTTACATCTGATGGCAAAGGTATCCTAAAGGTCGGTGAAAATTTCTTGTCATTTATCATGCCTAATTGATGTGGAGTTTTATTTCCACGCAGTCAATTACGAAAGAAAGAAAAGGAAAAAAAATGAAGGCAAAAATGGTTGAAATCGACTCAAACTTTATCCACAATTGGCGGCCAAACAAGGACTGGCACAGCTGCATTTGTACGAGGCTGAGAGCAGACCTCTGAGACCATCTTTCCCCTTTGCGCCACATAATTCTACCTTTCTGATACAGGGGAATTGGGGTATTCGGCGCTTCCCTTCAATGGCTTCCAGAATTGCTGATTCAATGTTGCTCGTCATGGTAGCTCCATTCTTCATCTCTTTTTTTTTTTCCTCCGAAACATTTTATCAAACATGTTTCTTGTAACACGGTTTGATTTTCCAGGGCCCCCATCAAAGATCAATTCCAAGCCATAGAGCTGGCCTCCATTGTTCTCCAGGCATGCATCTCGCTCTCACACTCACCCGGTTGTCCTCTTTTTCATTCTGTAGTTGGGTTTTGAAACTTCTTGCGTTGAATCTCTGAATTTTATGTTATATTGTAATCTTTATGTTTTCTGGCTTAGTGGGAATCTGGGTTTCGTTTATTATTGAGTCAGAGTCAAATGCATTCAGTTTTCAACTGCATTTGGTGTAGAAAACAGCGTTTGGATATCAATTTTTGGTTTCAATTTCTAAACTATTTCAAGACTTGGATTCAATCTTGTACTTGAACACACACTTAGGTTTTGTTTGGGGTATGCCTTTGGTAAGTGATAAGAGAGCAAAGTAAGTGCATTATGTTTGATGATTAGGCCCAGTCCAAAATTTCAATTCGTGTCATTGAGTCCAGTGGACAGCTGAAAGGAACACGGTCTATTGGTATGTTTGGTAAAATAACTTAATGGTGTGACTTGAAGTAAAAAACAACTTTAAGGATAGATGTCCTTTGCTCTAATTATCTTCACCATGTCCTTTGCTATTTCATGGTCTCCATTGTTACTTGACCTTATTTACCTTAATTACAATATATGAGAATAAATGTACCACTTTAATGATTTGAAATATGTTTTAAGGTAATCTTACCAAACAATCTTTATACATAAAGTAATAGTTAAGTCATAAGTTCTAAGCTAACAACTTAAGTATAATTTAACTTAAATAATTAAGTAATAAATATTAAGTTTTACTCGACACCTGTATTACTCTAATTTTGAGAATATAGAGCTGAAATTCGGAAACTGCATTCTTGTATCAACTCTTAATTGATATTCATCAGACAATTTCCCTCTAAGTTTAACTCGTAAACGACAACTGGAGACCCTGTTCAATATTTTATACAGGTTGCTAAATAAAAAAGGATGGAGTTTTAGTATGTACTTATATTCTCAATGCTTCTGTCATAACTTTTAGAACTTGAGGTAGTAAAATTTTGTAATAGTTGCATTCTTTTAAACAAATTTTTAAAAATAATTATCCTCTTAAGGTTGGTCTCCTACAATTTGTACAAGAGTTCTTACTATTTTATGTTTTTAAATAAGAAAAGACCATAGGTATATCCAAATACTACCTTAGTTTCCAAGAATTCAAGTTCAGACTCTTGTAGCAATCAGTTTCTACCCCACAAAATAAGTAATGATCCTTTTTCTCAGTTTCTTAACCATCTCACACCCATAATATGGAATCTATACAAATGACTCAAAAAACACATTGCAACAAGCACTTGAGTTTTGGCAACATTTTTTTTTTTTTCTGTTCACTTTTTCCCCCTTCAAGTCCAGTTGCTGAAAATGAAGTACCCCAACTAACCTTGGTTCTTGTTCCACAAGCCTGTAAAACAAAAAGGTTAAGAGAATTTCGTGCATGAAAATCTGTGGAATATGGAGGAAGTAACTAGAAAACCAGCCACAATCATGATGCAACCAACTTAAAGCAATTCATTTAATCAAAATGTTGTCACATATCTATTGTCATTTTGGCATGTAGATTACCTCCCCAGATGCAATGACACCCTTTCTAGAAACTCTACAAATCCCATAATGCCCACTTTATTTTTGTCAATAGTAAATTTGTGATATCACTTCCATTGCATGCCCTGCAGCAATGCCATGATGATACCACCTAATACTCCTTAGTCATTTGTAATCAATGTTTTATAAGTGTTGCCGATACATATTCAGAACATCCATTGTTGAAACAGGAACAAGACCCAGTTCAAGATTTTCAAATTTTAGCAATGAATCAGCCCATAAATATTGATCATGGATGGTACAATCCAGTGATGGCTGAATTGTAACTGATACGTGCTTGGGTCATGGCCAATTTGCATCATGGCATCAAAACCCAGATTAGTTTCTAAGCATTTTGACTAGACATCATTCAATATGAATTGATTATGTAAAAAACTAATTTAGTTTTGAAATGTTAGACCTTTCAAGTTTTAAGATTACCATAAACCAATCTGAGTGTGGTTTCATGAGAACTTTTTTTTTTTTGATAGATAAGCAAAGATCAAAAGCTACAAAGTATACAGGCAGCCAAAAAACCTCACCACACCCCTATACAGGCAACCAAAAAGAAAAGGGGCAAGCAGAACAAAAAAAAAACCCACCATGCACCCCTCAATTCAAATTCATCCACTCCAAAAAGCCTATAAGTGTAGTAATCTCTCCACCTATGTACAAACTATTCCAACTCCACAAATTAGAAAGAAAAGAATGTTTTAACCTCTGTATAGCTAGAGTCCCATCCCTAAAAGCTATATGGTTTTCTATTAGTTTTTCGGGTCCCATCCCTCTGTACAAAAGAATGGTCTCATGAGGACTTACATAATGTTAAATGCAATACATGTTTTCTATTAGTTTTTTGAGTCCATGTAATTGTGATTATTTTTCTGACATAGTTTGTTTTTTAGAAAAAAAAAACTTCTGTACCCTTTTGACTACAAGATGCTGAGATCAATCCACCTTGGGACCTTCAAACCAGAAACTGATACTGTGACTTTGAATCATATTTGGAGTTTATAGACTCCAAAAAGCTAGCTTCAAAACTCTACTAACCTGCTTTACATATTCCCCTCTGATATCAACTCTTAAATATGTCATTTCTTAGCCAAATTTTGGCTACTCTAAGTTGCTCCCTCAAAATGGAAAAACTTTTATTTTCGACTATAATAAATGAAATAGGTTTTGATTTTTGCTATCATCAATTCCAACATCCTTGAGTTTATCAACATGTTTGACCATTTATATTCTTCACATAAGGCTAGATGTTTTTACCTATCATTAAACTGAAATAGTCACGCAAGCAACCTTATATTTCACCATAGCCATATAAAAAGAAGAAAATATGTCATCTTCTAAGTTTTATGTTTTGAGTTCAAGTTTACCAGTGTACTTTTACGAATTTCTTTCCCTGTATCTTAAGCATGGAAACACTGGGAAGAATGTTTGTTGGTTGTGTATATAGATGTCATGTATCATTGAATAAGTGTGATGTCATGCATCTTGTTTATTTTTTGTCCCATTTATTTTTATGGCACCTCATAAATGTTTATGCTGATAGACAGGCATGCTTTGTCTGAAGTTGAAAAGTATTCTTGGGAAGGAAAAAAAACGTCAATGTTCTGTTTCAACAAAAAGGTCTAAATTTGTACAAGCTGTGGCAATTCCCGTTGCTCCTCCTCCCTTAGACAGTGCAGAATATAGGAAACAATTAGCCAAAAACTATGGCTTTCAACAAATTGGAGAACCACTTCCAGAAAATGTTACGTTTAAGGATGTCATTGATACTCTTCCAAAAAAGGTAATTTTATTACAAGCTCATTTTATGCATTGAAATTCATTCCTGATCCAAGTGTTTGCTCATATGCAATTTTGGACTGACCATCAAGAAGTGTTTGTCACTTCAGATGTTGAAGATAATCTTTTCAGGTTAATTTTACTGAGATGGCTGCTTTTTATCATGCAGCTAAAGATGTAATAACTGAGTATCAATTTGATAGGATATCTTATGTAAATGTATGTTTCTTTACCTAAGATCAATTCTGATAATAGATTTATTTTCAAGCATCTGTGATGCTTGGCTCATTTGTGCTTAGATTATTATCTATTAATCTTACATGTTTAAATGAAAATTGTTTACAATATTTATTTTTGGCTATATACTGTACTTGTGTATGTTAGGTGCTGCATACTGAAAACTTGGCCAAATTGCTCAAAACCAAGCTGTCTGAATATTTTAGTTAATGTATTTTGTTGTTCATTCTCCTGCCAAAGAGTAAGCATGTGTTTAATTATTTGTTGGAGTTCCTTAAGAGGAGGGGTTAGCCATGTGGATTAGTAATATGAGAGGAGAGCTAGACAGAGTGAATGAGGAGTAACAGCATGAAATGGTTGCAGATGGGCTGTGAGCAAGTAGGTGAATTTTATGGCCTTTTTGATAGCAAAGATGAAATTCTTCTTGATCATTTTTCAGAAATGTGTTAATAGTAGAAATGAAGATTATTTTTCAGTTTAAAGGAAATGTGACTATATATTTGGTATTAGTGGAATGCAAATATTGAAAAACAATAAAACCTTCAAAATATGATTGATGAGGGTTTTGCCACTTTTTTTTAAGAAATAAAGAAAAAAAAAAGGTTCAGTCATAATTTTAAAAGGTACCGTTAAGTGCACCTAGGCTCTAGGCTACTCCTTGGTTAAACGCTTCACTTGTCAAGAAATGCACCTTATTGAAGAAGTGTGCCTTATAGACTTTACTTTTTCTTTTTAAGTACTTTTATTTTCTAAATTTCTTAATGTATATCAGAATTTATATAATTTCACTACTTTTTTATTAAATTTTTTTTTTTTTATAATGTTTGGATTCTTAATTTTTTTTATTGATTGAATTAGATTTTGAATCATATTTTATAAAATTCATATGCATCTTATGGTATATTCCACTTTGCTCAAGTGCATGCCTTATGTGCTCCTTGCGCTTAAGCTATAGGGGACTTTTGCACCTATATAGGCCTTGTGCCTTTTAAAACTGTGAGCTTATTTTAATCTCCTTTTCACATGGAACACATATTTTCTTATCAAATGTGATCATCACAGATGCAAAAACATGATGAAATTTATGCATCATAAAAGAACAGAGCAGCATACTGAATTTATGTGTCATGAGGCAAAGGTCAATCATTTGGACATTGACCACATTATGCATCCAACTTAAAACTTAAATTGGTAATTATGTTTGCTCAAAAGGCATAATTACTCGACATTTATATTTTCCTATAGTCTCAGCCAAATAGATATAGGTAAGAATCAACATTGAAAATATATCACATCTAAGATATATAGCCCTAATTGATCCCGTTGCATATAACTGAATAACATGTCTGAAATACCATACCCGATTAACATCCAAAATAATACCATGGGAGATGTTCAAAGTAAAACATTATCATAACCAAAATAGTAATAAGAAAATGTATAATATAGTTGTTTTCAGAAGAATGCAATCCTTCTTAATGTGGCTTATCTTATGATCAAGCCACATTCTCCTGTAATGCCATCTCTGATAATGGATATTTTTGGAATCTATGAATCTCACTTATGTTTATATTAGGCATACTTGCTGGAATTTCTGATGCTATTTTCCCTAAAATTTCTTGATGTTAGGTGTTTGAGATTGATGATGTGAAAGCATGGAAGTCAGTCTTAATATCTGCAACTTCCTATGCATTGGGGCTCATCATGATTTCAAAAGCTCCATGGTATCTACTTCCTCTGGCTTGGGCATGGACAGGGACTGCAGTCACTGGAGTTAGTTCTGTATTTATCATCTCTTTATGTTATGTGGCTCATTTGTACTTTACTTTTAAGTTCCCTTCGTAATTTTTTTTCCATATAAATGTTATATTCAAGCAAACTATTTTTTTTTTGTATTAATTTATTCCTTTCCATCCTTTTTTAAGTTCTTTGTTATAGGGCATGATTGTGCTCACAAATCGTTTTCGAGGAACAAATTACTAGAAGACATTGTTGGAACTCTTGCCTTTTTGCCGCTAATATATCCATACGAACCATGGCGGTTTAAGCATGATCGGCATCACGCAAAGACAAACATGTCTGTATGATATTTCCTATCAATTCATTTATTCAGTGGAAATAATTGCTTTTTATTGGTTCTGATTGAAACTGTACACTATCCATGAATTATAGAAAGGACAAAGTGACTTAAGTATCAGAATTGGATGTTTAAGTGGAAATATATTATGTAGAAGAGTTTGGAAAAGAAAAAAAAAAGGTAATTTACAGTATTAGAGTATTTAGCTTGGACTTGTTTTTGGGGATAAAGGCGCAGTCATGCTCAGTTTGCTAGGATACCTTTATTACTTGAGCTCTTCTAGGTTTGGCTTAGACCTTTTATGTCAATTATAGTCTGCCATCCTTTCAGAATTAGTCACATGAGGGTGAATTATCATTCCTTTCTGAACCTGTATCATATCCTTTAGTCTGGTGTTTTGGTAGTAGGCAAAAGCATATTCACAAAACAGTACTTCAAATACTACTGCATTGACAGTGCAACAAAGCTATTAGTTTGGAGCATTATCTAGATAGAATGCACCCAATTTCCAAGGACACTAAGGTTGTGGTTTCCGAGAAGTACTAAGGAAAAAAAAAATGCTAAGGAAAATTATTTTCTCATGTTTGGTTCTCCTATTAAAAATTCCAAAGTATATAAACTATAATAAAAATTAGTTGGGAGCTTTTACATTTTAAAATTATTTAATCTCTATACTGATGAACTAAAATAAATAAAATGAGTTTGAAGTAGCAAATAAGAAAAATTTATCGCCTTGATCTCTATTCTTTTCTTTTCCTTTTTCTTTCTTTCAACTTTTCATTTTGTATTTCTTTTTGTTTCCATTGGGTCGCCTTTTCAGCGCCTCTTTGTTAATATATCTTCTTACTTATCAAAAAAAAAAAAAACTTTTTATTTCTATTTTCTTCCCCTTGCATTTTCCCTCAAATTTCCAAGAACCAAACTTAGCCTAAAAGCTTATTTTGCTATCTTGAAACCTTGTATTGGTTGCATGTCAAACCCCATTATCTGTGATATTTTTATTCACTCTATCATTGTTGTTATTATTATTACTATTGCTTTTGTCATTTCATAAAACTCTAGCTTTGTCGTTTGTACTCTAGTCCTCTTCTTCTTGTTATTTACATAAAAATTTTGCATTTCTTTTCATTGTTCATCTTAACATCTAAAACTCCAGACTCTTATCTCTGTCTTTCCTAAATCTAGGTTGTTGGAAGACACAGCTTGGCACCCTGTTTTGGGGGAGGAGTTTGATTCATCACCAATTTTGCGCAAAGCAATTATATTGGGATATGGTCCAATTCGGCCTTGGATGTCTATGGCTCACTGGTATAGTTTTGTCCTATGAGGATCATTGCATTTGTAACTTTCTCTGTTTGTGATGTCCACGGTCACCAATGGAAACTTGAGAAATCATTACATTCATGTGTTTTCATTTCATATGGATGTACTTTAACATTAGTAAGCCTCGTAATAGGTTGATCTGGCACTTTGATTTGAACAAGTTCAGACCTAATGAAGTTAAGAGGGTGAAGATAAGTTTGGCTTGTGTCTTTGCATTTATGGCTATTGGATGGCCCTTGATTATCTATAAGACGGGAGTCATGGGATGGATCAAGTTCTGGTTAATGCCATGGTTGGGTTATCACTTCTGGGTAATGTTCCTCCCTAACTTCTCCTGATTATATGTGGATTCTATATTAAACATGATAAAATTGATCATTATCTCTAGAAAGTTTTGATATTATTTAGTCAGATGGACCATAGATATTACTTTTTCAGATGTATCAGATGTGTGATAGACATAATAGAAAGGATTGGTAGCACATTTAGTGGGGTTCACCATTTGTTATATGTGATTTATTCACAGCAATACTAATCCCATGAGCAATTGATCTCTAACACCCATTATTTTGCATGCACGCTTTCCTTGAACTATTCATCTTTTTATTTTCAAAATCATCATAATTTTTTTAATAGTTAAACTAAATCATCATAATGTTTTGCTTAGATTCCTTTAAGTTGCTAATTTTTCATGATAGTTTTATTGATAATGAGGAATCAACCTCAACAATGAGACATTTATCCCAAGTTACCAGCTTTTGATGAAGCAAACTTTTGGGTGATATGGGCCTTCCCTTCTATCCTAAGAAAAGAGAGAAGAAAAGAATACTTTTCTTTATTGAATGGATGAGTGAGCAAAATACAATATAGGTTCTACCTATTTATATAGGTTAGGAAGACACAAAAAGGAAACAAATAAAATACAAAAAAGAAGGAAAATAATGTACAATAAATGAAGGAGATAAACCAAAGAATATCTTATGATTCTCAACACTCCCCCTCAAGTTGGAGCATATAGGTCATATCCACCAAGCTTGTTACACATGTACTTAATTAGAGAAGGTCCGTTGAAGAGGGTCCGTTAGAGAGGGTCCAATGAAGAGGGCCTGCCTGAGAGGGTCCACCGGAGAAGGTCTAACGGAGAAGGTCCGATGAAGAAGGTCTGAAGGAGAAGGTCCAACGGAGAAGATCCGACGGAGAAGGTCCAACGGAGAAGATCCGATGGAGAAGATCTGACGAAGAAGATCTGACGGAGAAGGCCCGACGGAGAAGGTCTAACGGAGAAGGTCCAACGAAGAAGATCCGACGGAGAAGGCTCGTCGGAGAAGGTCCGTCGGAAAAGAGGACTCACTCCAGAACCAACCATGACTCTGATACCATGAGAAAGAGAGAAGAAAATAATACTTTTCTTTATTGAATGGATGAGTGAGTAAAATATAATATAGGTTCTACCTATTTATATAGGTTAGGAAGACACAAAAAGGAAACAAATAAAATACAAAAAGGAAGGAATATAATGTACAAGAAAGGAAAGAGATAAACCAAATAATATCCTATGATTCTCAACATATCCTATGTTTCTTAATCAGGGAAGGCTCAAATTCAGGATCTCTTTTTCTCTGCCAAAGGACACTACCATTGGGCTCCACTCTGTAGGGCTTTGTCATGATAGTTCAACAGATCCTTTTATAATTTTGGAAATTTTCTATTGTTGAAGAATTTATTCAATTTTCTCTGTATGCATTCATCAATGATTTCTAACTAATTTACTGTTTTTGTAATACAGCGACCTGATTACTCAAATCTAGAAGTTTCTATTTCCGTATCTAAGATATTTCTTTTTTTATTTTTATAGATGAGTACCTTCACAATGGTTCATCATACAGCTCCTCACATACCATTTAAATCATCAGATGAGTGGAATGCGGCTCAGGCCCAGCTCAATGGAACAGTTCATTGTGATTACCCTCGATGGTAATGAATCTCTATGGCTATGATTTCTCTTTGCTCTCTTCTCTTGTTTTTGAACATATGACAGATTAGTGCATTTTCAAAGCTGATGAAATGATGCTGTGTATGACTTATATTAGTGATCTTATCTATCTTAGGGCTGACTTATTTGTTGTCCTCACTCACTCTGCAACGAGTACCTGGCCTCTAAGGCTACACAATTAGAATATTTGGTAATACTTATTGAACATTTCTGAGTGTTATGAGTAGTTCTTCTCTTAAACATATACTGAACCTTTGGAAGACCCTTTAAAACTTGTTTGGTCACTGATAAGGCTTTTTGTCAGTAAATGTTACTTCATATATCCTGGCGTATTGGCTGAAAAAGGAAGCTAACATAATGCAGTTGGCAAGCCAAAAAGAAATTATTTGCAGATGTTCTACTGACAGTAATTTAGTTATTGGGCCCTATTGGCTGGTGAGGAAACATGTCTAACTTGTTCTTGAGAAAAGGAAAATAAATGTAATTATATAATTACATGGTTCTCGCTCATACAATCAGTGGTTTTTGTTGGTTGAAAATCGATTACAAGTTGACCCGTGCATGGTGATTCATTGAAGTGCAACTGAAAAGTCTCAAAAGTGGTTCTAATTGGTGGTCTTTTGAAATGAGTTTTAGATGGAAATAATTTTTTTGAAAAAAAATATTATTAAATTAGTTTGGAAACCGAAATAAAGACGAAAGTAGTGCGTATGACAGCGGCAATTGGAATTCATAAATTGTCAAATGCCGCTGTCCATGACAACGGCTTTTGACAGTTTTAATATAATAAATTTGGCCCAATTGCCGTCGTCCATGACAACAGCTTTTGGCAGTTTTAAGTCTAAATTTTATATTTCCAATTGCCGTTGTCCATGCATTATTTTAGTAATTAGTTTGGTTTTCAAACTAATTTAATAATTTTTTTTTTCAAAAAAATTATTTCTGTCTAAAACTCCTTTTGAAATGAAGTGAATTGTTTATATGATTAGATGTAAAGTACACCTGCTAATTTCTGTTTGTTTTTTTTTAATTGAACAGGATTGAGATTCTCTGCCATGATATCAACGTCCATATTCCCCACCATATTTCACCTAGGATACCCAGCTATAACTTGCGCGCTGCTCATCAGTCCCTTCAAGAAAATTGGGGAAAGGTAGGACTGAGTTTGTTTTTTTTTTTACTTTTATGGTTTTACTTTGAAAGCCCAAAGGCGGGATTTGGATTGGACATGGAAGTACCTCCTGTTTTCTTAGAATTTGAAAACATAAGTATCTCTATCAGAATGGGGTCATTATGTTGGCCCAGAAGGAAAAAAGATGTAATAAGAAATAAACTAATTACCCTGAAAAATAGAAATTAATCATTCTTTTTTAAAGAAAGATCTTGTTTATTGAAATTAAACAATTGAAGCTGTATTGACAACATTTTCATGTGGTTTCCAAACTCCATTAAAGGATCCTGACAAACCGGCCCTTTTCACTCACATGGTTTCTCATGACATTAACAGTACTTGAACGAGGCTAGATGGAACTGGCGTTTAATGAAGACGATCATGACAATATGCCATGTCTACAACAAAGAACAAAACTATGTTGCCTTTGACAAGCTTGCCCCTGAAGATTCTCAGCCAATCGACTTCCTTAGAAAAGTAATGCCTGATTATGCTTGATTTATTGTGTGCCTGATGAATGGGTCCGGCTCCTTTTTGTGCTTCCTTATCTGATTATCCATTGCTTTTTAGGTCAAATTACCTATTTGCTTTTCCATGTTGACATTTATGTTGAAACAACACTCCCTCTTTATTATTTATAAATTGAGTGGCGGGAAACATTGGAGGAAGTTTCCTGGAAATCAATAACTTTACTTTTGGGTTATGCTTTTCCTCTTCTTTACATTTCCTTACTTGGAACCACCTGTGTTGAGAGTGGAAAGCAACCATTGAGGGAAGTTCTTTTGGTTTGACACATCCAGAGGACC
The DNA here is from genome assembly GCA_016808115.1 of Tetrastigma voinierianum. Lineage (NCBI taxonomy): Eukaryota > Viridiplantae > Streptophyta > Magnoliopsida > Vitales > Vitaceae > Tetrastigma > Tetrastigma voinierianum. Next base: position 342,013 of record JAEQBH010002669.1, on the reverse strand, counting down.
TGAATATCAGTAGAGAGAGAGAGAGAGAGACAGAGAGAGATTTCAGGGATAGTTCTCTTTACATAGGCAGTTATTTACACCACTTATTCATGTTACATTTTTTTGTCTGCCTTAAGATTTTCAGAACAATATCAAACTTTCAGATGTTAAAAGAGATGGTTTTTGAGAGGGCTTCGAGAGCATAATGAATGAGAGTCTGACTTCATAGATGAATATGAGCTGTAACTGGTAGATTTGGAATTCACCCAAGAAACAGCATAATTTTTTAAATGAAAACACAGTTGTCTGAGATTAACATGATCCTGAAGAGTGGGGTCGGCCTCGGATTATTAATATCAGCTTTGCCATTTTATACATTATGTTGAATTTATTATATGGTTCACTAAATAGATCGAAATATGATTGAGGGCTTAGCTAAGAACTACCATGCGATATTATGGTAATGTTTGTTAGAATCACTGACATTTGTCGATGACTGGCAGTGATTTATATCAATAGAGTATCTTCTCATATAAATATTCATGTCTTTGACAATGATGCTTAACATTAGCAAGTTGCAGATTTACATTAGACTAGTCATAGTTACCACACTTCTATATTATTGGTGGATAAAATCATATCCTGTCTTATCATTTTTTAAATCTTGAAAGCAGGCATGCAGAGACTTGTCTTTTTTTTCTTTTTTCTTTTTTCTTTTTTATTCTTAATAGCAAGACAAAAGAGTAAAGTCAGGAGTAAGAGGTTATTGGTGTGGGTGTGATCATAACAAGATTTTGTGCCAATGGAAAAGCTCATAGTATTCAAAGTAAGTGTCGTTACAGGCAGTCTGAGAACTCAAAGCTCACCTGAAGGCTGAAACTAAAGCACAAACAGCACCTAACCATAACCACTTTACACTACTTTTAGATACTTAAAACTCTGTCCACCAGCTTAGCAGTTGCAAGTTGCAACTGCTCACATGCCCAATAGCATCATCACCTTCCTTCCTCTTCCCTCTTTTGATCTCATTATCTTCTCTTCTCCCAAAGAAACAAATGCGTACAGGATGAGAATAATCAACTTTGTCAAAAATACTGGTCAAAAGGAGAAAAAACAAGAGGGGTCTGTCCAAAAGATATATATATATATATATATATTCGATAATATGAAAGAGTCCTCAAAGTCAGTCCAAAAAAACAAGAGAAAGAAGTGTACATTACGCAAGTAGACCAAGAAAATATGCAGTGAAGGAAAAGTAGACCCTTGAATATAATGAATGATACTAGTGCAATTTTTCTAGAGGACTTTCAGAATTATGGTAGTTAGGCAGGCAATCTGTTTCATTCATTTCTGTATAATGTGATATAATGACAGGGAAACAAGACTAAAATTCTAAATACACACTACACTATGAGGAGAAGGAGAAGGAGGGATTATTAACAAAAACCATCCGCTGGGTGAATCATAGAATTGGGGGAGATGGAGTCTCCCATATATCAAACACGTTTTCCTCACTGTGAAGAGCAAAGAGCCTGTCTCCCCCGATGGAAAAATCACAGATTGAACCTCCATAGGTCCTTCGAAGCCTAGATGTCAAGACCCAATCAGGCCCACAAAACACAGAAATGCTATCATTCATGGAGGAAAAGAGCTGGCCATCATGGAGGGCCAGTTTCGGGTAACATGCTTCATCAGGCATCTTCCCCTCCATCAACCTGCTCCTCGAGCTCCATCTCACACTTGCAGCTCTGCTCCTCAAGTCCATGAACCCCAGACCCTCATACTCATTAACTACACATATGGAACTATTCTCCTCCATTGCTATAGCATCCCGAACCCGTCGCCCGTCGGCTGTAACCGGAGCTCCCATGTCAGACCATGACCACACCATACTCTTCTTGTCCCTGAAATCCAGCAGACTAATGTAACAGTTGTCTTTTCTTGGAAACCAAGTTGCCACCATCAAACAGTTAGTTCCTTGAAGCCATTGAAGCTTGTCAGCATCACCAAGATGAGACCAACCAGTAGGTTCGTAGAAGAAATCAATCTGTTTCCCTGTAATTTGATCCCAAACTCCAATTCCATACTCATTGCTCCGGCCTTTACAGCTAGCGAAAAGCCTGTAATCTCCTGAACTGAAACTCAAAGCTCCACCAGTATAGCTCTTCACTTGATTCTCATGCGTCACCTGAAACTTCCACCTCAGCTCGCCCGTCGACGAGTTGAACAGCCCCATGCCGCCGTCTCCCCGTCCTAACCGCTCGCAGGCGCTGATTACGATATTCCCGGGGTCGACCCACCCAACATCGTTAACTCTCTGGTAATCAAGATGGATTGGAGGGTGCTCTTCCAGCATCCAATCATACACATGAACCATGCTGCCATGTGCGACGCAGCAGCCGCCGTCCGGCCCGGCTCGAATGGCGGTGCCGTCGCCTGGAGCTCGACCCATTACGGATTTTGAATGTCTCAGCCTGTTGCCGTCGAATTGGCCCCATTTTGCGGAGCGGATGTGGTCGAGAAGGCCGTAGAAGAGGGCTTCTCGGTAGAGGAGTTTCTCCGGAATGTTGGCGGGAATGTAGAGTTCGCCGGTGCGAAGGAGGTCGAGGAGGACGGCGAAGCAATCGGGGTTGCGATCGATGAAATACTGGTCGGAGTTGTTGAATTGAAAATTCCAACTGTCATCGAACATTGCTCCAAACACCGAATTACGGCCGGCGTTAGCGAGGGTTGTGGCGGTTGTTTCGAAGATTCTTCCTCCGATGTTCAATCTTACTCTGTCTCTCTGTATTCCCATGATTTGACTCCCCAAATATCCAGATGAGCTTTGAGATTGAGACCAGAAAAAAAAAACCAGGGAATTAAATTTTTTACACGACAATAAAACCAAAATTTTAAAGATTCAACGGAAGATTTCAGTGGAGATAGACGAAGATAACATCTGAAAAGTGGATGAAATTGTATAGAATGTTCGAGAAACAGAACAGAATCAGATTACATCTGCTTCAACTTGAAAATACTTGGAAAACTTTGAATTTCAAAGAGAGTGAAAACAGAGATTAATCGATAAACACAGAGCTACAGAGGCATGGAAATAGAAAATAATTTCAACAGATCGATCAGAAACAAGAATAGTTACAGTAAACAACCCAGAGCCCGAGGAAAAGCAGGGGAAAATCGTAGAGACAGAAATCAGATCAAAACAGGACAACCCGGTTTTTGAAGAGGGAAGGATTTCATAGATGGGTATTTAATATCATTGGATTTGGTAATTAGGAATTGGAAAATTGTAGCGGTTGAATTTAAAAAAAAAAATTGACTGATTCTCAACTTTATTTCTTTTCTTGCCTCTTTAACCCCAATGGGCTGGGCTGGGCCCACCCCACTTAATCACCACCGTCTGATCATCCTACTTTTCAATCCAACGGTGAAAAGGATTACGGTTTAGGTGAACCCTTTCATACAGAGTCACGCATTCTTATTATATTTAATTATTATTGCTCAACAATTAAGGTAAGTCAGCGCTCTTTCTCTAAGAGAAAACGTGTTTTCTGGGTTGCTATGAATAGTGCTATCTATTATTTTAATGTGAAACTCACGTTTGGATGGAGAGAAAATGGCACGGAAAATGAGACTTTGGGAGCGTTTAACAGTTAATTGTTTTGTTAGTCCTTCAAATCGTAATGGGCTTCAATTTGTTAGGCTTTCAAATCATATCATTAATGTGGGTTTTGATAAGGTTGTCCTTATTCATTCAATAATATGAGGTAGCCAATTTGATTATTTTAGGTTTAAGTTTTAATCATGAACCTTTCGCTTTTAAGTCTTCTAAATCATCTTTAAAAATTATATAAAAGAAATCATCTTTAAATAAATTAAACCTAAATTTTGTGAATACTTTTTACATACAAATATTTCCATGAATTAGTCATTTTTGTGAATACTTTACATTGTAGTATTATTGAATAATACTTTACAAATATTATGTTCTTACAAAAATTGGAGTTTAAGCCTGAGATCTCATTCATAAATATTATCTTTTGTAATCTCATCTCACCCTTTACCACTTGAACTAACGAGAAGGGTAGAAAAATAATAATTATTAAATTGAGTATCTAACCATTTTCATGTTTTTCTTTAATAAAAAACGATTTTTTTAATCACATAAGAAAATTTTAATTGATGCATAACTAATCAGTATTAATTCTTTCCATCAAAAAATTCCTAATTATATTATTTGACCAATTATGAGTGGAAACTTTCAAACACCATTATGCATTGAACAACTTGTGCTCAGGCTTTCGTTTTGCACTATTTGGTATACAAAAAATTATGAATGATATAAATGTTTTCTTTACCATTTAAGTATTTATATATAAGTTTTAAAAAATATATATATTCCTTAAAAAGAATAAAGGCATTTTCATCTAAATGTGACCAAAAATATGATGAAAGATCAAATTTCTAAAATTGGGTTTTAATAATTATTTTAATGAAATAACTCTTAATTTGGAGATGTATTACAAATTTATTGGCAAATAATAACATGAAAAATAATTCAAAATTAAATAATTTTTATAAAATTAATTTTCAATTATCTTTTAAAAGTAGTAACAACCCAACTGCAACCACTCCACATTCCATCATTCACATCTCTCTCTTGCTCATACCAAATTCCCAACATACTCCCACCTTTTCAATCAGTTTCTAATTCAAATTTTCTTTTATGAAAAAACAAATAAATCCATGCAACACATGTACAACATACTCCTACAAAATTAACTCATTGCAGAATGGAAAGCACTCAAATCATGATTCTCTCTTTGAGTTCTCTCCCCCTGTAAGAACAAACAAGTCACTGTGGAATACATGATAATAGAGAGTGAGCCATTATTTTGATGACTTTATTTTCTTGGTATGTTGCTAAGGATATACTCAAAGTGGTGGGTCATGGCATCTTGTGACATTTCATATTCATTGTATTCTCTCTTACCCTTTAATCATTTTCACTATGGGAATAAAATGGAAGTACTTTTCAGTATCAAGAAGGATAGGCCTGTAGGCTTGAGGTAGAAGGATGGGGGGGGTATGACTTGGAGGTTAATAAAATGAAAGAATGATTGAAAGGTTATCTTAAACTTAAAGAGATGGAGAGTCATGATTAAGGGGAGGAGCTTTTTAGGCATTTAGCGTAAAAATATTCCTCAAATATGGTGTCTGTTGAAGTGTTTGGAAAATATTTCTCAAATAAAAGTGTTTAGAAATATTCTTATATCCTATATCCAATGTAGTTTTTGCAATTTGCATTATGGATATAAAAGTGTCTATTGAAGATATATATCTTCATAATTTTAAAATTTTTGAATTTATCTTGCCCCAAAATATGTTTGAAAAACATTAAAAATTTTGAAAAATTTTAAATTTGGTAAAATGTCTTTTAAAAGCAACTCACAAATTATTAAAATATCACCCCAAATCGTCTTTTAAAACAATTTCATAATTTTAAATTTGAATTTGTATTGAAATTATTTTTCAAAAGACATTTTATAAACTAAATTATTAAAATATTTTACTAAAGTGTATTTTCAAAATATATTTTTTTAAAATTTAAAAAACTGAAAATATTTTTTAAAAATATAACTTCTAAATAGTTTTTCTTACCGCTTTTTTTATTATTTTTTGGAACTTTATCCTGAAAAAAATTATATTATAGTCAGGATTAGTTTTCCATCCACACCTTTTTAATAAATTTTTATTATTTTTCGGAAACATCCGTGGGGGATGATGGCTGTTGACTCTAGAGTTGGTTGTGGGAGGTGCGCTTCATCAACATCCAAGCTTGTGGTTCAGGGTCAATTCACTGGTCTATTCAACTTACCACTTCATATTTTAATATCCTGAGAAAGAAAAAGAAAAAAAATTAAGTCCACCTCACATTTATGTATGTAAAAAGACTTCAATGGATGGTTAAATTAGGTCAATGTGGAAAATAAGCCCATGTTTGGGTTATGTTTTTGAAAATTGTTTTTGGGAATAGTTTTTTAAAACATAAAGAATATTATTTTGGTATTACTTTTAAAGTGTGCTATTTTTAATTTAATATTTTACATGTCACTCTGTGTTTAAAGCAACAGCCGAAAATCGAAATCCATGTTTTTAATTTAAGTCTTGTTTTTATAAAAACGAAAAATAATTTTAAAAAATATGAAGCCAGAAACATCTTGCTAGAGGGTACTTGCCACATGATTTTTACAACTTTTTTTCTTGAGAGATAAAAAAGGCTTTATTACTAAATAGCAGAAGTCTTGTTGAAGATAAGAGACCCAATATAATCAATATCAAGGAAAATATCGGTACTTGGATTTTAAGGATATATCGATATATATTTTTACATAAATATCAATAAAATAAATTATTTAAGATTCATTCAAAATAGTTTATAATTTTAAATTTTGATAAAATAAGTAAAAAGGTTATTTATAAATATAATATATATATATATATATATATATATATATTAATAACGATTTTAAATATATAAATATAATGAATAATTGATTTCATTCTATAAAAATATAGAATTTTTATTTTTATTTAAATGTGTATTTAAAAATTTATTTATTTTATTTAAGATATATTTAATTATATCATATAAATTATACTATATACATATATATTAGTATTATTATTATATATTTAAGCAAACAAAAGTAAAATTATAATAATTTTTACGGCATGATAAATGAGATATATTAAACACTAAAATCTCAAATTATTTAATTAAAATGCATTCAACAATATACATCTACAATTTATTTTAATATTCATATCTTATACATAATTATCAATAATAAAAAATATAATTAATTTTTAAAACTTATAAAAATATAAAAATAATCCATATATTAAAATATATTTTTAGGATATTATTAAAGTTTGAGATAAAAAATATATAAGGGTTTACCTAGTATCAAGGCAAAATTTAAGGGGTGTGGGTTTCAAAATGGATGATATTAATATCGACGATATATATATCACGATATATCACCGATATTTATCGAAAAAATCTTCCAAAAAACAACATCACGTGAGCACGAGATCTTCACTATTGATAAAACCAAGATATATAGATAAAAAATCATATATCATTGATATATCGTCAATATTGCCAACAAAATAACAAAATTTCAAGTGTCTGACTATTGTTTGTTAATATTGTGTCAATGTCGATCGATATCGGATATATCAACGATATATCGATTGATATATCAGATTTTTTAAACTGTGATCTGGAGCACTAGGCCAAGACATAAGACTAGCATAAGAACATAAAGCTCTAGCTAATGAGTGAGTACAATGTTGGCTTGTCTTTTAACAAATTTGACTTTAAAATAAAGAGAATAATTCTAAGCATTCAATTTTTATAAATTATTTTTAAGTTAAATAATTAAAAGATATAGGGTTTGTTTGGTTCTTGTTTTGAAAACCGTTCTAGAGAACAGTTTTTGAAAACACAAAGAACATTATTTTGGTGTTCTCATAATTATGTTCTTTTAATTTTTCAAAACAAATAAAGTTGGGAATCAAACGTGTTTTCTTTGGTTCTCCTTATTTTTTATAATAGAAAACATAAACTAAATTGGCTCATAGTTTTTAAGTGTTTTATAAAATAAAGGTATTTCATCACTTGTTTTAAGAAAATAAAACATAAAAAAATGAATATGTTTTTTCTTTAATTTTATATAAACAATACAAACTCAATTTTTACAATATTGTTAGATCTAATATTTATGTAGGTGTCATAAATCATCAATGTGATGAGGCTTAAACTCATCTATTTTTAATTAATTTTTCTTGCACGTTTTTAACAGTTTCAAATATATTTTTATGCCAAATTATGGAATATTCACCAACTTTATGTTTTGCAAGTGTTAATTGAAAAAAAAAAAGAGCAAATGAAAGAGTAAAGAATGATTAAAATGCAAAAATGAGAAATGAGGAAATAATGTGCTAACCAAATAAGGCCTAGTGAATGTTTTGAGTTAAGACTAAAAATTGGTCTTTGAATAGCATTTCTCATTTAGGCATATATTTTTGTTTTGGCCATATCTTGGTTATCACTCATCCAAATTAAGTGATGAAATTTTTTGGGTAAACTAGACTTCTAGGAGAACAAATATACTTGAAATTTGGAGCCCATTGGACCCATAAATTCGTCAAAGTGAGGCTTTGTTTTCGGGCAAATTTTGGTTCAATTTAGTACAGTTTTTGTGTTTTGGAACAATTTTGGTATTTAGATCATAAGTTGAGTTTCACTCATCCAAATTGAGTGATTCACATTTTTGGATAAACTAGACTTTTAGGAGAACAAATCTTCTTGAAATAAGTATATTCAAATTTGGACCCCATTGACCCAAAAATTCGTCAAAGTGAAGCTTTATTTTCGGGCAAATTCTGATTATGTTTTGAAAATGGAGTAGTCTCGGTTGTTTTGAACATATCTTAAGTTTCAATGCTCCGAATTAGATGATTATAATTTTTGAATAAAATAAATTTATAGGGGAACAATGGACTTAAAGGAAGTTGGGTAAAATATGGCTCATTTGTTCCTAGAAAATTTTACTTAAAGGAAGTTGAGTAGAAAACAACCCTAACTAGAAACCTAAATAAGTCAACTAATATTGTTCTTTAATTGTGATGGATTAAGGGTTTGTAATGAGTCGACCTAAGAGCAGATCAGGTGATAGGAATCGGAGCGACATTAATAACACGGTTTGTTCTCCATACCTCTCTTCTTATTTCAAGTTTTGTGATCGTTGATTGAAATGATTTTCAAGAAAACTGCATATGTGATTTGTTTTAAGCGATTTGGGAAAATTGATTTCAAATGCATTGCCATAAAAATTGCATGAGCATCAAAATGTATTATTTTGGTATAAATGTATATACAATATTGTAAATTACTGTGACTGAGTTTTAATGCCCTTAAAAGATTGTTATCCATCATATTCGAGTTGGGATGAATTGGTATACCAATACTTGATCAAGTAGCAATCACGTGAGCAATGAAATATAATGACATACTGTCAAGTAGCCAGTAGGGACGTATCATTAGTGTACACACAATAATTTTAAATAACTAGTTAGCGACCCTAGCGGGCAAATCTTGTGTTATAAAATGTTTTTGGTCTCTGACCCTACGGGACCGTCTTGATGATTCACGTTATCCTAGGCACCCGAGAAAGGAAATAGTTAGAATTGTTTAAGGGCAAAATTATAAGTAAATGTGTAAAATGCATGATTTGAGTTTCGATTGAACTATTGCATATGAATTTGTATACTTTGAAGTGATCAAATGATTTGCAAATGAAAGTATGTAAAATAAGCACATATATATAATGTATATTGCATGGACTATTGAAATTGTGCCAAATATTGTTCGAAAGGCTGTATATGTTGTATTTAATTGAAATGAAGAGAATTTGCATAGAAACACTAAGCATGAAAATACTTATACGTTGATTTACAACATTCGCGAGGCAGAGTGACTAGGGGCAAGAGCAAAGACCGTAGAGTTTAGAGTCATTGTCGAATCGTGTAAAGTATAAGTAAATGTTCCGTCTCATGCATACATTTCATCCCATGACATTATTTGATCATTTTTGTAATAAAACCAAAAATGTATAAGTTTTATGGAAAGAAATATTTGATTTATTTGTGGAGATGAACTTTGATAATGTTGAAAGGGCATACATGCCATATTGAATGAAAGTGTTAATTGAAAAAACGGTGGGCCCTCTTTAAGCAAAATGATTATGCGACATTTATTTCTATAGTATTCGAAAATGTATATATGGTAAAACTGGTCCGCATCCCCAGATCAGGTTTGGCCTTTGGGCCGAGTCGGGTACGGGGGTGCGACATATTTAGTGGTATCAGAGCTTAGGTTTAGGCGGTTCTATAAAATGAATTTTGAAATTGTTTGTGACATGCATTGCATTTGCATATAAAGGATGACGTGACTCTGATGTAGATCTTGTCGGTCTTAATAGGTTAAGCATGGATAGTTAAGGCCACCATAGGGTCAGAGGTGACTCGAGAAGTCGCCCAAATAGCCTCGTTAGTGTGGATGGTGGGCAAGCGTCCCATGCTTCATCAATACATGAACAAGGTCAAGCAGCAGGAGGTACTATCGATATCCTCCAGCAAATAGCTCAAGCATTGCAAAGAGAAGCGCAACCAGCTGTAGTTGCTCCTCATCGATCAGCCATAAAGAGAATGGCAAGATACCGATCCATAGATTTTTTTGGAAAGAATGATGATGAGCCTTCCATGGCGGAAAATTGGCTCGAAATAACTGAGAGAAAACTTCGACAAATGCACTACACACCAGAGTAAAATTTAGAGTATGTGATCTCACTGCTTCAAGATGACGCTTACCAGTGGTGGGTGTCTGTGACTAGGACCGCACCATCGGAAAGTATTACATGGGAGTTTTTCATAGCAGAATTCAGGAAGTAATACGTGGGTCTTATTTACCTTAGCAATATGAGAAGAGAGTTCCTTAATTTGAAGCAAAGGCATATGAGTGTGACAGAGTATCAGAGGGAATTCATCGTTGAGCAAGTATGCTCCAGAGATGATAGTTACTGAGGAGAAGAAGTGTCGTAAGTTTGAGGATGGCCTCAATAACTATATTCGGGCCTATGTCATAGGATTCAACCAAGATGACTTCTCTAAGATTGTGACATGTGCGTTGAATGTTGAAAGGGTAAAGAAAGAAGAGTGTGATAGAAAAGAAAGAAGATAGGGTAAGAAAAACCCCGGTTAGTCAAGTTCTTATCAGCACCAGAATAAGAAATTTAGAGGACCACAGGGTTCTAATCAGCTTACAGCTCAGGGACCATCTCAGACGACTAGTAGCAAGGCTACTGTGCTTTCATCGGTTGCCCCTAGTGCACCCCGGGAGGTTCTTGAGAGGGACTGAGCTCCTCCTTATTGCACATTGTGGAGGAGACATAAAGGAGATTGTTAAGAGACTAGCAGGTGCTTGTTTGGTTTGTGTGGATCAATGAGCACAAAAGTAAAGATTTTCCACAGAGCCCGGTTCTTTCTGACACCCCATCTTGGGGTATAGCTTCAACAATACAAAAGGGAAGTAAGGACAACAAGAGTATTGCATCACCGAGTGCGTCGAGACAAGCGACAAAGACCATAGGCAAACATGATGCATTTGCTCCAGCCAGGGCGTATGCAATGAAGGCATTTGAAGATAAAGATGCCCCAAATGTGATAGTTGGTAATTTCCTTATCGTTGAGACTATTGTACATGCATTGATAGATCCAGGATCAACCCTGTGACACCCCAGCAGGGGTCAAGATTTGACTGACAGATCAACCGTGAGCTTTGTGTGTCTCTTATCATGAGACCCATACTGAGTAAAAATGACAGCCCAGGCTACTTTACGTCCAATCTTCCTTAAAAATCTAACCAACTATATTACAATAGTTCAAGAGTTAATTACATCACTCTTAATACAAACATATATTAACATTTAGAATTCTAATACATGTTTTACAAAATAATCAATTAAAGCCACGTATCGGCTTTCTTCTCATAAGCGGTCTCTAATGAGCGCCGTCGTCCCGACACTCACTGTACTTGAAAGGATCCCACGATGGGATGAGCAATGCCCAGTAGTGATAATCTCCTACACGGGTTACTCCCCACCTAAGTGCACATGTAATAACAAGCAAATACATGATCCTACTTGAATGTCTACATGATATGGATGAGAATGTGTAACACCCCAAATTATACCCTAACAGTTTTATAACATGTTTCGGGTATAATAAAAGAAAATGTATATTTTTCCGGAATAAAAGAATGCTAAAAATAAAATGAAAACTTAACCCCGAATGGGTTTTTTGGGAGTGAACTTATGTTTAAGAGAGAAGTTTGATTTAAGACCAGAATTGTGGTCTCTCATTTAGGGGAGAACAAACCGTGAAGAGGAAAAGAGAGAAGAAGAGAAGAGGAAGAGAAGAAGAAGAGGAAGAAGAAGAGAAGAGAAGAAGAAGGAGAAGAGATGAAGGTATATGATATGACAGTACAGAATATGAAAGTACATGAAAGCATATGTGAAAACATATGACAGTATATGATATGATAGTAAAAGTATAGTCTTATAATCCTACGGGAGATATGAAAGATGAGATAGAATTCACGTAATATATGAAAAATAAAGATATGATATGAGTATTGGCTTTAAGCCAACACAAAGAAAAAGAAATGCGAAGAAAAGTATCACGAAAGCACAAAGTATATGATAGAATAAGAGAGCATTACAAATGTATATGAAGTATATGAATAGTACAGGATATTGATATATGAAAGTCTGAAGATGAAAGCATATAACATGAAAGTATCACGATGAAATGCAGTATGAATATGAAGAATGAAAAGTATAGCATGGGCGTGTAGCCACTACATGAAATAAGACATGATATATACACAGTCTAAGAAATGATATAAGTAATAGTACATGAGAATCTGATAGAGATGACGGAAATGGGAAGTATAGGAATATGCAAAGTATAGAAACAGGAATACAGTAAAAGTATAGATAAGAGATATGTCAAAGACATAGAACAACAAGTTATAGAATGATTATGGAATATGCAAAGCATAGAAACAGGAATATAGTAAAAGTATAGATAGGAGATATGCCAAAGACATAGAACATGTAACAGAAAAGATTGACATGCAATAGGAAAGTAAAGATGATAAGTAATAAAAGTTATATGAATATGTATAAATATATGAAATGCATATGTATAAGCTTGTGACGGTCACCATTGGTGGTTGTCCACGCTTATGTTCCCACTAAGCGTAAAGCTTAGCACGGGTGTTCAATCCGTGTAGGTACTGAAGAGGAGGCAAGAGGACAGGACATCCCACATTAGCAGAGCAGGCCAGCTCAAAGATAGGTGCTCACCGCACTGCTTCCGAAATCTCTGATGTTTTGTATTAGATATGTAAATGTATAAGTGTTTGTATAAGATGTAAACTCCACTGAAGGAGTATGATTATATTTTGTATTCCGCTGCTACAAAATGTATTCAATAGAAAATGTACATGTATAAGTAAATGGGACTCAGTATATGTGTATAGATTTTGATGGACTCCACTCAGGTGGTAGTTCTTTTTGTATATGTAAATGAGATTTTGTTATTCTGAAATTGTTTGTATACAGTACCAAGTTCGGCTACGAGAAAGAACAGGTCAATGAGAGTCCCAGTATATAGTTAGTGGCGTCCCGGATTCAGTTCGGATCCGCCGTTCGAGTCGGACCGGGATCCGAGCGAGACAGAATGTGACTCACCCTTTCCCACTTCTCGAGTCCTCACTGAATCCCTCACGCATGCCTAAGCCAAATGTGAGAAAACACCGTTTTCAAAACAAAAGGTTTTTTGTTCTTGAAACCATACTACCGAGTTTAGGTAAAATCTATTGGACAACCCTCCGAGGCGGTGCTGAGTAATTTTTGAAAACAGTCATGGAGTCGCCTCGAATGAAGCTTGTTGGACAACTCTCGCGGTCTTTTGGAAAATCTTCCTTGAAATTCTTTTCTATGCATTTTCATTTTCTTTAAGTGTGATGCACTTACACCTATTGATCCCCAGGTACACCCGGTGCATATGAAATGCATTATGTCATTTTCATACAACACATGTCAATATATCATTTATGCATATGTTAACAAAATTCACATACTAATCACATGTTATTCATTCATGCTTAATAACATCAAGAGTAAGCTCACGTAGGCTAATAAACAATTTAATTCGATGGCTACATGCTTTTAATTATATTTTATATAATTCAACATCATGTTAACACATTAAATTCAATGCATTAACATAATATTTTCCCTTGTAATTCAAGCCATTCATTTCATGCAATTTTATGCAAATAACACATGGACATTTAAATTCCCGACAAGCAAACGGGGCCCATTTTTAATGGTCCCAAAAATGGCCATGGAAGCCATATCGAAACGGTTCACTTCTTTGAGGCCCAAGAATCCATGGCGTTCGACGCGACACTCGAAAACCCTGATTTGCATGTTATTAGTGCAGGCAAAAATACAAGATATAACACAAGCCACAAGCAGTCAGGTAGATGCTTAAAGCAGTCCTAATTTCCCGACATTTCGAGTCCTAAGTTTTGGGGGCCAGCTGACTTTCAAACCACTCACGGCCTCATACCGCTGAGCCATTTACGGGGGCTGCGAAAAATAAGCCAGTAGGGAGAAGACTCCTACCTCTGGGAGTTGTCGAAACATGAAATCGGTGTACTGTGGCAGCCCTTGCCATGGGAACAGCTTTTTAGCTACCTTCTTTTGCCAGGCAGAAGCCGATCGATGCGCGAGGAATTAAATGTGGGCCTCTGCTACATATCTCTTCTTTCTCTCTCTTTCCTTTTCTCTCTCTAATCTCTGTTTGCTCCTCTCGCCCTCCTCTTTTTCCTCTCTGACCAGGCAGTCGGAATTAGGACAAGAGACTTGCGTCTCAATGCGCGTGTCGGTCTAAGTGGCTCATGGGATTACGCCTTATCCGCTGCTCCAATGCGGCACAGTTTTATCGATGGCATGATGCCATGTGTCCACCCATAGCCCACTTGAACTCATGTTTGACTAATTCTGCCGTGACACGTGGCCTTTACGTGACGCTCAAAATGTGCCAAGTGTCCTGCTTGCCTTGTTGCCTCGGCTTGTGAAATCCCGGGTATCTCGAGTCGACGAGAGATCGACGTGTGGCCCAGATTTTAGAGATTCACGACCAGTGACTCAATTTTGTCATCCGAGATCTAAAAAAATTTCGGATTTTGACCAAAATTACCATTTTACCCTTTTTCAGAAAATTAGAAATTTCTCGAGTTTTACAAACTCATTCCTATGTTTATACTTCCATTCCAAGTTTGGGTAGTTTACCGAAGAATGAAATCGAGTATGATATCTTGGTGACAAATCCTCTAGGGCATAATGTCATTGTGAATAGAGTCTACAGAGATTGTCCCATCAGATTACAAGAGTATGAATTTCCGGGAGACTTAATCAAGTTATCATTCAGAGAGTTCGATGTGATTTTAGGGATGGATTGGTTGTCCCAACACTAAGTGGTAGTTGATTGTAGAATCAAACGAGTGACCTTAAGGACACCGAGTGATGAGAAAGTGACTTTTATCGGTGAGAGGTCGAACCACCTCTCTAATGTGATATCCGCCGCCACTACTAGAATGATGGTTCGGAAAGAGTGTGAAGCTTACTTGGCATATGTGATTGTCTGGTAGCTTCAGATTATCAGCATCCGTACGGTTGTGATTGATGGACGTGTTTCCAAAGGAGTTGCTCGGATTGCCTCCACAGAAAGAGATTGAGTTCGCAATCAACGTTGTTTCGGGTGCCACTCCGGCATCCATTACACCGTATAGAATGGCTCCAGTGGAGTTAAAAGAGTTGAAGCTCTAATTGCAAGAATTATTAGAGAAGGGATTTATTCATCCGAATGTATCACCATTGGGAGATCTAGTGCTCTTTGTTAAGAATAAAGATGGTACACTTCGGTTGTGTGTTGATTATAGGCAACTGAACAAGATGATAGTGAAGAACAAGTACTCGTTACCTAGAATTGATGACTTATTCGACCAATTGAAAGTTGCAAGTGTCTTTTCGAAGATTGACCTACGGTCTAGGCATCATCAATTAAGGATTAAGGATGCAAATGTGCATAAGATGGCATTTAGAATGCGATATGAACATTATGAGTTTCTTGTAACGCCGTTTGGGTTGACAAATGCACCAACGGCTTTCATGGACTTAATGAATCGTGTTTTCTGACCGTATGTCGATTGGTTTGTCATGGTGTTTATAGACGAAATCCTCGTGTATTCAAAGGATCGGGAAGGTCATGATACGCACCTTCGGGTAGTGCTAGAAACCTTGAGAAAGGAACAGTTGTATGCAAAAATGAGTAAATGTGAATTTTGGTTGAGGGAAGTGTCTTTTCTTGGACACATTGTATCATAATAAGGAATTAGGGTGGATCCAAGTAAGATAGAAGTGATTCTTGAATGGAAACCACCGAGAAATGTCACGGAAGTGTGTAGTTTCCTAGGCTTTGCAGGTTACTACAGAAGGTTCGTTACGGGTTTTTCGATGACTGCGGCCCTGATGACGAGATTACTTCAAAAGAATGTGAGATTTGAGTGGAGTGAAAAATGTCAAGCTAGTTTTGAAAAGTTGAAAGCATTCTTGACCGAGGCTCTAGTCCTTACTTAGCCGACCTATGGTAAAGAATATATGATCTTTAGTGATGCTTTGTTAAATGGACTCGGATGTGTCCTTATGCAAGAAGGTAAAGTGGTAGCATGCTTCAAGGCAATTGAAGCCACATGAAAAAAAATTACCCTACGCATGATTTGGAATTGGCTGCCATTGTGTTTGCATTGACAATATGGAGACTCTATCTTTACGGAGAAAAGTGTTTCATCTACACCAATCACAAAAGTCTTAAGTATTTTCCCTTGCAACGAGAGCTTAACTTGAGACAACGTAGATGGATGGAATTGATCAAGGATTATGATTGTGTGATCGACTACCATCCCGGGAAAGCTAATATTGTGTGACCGCTCGAGTAGAAAGTCGATTACCAAACCTACGAGCACATTGAATGCTCATTTGTCATTGTCAAACAACAGTACAATAGTAGCGGAATTGATAGCAACACCGAATTTGTTAAATCGAATGTTAGAGGCACAAAAGAGCGATGAGAAAATTTATGCAATTGTAAGTCAGAATAGAGAGAGGAAAGAAATTGAGTTTTCAGTGAATGAGGATGGATTCTTATATTATAGAGATCGAGTTTGTGTACCCAAAGATGATGAGTTGAAGAAATCCATTCTTGAAGAGGCACACAGTGGATCCTTTGCTATGCATCCTAGTAGCACGAAAATGTATCAAGATTTAAAGAGTTCATACTGGTGGTCCGGAATGAAGAGAGATGTTTCGAAATTTATGACCAAATGTATGGTGTGTTAGAAAGTGGCAGGACATCAAGTTCCTTGAGGTTATTGCGGCTGATAGAATACCCGAGTGGAAATGGGACGAGATGCAATGGATTTTTGGTCGGGTTACCATTGACGAGGGGAGAAGCTTTTATGATTCGATTTGGGTCATGGTAGGCCCAGATTGTGAGTCGGCTCACTTCCTACGGTGAAACCGGCATTCACTTGATAAGTTGGCGAACTTTGCCAGAAATAGTTTGGTTACATGGGATTCATGTGTCTATCATTTCATATAGAGATCCGAGGTTTACCTCGAGATTCTAAAAATAGAGGCTTTAGGCACTTTCATTGAGATTTCAACCTGACTTTCCACCGGGAGCCGGATGGACTGATCGGAGAAGTGTCTGAGTTTTAGAATAGGCGAGAAAGTTGTTTGATCGGTATGAGGGTAGTTGGGATAGACATATTATTCCTTTAGTTGAATTTATTGTGCATAATAATAGCTTCAATCAAGTATTAGGAATGACATCTTAAGGCTCTCTGGAAGAAATGTGGAGACACCATTGTGTTGGGCAGGAGTTAAGTGAGAAAGTAATCGGCCGTTGATTTAGAGCCCAGGAAAGGTGAAAATGATCAGAGAAAGATTAAAGGTAGCCGCGGATAGACAAAAGTCTTACCCCGACTTGAAGAGAAAAGACATTCAATATGAGATCGGTGAGAAAGTGTTCTTAAAATTTTCTCCTTGGAAGAAAGTCACGAGATTCGAGAAAAATGGCAAGTTGAGCCTTAGGTTCATTGGGCCGTATGAAGTGATCGAGAAAGTGGGTCAAGTGGCATATAGACTAGCCTTGCCTCCAGAGTTGGAAAAGATCCATAATGTTTTCCATGTTTCAATGTTAAGAAGGTATAGGTCAGACTCATCCCATGCGGTCTCTTTGGAAGTTATTGAGGCTTGAACCCCGGACAACATGCTGAGAAGAGTCTGTAGAGCTTGGCTCGAGGGAGTCAGAGGTGTGAACAAAGAGAGATCTCATTGGTGTGTTATTGGAGAAACAACAAGGCCAGAGAGGAAGACATGGGAAAGTGAAAAACATGCGTCGAGTAGTATCCTGGCTTGTTCAATGAAGGTAATTTATTGAAATTCTTTTAAGAAGGAGAGTTGTAAAGCCCTAAAAATAACATGGCAGTTTTATAACATGTTTAGGGCATAAAATAAGTTAAATTGTATTTTCCGAATTTATATTGTTAAGAACAAAAAATGATAAAAACCGGAAATTATAAAGAATTAAGGTTAAGTGGTAAAATGTCAAAATGAGGACCTAAGGGTCATAAATGAGAAAGTGTATGTGCCAAAATGGAAAGAAAGGGTAATAAGTTGAATAGCAAATAGAAAGAAAAGAAGGATTAAAATGAAAAATGAGAAATGAAGAAATAATGTGCTAGCCAAACAAGGCCTAGTGAAGGTTTTGAGTTAAGACCAAAAATTGGTCTTTGAATAGCATTTCTCATTTGGGCATATCTTCACATTGAGAATTAGGGCACAGTTGAGAGAGTGAGAGAGAAGACCAAGTTGGTTTTGTGCTCTCTAAGGATTTGAGCCAAACAAAGAAGAAGGAAGAAGAAATAAGTGAAAAGAAAGATATTAAATGTATGAAACTAACCCTAACCCCCTTTAATGTTGTGTTTGGGTTTGATGAAACTTAATCGAATAAGTGCTTTAAATGGTTGTAGATCGGTTTTGGGTTGTTTTGGTTAGATTTCAAAAGGAATGTTTTAGGTTAGGATTGGTTTTGAAGAATTTTTGTATAAAGGAAATATTGGGGTTTTAGGAGAGATGCTATCAAAATTTTCCAAAACCCATGTTTTTGTTTTGGCCATCACTTATCCAAATGACGTGATTCAAATTTGATAAACTAGACTTCTAGGAGAACAAATATCCTTGAAATAAGTGTATTCAAATTTGATAAACTAGACTTCTAGGAGAACAAATATCCTTGAAATAAGTGTATTCAAATTTGGAGCCCATTGGACCCATAAATTCGTCAAAGGGAGGCTTTGTTTTCGAGCAAATTCTGGTTCAATTTGGTACAGTTTTGGTGTTTTAAAACAGTTTTGATATTTAGGCCATAAGTTGAGTTTCACTCATCCAAATTGCGTGATTCAAATTTCTAGATAAACTAGACTTGTAGAATAACAAATCTCTTTGAAATAAGTGTATTCAAATTTGGACACCATTTGACCAGTCGATTAAAGGAAGTGAGAAGCTTTATTTTACGGCAAATTCGAGACGAGTTATGTTTGAAAATAGAGTAGTCGGTTGTTTTGAGCATATCTTGAGGTTTCGATCTTTCCCGAATCGGATGATTCAGTTTTTTAATAAAATAGATTTATAGAACAATGGACTTGAAAAGTTGGGTAAAATCATATAGCTCATTTTGTTCCCAGAAAATTTTACTTAAAGGAAGTTGGGTAGAAAACAACTCTAACTAGAAACCTAAATAAGCCAACTAATATTGTTCTCTAATTGTGATAGATTAGGGGTTGGTGACGAGGAAGTCTGACCTAAGAATGGGATTCTGAGGATAGGAATTGAGGAGAGACAACCTTTTTGGGTTTGTTCTCTATGCCTCTCTTCTTATTTCAAGTTTTGTGAACGTTGGTTGAAATGATTTTTAAGAAAACTGCATATGTGATTTGTTTTGAGCGATTTGGGAAAATTGATTTTAAATGCGTACCATAAGTATGAGCATCAAAAATATATTGACCCACAGGATAAATGTATATATATGTGTAAATTACTATAGTGAAGGTTTTAATGCCTTTAATAGAATGTTATCAAAGTCATATTCGAGTTAAGGATAGATTGGTGATATACCAATAGTCAAACTAGCGATCTTGTGATGAAATGAAATATAGTAGCATACCGATCAGCGCCCAGCAGACGGTATCGGTAGTGTACACACAATGATTTTAAATAACCGGTCGGCCGGCCCGGCGGGTATCTTGTGTTATAAGAAATATTTTTTTTATTGATGCATGACCCGACAAGGCAGGTGTCATTGGTCGGATTATCACAAGCACCCGAAGAAATGGTTTAGTCGTTTAAGGGCAAAATTATAAGTAAATAATGTGAAATGCATGATTTGAGTTTCAAATGAAATATTGCATATGAAATTGTATACTTTAGTGATCCGGCTGATTTTGCAAATGAAAAGTATGTGAAATAATCACATATATATAATGTATATTGCATGGACTATTGAAATTGTGCCAAAACATTGTTTCAGAAAAGCTGTATATTTGTGTTTAATTGAAATGAAGAGAGAATTGCATAGAACCACTAAGCATGAAAATGCTTAGCACGTTGTTTTTATTATCGCGCAAGTACCGAGTGACTAAGGACAAGAGCAAAGACCGCATAGTTCAAAGTCATCGTCGAATCATGCGGAGTATAAGTAAACGCTCTCTCTTATGTTGTTTTTATCATCGCGCAGGTATCGAGTGACTAGGGACAAGAGCAAAGACCACAGAGCTCAAAGTCATTGTTCTTCGGGTATAAGTAACGCTACGTCTCATCTTTGATACATTTCACCGTGACATTATTTGATCATTTTTGTAATGAAACAAAAAATGTATAAGTTTTTCATAGGAGAAAGAACATGTTTATTTGTAGAGATGAACTCTGATAATGTTTTGTAAATGATAATGTTAAAAGGGCATACATGCCATATTGAATAAAAGTGTTAATTGACAAAACGGTGGGCCCTCTTTAACTGAAATGATTATGCGACATTTATTTCTATAGTATTCGAAAATGTATATATGGTAAAAGCGAATTACCGCGTCAGTTCAATTTAGGCCTCGGGTGGTCGGTCGAGATGCGAGTGCGACATCTTGCGCATCAATTTTCCTAAGATCCAAATGGATAGTGAAGTTGTCCTTTTGATTACTTTATTATTTGGTAGGATGCTTAGTTTGGTGAAGAGATTTCATTAAGTGTCGTAGGCACAGTACTACCCTACAGTAGGAAATTGAGCATTTAGTTGTGTGGTACAGTGAATTATCTTACTTGTTATAGACTCTAGCATTTGGTGACCACTAATGTGGGTCATTTTGTAAGCCGAAGAATGGATCAATTTGAATGTCTTTGTTTTACATGTATTTTTTACATTGCTCTCTTGTTTATCCTTTAGCTTTGAGTTTTCCTCAATTCTCTGTCATCATGAAACTTAATAGAACTAATTACAAACTATGGATTGAATATCTCATGATGAATTTGACAATTATGAAATTGAACTTGGCCTTGAAAGTTGAAGCTATTCCAAAACCTACTGTTGAGAGTTCTGCAAATGAGAAAAAGTTCTATGAGGACTGAGAGTATTCTAATAATTGTTGTTTGATAATCATGGAGAATCATATGGAGGAATCGATTTATGCAAACATTCCTAAGATTGAGAATGCAAAAGAGTTCTTGGATGCTATTAGCAAGAAATATACAAAGTTTTCAAAGAATGAGAAAAATTAGTTATTTGATAATCATTGGGTGAATTTTTGTTTTAAATCAAATATCATTAATGTGTCATCTGATACTTGGTGGTTAGATAGTGATGCTACCATTCATGCTTGCAATTCTATGCAAGTGGTGATAAGAAGAAGATGTCCAACTAGTTTAGAGTAGTACATGTACATGGGACAAGGTACAAGAGTCCAAGTTGATTTTCTGGGAGTTGTTAGATTGCAACTTAATACAAGAAATTTTTTGGAATTGCAGGATGTAACGTTCATACCCTCGATCGGGAGGAATTTGATATCAGTACCAACTTTGGATAGATTTGGATATAGTTTTCTTTTTTGAACTAAAAAAGTTAAATTGTACTGAGATTCACTATTGATCGACACTTGAGTACTTTGTTAGAATCTTTACAAATTAGAGTTGTATGCTTTGCCTTCTATTTCTGCTACCCTTACTGTTAATACTATTAGTAGCACGATACATTTGAGATTGAATAAAAAGTCTTTTATTCTTTGGCACAAGTGTCTAGATCACATTTCCAAACAGAGAATGGAGAGATTAATTAAGGATGAGATTATTCCAGATCTTGATTTCTCATATTTTGATACCTATGTAGAATGCATCAAGGGTAAACGGACCGCCAAGGCTAAGAATGCCAAGATTGATAGATGCACTGAGTTGCTTGAGGTTATTCATACAGATATTTGTGGGTCATTCACTCATCCTGCTATGGGTGGCCACAAATATTTCATCACGTTCATTGATGATTATTCCCGTTATGGTTTTGTTGAGTCCATTTGTGAGAAGTTGAACTCTTTGGAGGTTTTCAAAGCCAAAGTTGAGCTCCAACAAGGGAAGAAGATCGAGTGAGGATTCGTTACGGCGGATGGTAGAGTATTATGGTAGATATGATGAGACATGTGAAACCACTGGGCCGTTTCTGAGAAACTACCTTCAGGAATGTGGCATTGATACTCAGTATACAATGCCTAGTACTCCTCAACAGAATGGGATTGCGGAGCGGAGGAATCACACACTTCTTGATATGGTGCGATGTATGCTTGTTAATTCCTCACTACTTGAATTCTTGTGGGGTGAAGCTTTGAAAAATGAAGCTTATATTTTGAACCAAGCATCTAGAAAGTTTGTTCCTAAAGCTCCATATCAGGCTATGGTGGCAAAGAAACTTCCAGTCTTCATCGCTTCACGTGTTTGGTTTAGAAGGAGGAGGGACGGGACAGTGTTTCATGACCTCAGCAGAGCTTTGGGTCCAACTTGACAGATTGAAGACTTTGAGTTTGTTGCTGGAGACAAGGACTCTGATTTGTGCTAGTAGCACACCACTAAAGTGATTGAGTCAAATCGAGCTATCTATTTTGAGGATGATATTGAATTTACGACGAGGGCTAAGAGAGAGAACTTGTGTTCAAAGAACACCCAGTTTTTATTACTGTGCCTTTTGCTTCCACTCAGATCTCTAGGCCTGTTGTTGACCCGACATCAATAGCCACTCTTAGATGATAGACGATTGAGGAATGTAGATCCTGGTAACCGGATGTAGTCATGGAACCCTTGAGGAGGTCAAAGAGAGCGCGTAGGCTCGCAATTTCAAATGACTACATTGTCTACTTGCAGGAGCATGAGTATGATGTGGGTAGATTTGGTAAACGGGCCACCTCAACCCATTCGGACCGCGGGCCAAAACGGGTTCACCTAATTTTGGTAATTTTATTAAGTAACTTTTGTGACTCAAGCGCGAATGCGGGTTGCGAGCCAAAACAAGTTAAAATAGGCCAAAACCTTAATAATGCTAAAAAAAAAATTTTAATTTTACAAATTCTATCATTCTTCAAATAATATATAAATATATAATAATAATTAATATATAAAATAATTGAGTCTAAACAATATAATAATATTAAACAAACTTAAATAAATAAATAATGCTAGAGCATTGTTATATCCAAAGTACTAAATTAACTAGCTAAATAATATCAAAACAATAAAGTAACAACTTAATAACATCTCTGGAAAAAAAAGTTTTAAAGTATCAAATGAAATCTCATATGTCTCTAATCTTCATCCTCATCTTCATCCCCATAATATCCAATAATAACATGTGACTCTACATTAGAAAAATGTATATCCTCAATGCTAGTTGAGTCATCATCATCATCATTTATTAATTAAATTTTTAAAATGCTAATAATATAAATTTTGTTTATATTTGGAATTAAAAAAAAAAAATTTCCCCAAAAATGCATCTCAACCGTATAATAATGAAATATCATATTTGTTTTGAAAATTCATCTTGTTAGAAGATATAATCATATTAGGAAAGAAATTAGTATATAATTTTTGTTAATTATTTTAAAAATAACAATATTTTGTTATTAATACTAGTTTAAGTAAAAAAAAATTATTTAAAATATATTAATAATTTAGTTATTAAATTTAATTTAATTTATAAACTAGTACAACTTAATTTTTATCAAAAATACATAAGTGATTAAATAAAATTCAAAGGATAAATACAAAAAATAAATTATTATAAATATTTAAAATAGGATTAATGAGATAAATGAAAATATATTCAATATTAAAACTTTAATTTAAATTATAATGTGACGTAATTTTCCATACAAGAATTTTTTTAAATAGCTAAATTATCATATAAATTATATTAAAAATTTACATTTAAATTTTGAAAATAAAATAGTTAAAAAAACAAATTTTTTAATATATTAAATAATATATTATAATTATTTTTATTTTTATTTTTAAAACCTCTATGGTACAAAAGAAGAGATTTGACTCCATTTTAAAGGTCAAAATATTGAATTTCATAGATAAATTCTTGAAAATCTCAATTACTAAGCTAGTTATATAAAATAATTAAATAAAGATTTCGGGCCAATTGAACTAATCTGGCCAACTCGAACAAAATCCACATGGGCCACAGGCCAAAACGGATCGGGCCAATTTGACCCGATTTTTTTCGGACCTTAAATTTTACTATTCAACCCTTCAAAATGTCGGGCTAAATTAAATTTGGCCCACGGGCTGCCGACCATATTACTGACTACAGATGTGGGTGATGTATCGAATCCAACTACCTACGAAAGAAGTGGGTGTTAGTCACCGATCCGACTTTTGGATCGTCACGATATGAAAAAATGAGATGACTTCCATGTCACAGAATAAAATGTGGAGCTTGATAGATTTTTCAAATGGTTGCAGACCTGTGGCGGCATCCTATCCCAGAGATCAAAGTTATGTGTCGGCGCGTAGGCCAGGTGGGTGTGGGTAACTGATGCACAACACCATCATGTCCTATTTATCGGGATCCATAATTTAACAAAAAATTGGATAGAGTCTCCTCGGTACGGGAAGCTTTATCCAAAATACAACCTGTATAACAATACATCACATGACCCATCCGACTCAATATACCACACCGGGTCATTCATGAGTCATAGCGACCACTCGGCCCCATTCAACCATACCCTGAATACCATAAATGCAACTATGTAGTGATATGTTTACAAGAGTACAATTATACACTCTTATACAAAATGATATATTAAAAATGATCGTTCTAATATACATATACAAAATATGGTCTAGAGCCACATCCAACTTTCTTCATATGTAGGTCGAATGTTGGTCGACCTCTTGCATTTTTGTGCACGAAGAAAGGGAGGTGGGTCCCACGGCCCGGGAGTGAGCAAAGGAATCCAATAGTGATAATCTCCTACTAAAGTTTACTCTGCACCTTTTAAGTGTTAAATACAATGATGAAAGCCATTCATCACCTTGTCCAGTGAAAATGTACATGAATGTCGTATGTCGTGCATCGGAATGTCTTTATACCCATATCTGAGTCTCTGCAGGCTCCTCACATGCTTATGCCAAGTGTGACAGCTATCCTTTAGTAATTACCCGATAACACACACCCTTGAGCCTACCCATTCACGGTACCTAATGCAAGTGCTAATGGGTAACTAATCCCGAGTCAATCTTGACTCCTATCACTCAACTTGAAGTCTATGTGATAACCATGACCATGTGTCTTCTTTGGGCAACAAAACTTTTCTGATCACACCACGAGTCTCTTACACCCACAGAACTTTTCGAATCACACCGAGGGTCTCTTACACCCATGCTCCAGGCTTTTCACCTGAGGGGGTTAACGATCCCCTTCTTGCTTCGTCCAACACACATTATTTATATTTCTTTTTATGTTTTTAACCGTGAGACATTTATTGGATGTCATCCAAAGTACGAGCTCACTACCCATTCATCAACACTGATGATGGATAACCAAACCCATGCATACACACCCAATATGCTGATGTCCATATGCATATACAATGCTAATAATGCTACCAATTTCTCGTATTTACATGTATGATGCACATTACATGAACCATTCTCATCAGTTGTACTTCATGTCAATTACCATGCAAACATATATCGCAAGCATATAAGTTCTATATATTTCATGTCAATATATATATAGATATCGTATCAAGCATATTAGCATCCATCAATCCATGACTAAACAAATAATGTCATACAACCTTCCTTGAGCTAACTCATGGCAATTCCTACCCAATACAATAGCCTACAACACGCCATGCAATGGTCATGTCAAAATCGATACAACCAAGCAACCTACACACTTGGTGCAAAACATATATTTAAGCAAATTTATGATCACCCACTATCCTCCACAGGAACATGGCTGGAATCTTGACTCAATGGGCTTTCCATATAGTCCAAGAACACCTGAAACGGAGTTCGGACGAAGAAGTTATAGCCATCCGAAGTTGGAGGTCAACAATCAGAAAAATGACAATTGTGTCCCACCCAGGAATTTCCTACTGCACACCATAGCGTACTACTCCACTTTGAATGAATTTCTAAGTCCTAAGGGGTCGAAATTTGGATATACCTATTTCAATGAGATATGTTCTCCATTAAATATAGTTTACCCAGAAATTTGAATCACTCAATTCAGATGAGTGATGACCAAGTTATGGCCAAAACACAGTCATGGGGTCGAAGGGGAAAACTGGACAATACCTCCCTTGGACACACACACACACATGCCCTTAGACGGAAATTAAAGGAGAAAAACCCTACCTCAAATAGTGTGATTTCCCGGGACACCGCCTTTTCTCAGTTTCCGTGAAAACCTGAACCTTGCGCATAGCTCTCGTCACTTAGAGCGGCACAACTCTCATCTATGAGGTTCAATCGACCAAAACCTGGAATGCAAAATGCTTGGGCTTAGCTTTTTTTTTTTCTCCCCTCCTCTCTCTCTCTCTCTCTCTCTCTACTCTCTCTCTCTAGCACGTTTTGTTTTCTAGACCAAATTGTGAGATAATATTTTTATTTTAGATATTTTCTTGATATTTATACATAAGACATGTGGCTCACATCGAGCCATGTGTCACACTTCTCTGATCCGTTTTCGTCCCGAAACAATTTATTTCGTTCCGGTTTAAATTCCATTTATCTTAAATGGACATTCTTTAAATATTTGACATCTTTCGGGATTTTTCTAAAAATCTTATTTTGGGAATCCCTACGGCCTTTATCACGGCGCCGAGAGATCGAGAAAATCGACCGGTCTTGGAATTCAATGGGGGTCGTCGGTGACTAGATTTCGCGAGACGATTTCAACGATGAAGTCCGTTTCGTCATCCGAGATCTAGAAAAATTACAGGTTTTAGCCTGTCTCATTCCAACAAAATTACCATTTTGCCCTTCCTAGCTAAATTTAAAATTTTTAGCTTTTTCCCGAGTCTTACACCTTTTGGGTGCAAATGGGAGTTCACGACCAAGCATAATGCCAAATAAAGCAAGATTAGTGGTTAAAGGTTACAATTAACGAGAAGGTACCGATTTTAACCTTTTCTCTTGTGTCCACTAAAGACTCTCTATGCATTATTATGGCTATGGTGGCTCATTTTGATTTGGAGTTATATTAGATGGATGTAAGGACAACTTTCTTGAATAGAGACTTAGTTTAGGATGTTTACATGTCTCAACCTATTGGCTTTGAGGAAGTTGGTAAGGAACATATGGTTTGTAAACTGCATAAATTCATTTATGGTTAAATCAAGCTTCTAGGCAGTGGTATCTCAAGTTTGATGAAGTTGTTACTGCTAATGGTTTTAAGGAAAACATCATCGATCACTGCATACATATGAAGGTCAGTGGGAGCAAATGCATATTCTTAGTTTTATATGTTGACGATATTTTTCTCGCAGCCAATGATACTGACCTATTGGTTGAGACAAAGCAGTTATTGTTTAGCCATTTTGATACGAAGGATCTTAGGGAAACATCTTATGTCTTGGGCATGCAGATAATTCATGATAAACCTAGTGACATTTTGAGATTGTCTTAACAGATGTATATTGAATGCATTCTAAAGGTTGATTTGCAATCATGTTAACCACGGTAGAACCTGATTGTAAGGGTGACCAGTTTTCTAAAGGTCAATGTCCTTAGAATGATATTGGGAGAGATCATATGAAAGCAGTCCCTTATTCTTTAGTTGTGGGTAGCCTGATGTATGCTTAAGCATGCACATGACCTAATATTGCTTTTGTTGTCGGCTTGTTAGGTAGGTATTTGAGTGATCCTAGTCAAAGCCACTAAGCTGACTAAAAGTTTTGAAGTATCTTGAGTACCCAGATCATGTTGTTGACATATCGGCGTACCGACACACCCTAGAAATTAGTTGGTTTTAGTGATTTAAATTATCGCGGTGTGTGGATGATAAAAGTCAACTTAAGTTATGTATATCTTTATGATGGTAAAGGTTGTTTAAATGGAAATGTGTCGAAGCGATTGCCACGGCCTATTACACCATGGAGCGAGTATGTGGCGTGTTATGAGAATTTCTTGTCGTGGGGAAATATGGTTCTGAGAACTTCGTTTGGAAACACGGAGGTTGTTCACTCCATTTCTAAGCAGTAAATTGTTACGTGATAATTTTTGCGATATATCTTTCTCTGGGGCTGCCTAGGGCACTTCTCGAAAGCGCGTGATGTGAAGTTTTGTTTTGTTAAAGAAAAAGTTGTAGAGTCTTTCATTTCAGTTGAACACAAGCCTACGACTAGCATGTTGGCAAACCCACTAGCTAAAGGCTTATCTATTTGCGTGTTTCAAAAACACGTGACCCGTATAGGATTGTTAGGAAGCCTAGACTCTTTGGTTTAGTGGGAATTTTGTCTTTTCATGTATTTTGTGAAACTACGTGTTTTTCGTTGTCGTGCGCATTTTGGCGTTTGTCATTATCTTTATGATTTTATTGTCGTTTGACGGATGAATGACGTAGATATTTTTTTTTTTCTTTCTATTGAATCAATACTCTTGTAATTGTAATGCTTCTAGATTAGTAACGCTTGATTATGTACGATTTATGCATCCTCTCAGTGTATTAATTGTATATGATTGGTTATGACTATATAAATCTCTTGAGGGAGCATTTGAGTTATGATTTTAATTAGTAGTGTCTGATTATGTACAATTTATATATCATCTCGATATATTAATTGTATATGATTGGTTATGATTATGTAATAAATATATCGAGAAAACATTTGAGTTATGATTATACCATCCAAATAGAAGAATGTTATATTGATTTATTAATTATGAACTAAACATAATCATATTACAATTTTAATTGTGTAATTGTGCATGTTAATTATGTACCATTTCTATGATAGTTTAATATTAACTCGATATAGGCCCATGGTTCTATTGTCTCATACTTTTTAGTAAGTCAGTTCAGATAAAGTTTAGTATTGCCTTATGTTATATATATATATATATATATATATATATATATATATATATATATATATAAAAGTAAATAAATGCAAATTCAACAAGGGTATATGGTAGAACATGACTTTTGGAGAAAGAAAAAAACTATCTTCAACACAACATTTTTTTTTGAATTTACGTCATATAAATTTGAGAGACTAATGATGGCCAAGCGATTTTGTCAAATGCCGAATGTTTTTCTGATCTAGTGATATCTTACGTTGTTTTAATAAAGTTATTATTTTGTAATGTATTTATTAGGTGCTTTTAATTAGCTGAAGTCGATTGTTTTGGGATCGATAAATCTTTTGATTTAACAAAATAATATGCGATTCTGACTCTTATAAGAGTGACACTTGAAACAAAATTAAGTTTTTGAAATCTGAAGAACATTTATGTTAAAAAAATAAGTCTGATTTTTTCAATATATGTTTAAAAAAATATTAAGAATATTTTTATCAAGGTCAAAAATTAATGAAATTCCAAAATCTTGTAACAGTAATAATATTGTGTTGTGCTTCTTGACTACCCTACTTATAGTAAATTTAAATAACTGTTAACCGAGGAAAGTATTTTGAGGGGGAAGAAATCCTTTGAGGTGTGGCTGAAAGTGGCTATTGAAATATAATACAAGAATAAATATAATACAGATTTAAATCTTTACAAGAATAGGTACTAAACCGCAATATAAGTGAATAGATATCGAAAACAAAAATATAATACAAAAATAAATTTATAAAATGGTGGAGAGACTTTGACCAAGACCAACAGATTTGAATTTGGAAGTCATACATCAATATTTAATAGTAAGAATATAGAATTTAGGACCATGATGATGATGGACCACAGGTTGTACAAGTTGCTTAAAAGATTGATAGTTGTGTCCGAGCGGCCCAAAAAAACAATCCAAGATGCCCCAGCCCCACAACCCATTTGACTTTCTAAGCATCTCAAAGCATTTTAGACCCCCCACCACATGTACCTCTAAAATATGTAGTTCCTTTAAAAATTAAAATCAAAACCCACCCAGAATTTTTCATTCTTTTTTTGGATATCATCTGTCCTTAGTTGTCGAAAATTCAAATTTGGTTCGAACAGAACTCGTTTTGAAACCTGAATTATTCTTCATTTACTTTTTACATCTTTATATATATATTCACTTGACATTATTGCATCATAGTATTTTGTTCGTCGCCGTGGCTGAATTATCGTTAAGACTTTTTATATAAGTCTGAAAACATGCTTAAGCTTGGGATAGGTTTTATTGGCTATATATTGTATAGTTTTTAAGAGAATTATTTCGAATATGGTAAAAAAGTGAGATGAGCATCTGAAAATGTCAGAATCGAATCGCATAATAACAGCTTACAACATGGTGTAAAAGTGAATAGAAATAAAAAAAAATTTTAAACGTTATATTAATATAATTATCAAAAAATGCATGATGTATTGTATGGATACCTTCAATTTTGCTTTTTTTTCTTCTTTTTAAATTTTGTTAACATTTTTAACTGCATTTTTTTATAATTAAACACTTTAGTTATAATATAATAAATTGTTATTGATACTCAAACCTAGGACCCATTTTCCCCCTATATCCTACTTTTTTGAAACTTTGCGCACTATACCACATAAGTTATGTATGATGAGCTAATTTCTACTTATTCTCGTTAATATCTTAAACTATTCATCAGTTATTTATATTATGGTATAGAATATTTTCTTCTTCTCCTTTAGGCCTAGAAAATGTTAAAGAAAGTATAAGGAAAAAATATAGAGGAAAGGGGAAGGAAAGAAAAAAATAAATTAAAATTAAATCTTACATATTATTTTGACTCATTACCTCAAACAAATTTTATTTATTTTAATTCATTGATACAAATATTAAATAATTTAAAATTTGGTGAGTTCTTAAGTAATATTATTTATATTTAATTTTCCTTAAAATTTTTCATCAAACAATCATACATGAAAAATTCATTTTTCTTGTTATTTTTTTATTTTCTTAACAGGAATCAAACACAACATTTAAAAATAAAAATAAAAAACACAACCTTAAAGTACTGAGTAATATTTAAAAAAATAAATACTAGTACGGACTGTTCAAAGAAGGATAAGGTGGCGCAGATTATTCATGTATGTTTTTCAACTCTTTCAAATATTCCTAGATTGAACATGACCTTCTATGATTCCAAAAATCCATGGAGTAAAAGTCTACCTCTGTCATTAAATAATTGGTATTATGGTATAAAAAGTTTTACTATATGCCTCATTCTTTTTATTTTCTCCAATAAGCTTTTATCCAGTTAAAGATATTATAAAAGTTAAAAAATTTATCAACACCAACATTACAAACTAAAGGGAAGACCTTATTCAGGTCTTTTTTCTTTCTTCAAGATAAGCGTAGGCTTTTGTAATGTTGAGTTACTATTATTCAGGTAATCCATTATTTGGCTTAATAGAAATCGAGTTTGTAGGAGAAGGCTCAAATTTGATATTATGGAGAGTTTGATAATTTATACTAAACATTTGAAATTGTTACTATTTATATTTCTTGTAAAACAAATAAATAAATTAAATTGTTTTTTTATTTGTTCTTTTCCCTTGATATTTTTTGGTGATTCAAGTTCATGATCGTTCTTGAGGCCTAACTTAAGTGTTTAAAGGGTTGGAAAGGGTTATAAGAAATTCCAAACTTGAATCCTTATAAGAACAAAATACTACGATAATACAACGTAATATGGAATGAATAGATGTTAACAAAAAAAATCCATGGATCATGTTGGGCCATCAACTATGTTCCTTCCATGGGCCAACTCAATGGTGGGTTCAATGATTCATTGTGGACTAGAATTGACCCGAATTGAAATATTCACACAAATAATAAAATAAAGATAGTTTAAAAATCATGTAAAGTTTAAAAAGATAGAACATCTAAGTAGATGAGGGGTTCCAAGTTTTAGTCTCAATAAGAATAATTTACTATATTATAACAAAGTATTTAGTTGTCAAAAAAATTACCACTGTTCCCTTTATGGAAATTTAAATGTGTATAAGTCTAAATAAATTTAAATTTAAAAGCCAAAGTAAAGCAAAGCCTTGTTTGGGACTCCTTATAATAAAATATCTCTAGACTATTGACTCATTGAATGGACCAATAAATTATTAGTCACTTCTATTTCACTTACTAATCCTATCATAAACCGTCCATTATGTCTAATTCAAATGGTAGAAAACTCACTATTTCAAATAAGCAGAAAGCATAGGAAGGGAATTTCATATTCAAGTTTCAGTGGAGAAAATTTACTACATTGAATTCAAAGTGCAATAAAAAAAATAAAAAAATAAAAGCCCTGCCATAAACCCTCTTCTCAGCAAATTTGAAAAAAAAAATACTAATAAGATAAAATATTAGGTTCCATGAGAGGAACGTAAAATTCCAAGGCCTATAATATAAGAAGTGAGTACTATAATGTAATATCCAAAGTGAATATAAATAAATAAAAAATGATAATAGTCAATCAACAGACACTGAACTCTTCCTTAACCGGGCCCATTTCCTCCAAAGAAAAAAAAATAGGCCCATTACTGTAAACCTTAAATATTGTTTTAGGTGGCGCACATTTATACGTATGATCGACTTAAAAGAATATAAATCAGGATAAATGAGTTGTCAAAAAAACAAATCAAAGTGTCAGTTGTATTCATGTTGTATGATAGAGTTTTGTCATCTTTGTGGTCTTTTTTAATTTATATAAGAATTATTTTAGATGTGGTATAGCTTACAGGTGCTTTGTGCGTGCACAGATCCTTTCGGAACACCTCATGGTTTCAAAAAAAAAAAAAGTGTTTCTATGAAAAAAAATCATGAAACAATTTGCTATATTATAATTAAAGTGTTAGCGGTTAAAAAAATTAAAATTAAAATTCAAGTTTATAAAATAAAATTTGAAAATTTATAATTAATATTTCATGTATTTTTTAGTTAAAGATATCATCTTTAATAGTTAATTAGGGAGTGCATGAAATTTAAATTATTTTTAGTGAACTATTTTGTAATTATTTTTATACGAAATGGGTGGAAGTGCACTTTAAGCTTATGAAAAGTTAATACAAATTATGAGAAGACAAAGTTACCCATAACCATGAATTTGATTACTGAGAAGTGAATAAAGTTTTTATAACAATTAAGCTAAAGAATATGAAATTATAAAAATAGTGTGAATTTTGAAGGGACAAAATTGCAAATAATCATTATTTTAATTCTATGTAAGGGTAACGGAGCTGTTGCCAACTTGCTAATATGACTACTCATGGCATTAGTGATATTCTTCCCATAAGCCCTTAAATTCAAAAAGACTTTTTTATTTTTTTATTTTTACATCTCTTCACTTTGCATATCAAAGTTATAGTATTATCATTTTGCATTAGTGATATTTTTATTTTTTATTTGTTATCATAGTTACATGATATATATATAATATTAATTTTTAGTTTTTTAATTTTAAATTTTTGAAAAAATTATGATAAATATTTATTTATCCAAACACTTCAATTTTATAAGTATTTATGATTATATTTTCAATAATTTCAGTTGTTATAAGTGATTGCGTAGTAATACATCTAAACATTTTAAAATAATACATAAGGGCTTTTTAAAACATGCATTCAAACACAAATAACTTATTGAATAAAGTACTTACTATATAAGCTCTCATCTAATAAACTTTTATAAAATAAGTGTTTAATTAAATTGTTTACCAAATAGAGCCTTAAGTAAGAACTCAAAGGCTTTGGGGAAAAAGACTTAAAAATTGATTTTGATTTATTCTTATCTTGATTAACAATCATATTTAGGATTTCTATTTTAGTTCACTATTTGGCATTATTGGTAATATTTCAATGAATTAGTGATTATGAAGATCTTTTGTGAGATAGGTGCTAGATCATTTGTAAAATCAATAATATTTATTGAGCCCAAAAACAATTTATCAACAATCAAAAGACCTAATAAATACATTACAAAATAATAACTTTATTTGAGCAAGAAGCATGTCGGTCGTCTTAAGTAAAGCATCACAATATGGTCAAAGAATTGTTAGATAATAGGTAGTAAATTTACAAGGGATGAAATCAAATAAATGATAGGGTTGAAGATAGTTATTTCCTTTTTCCCAAAGTACGATTTTACCAAACCTTTGTAAAATTCTAAGACTCTATTTATATATATATATATATATATATATATATATAGACACATGAGAACATGCGCCCATAGCCAGTTAATATTAAACCATCCCATAAATCGTCCATAAGTAACATGCACAATTATACAATTAAAATTGTAATATGATTATGCTTAGTCCATGATTAATAAATTAATCTAACATTCTCTCACTTAGACAGCATAATCATAACTCAAATGCTTTCTCAATAGATTTACATAGTCATAACCAATCATATACAATTAACGCACCGAGAGGATGCATAAATCATACATAATCATACACTACTAATCAAAATCATAATTCAAATTATTCAACAAGAGACTTACATAGTCATAACCAATAATATACAATTAATACACCGAGAGGATGCATAAATCGTACATAATCAGGCGCTACTGATCTAGAAGCATTTCAATGACAAAAGTATTAATTCAATAGAAAGAGAAAACATCATTTTGTCATTCATCTTGTCAAAATAACACAAAATCATAAGATAATGACAAACGTCAAAACATCATGTAATAACGAAAAACATGAGCTTTCCTTACAAAATACATGAAAAGGAAAAACTCCCACTAAAACAAAGATTCTAGGCTTCTAACAATTCTATGTGAGTGATGTGTTCTTGAAACACACAAATAAGTGTAAGCCTATAGTTAGTGGGTCTGCCAACATGCTAGTCATAGGCATGTACTCAACTGAAATGAGGACTTTGCAACTTTTTCTTTCGAAAAGAAAAAAGAATTTCACATCAATGTGCTTGGAGCGAGAAGTGCTCCTAGTGTTCCTAAAGAGAGATACAGCTGCGGAATTATGACAAAACAATTTCAACGATCTAGAAATGGGTAGATAACCTCCCGAGAATTTGAAATAAGGATTCGTAACCATATTGCATGACAAGTAGCCTCATAACACACCACATACTTTACCTCCATAGTAGAAAAAGCTGTAAGTGTCTACTTGACACTTTTCCATGAAACAGCTCCTTCAACCATCATAAAGATATAACCAGAAGTGGACTTTTATCATTCACACATGTTACATAATCAGAATCACTAAAACCAACCACTCCGAGAGTGTCGGTACGTCGATATGTCAACATGAGATCCTTGACACCCTAAAGATACCTCAAAACTTTCTTAACCACTTTCTAGTGGCTTTGACAAGGGTCCTTTCGAGTACTGCACGCCCAACACGCGACATGAAAACAATATCGGGACGTGTGCATATGACATACATCGAGGAGAGCCTGATTGAAAATGAGTTGCTTTCATCTGATTGTTCGGTTATTTTTGTTTATAAAAATTTGATTAAAAGCAACTTAATCCGCAAGTGCACGGATCACAAGTAATATAGTGGCTTTCAAATTAAAAAAAAAACTAGTATGTCGAACCCACAGGGAAGAGACTACTTAAGTGGGATTAAGTACTCCGGCTACTCAAGAATTTCACTATTTAAGCGAATTAAACTAGATGGGATTGATTGTTCCTAGAAAATGAAATTAAGTTAAACTAAAAATCTACTCTAAAAGATTAGCAAAAAGTTGGATTAAGTTGTAAGAAAAACTTTAAGGAATAACACTAGGGCCAATTTTTTCCATTGGTACATTTATGGCTTATATTCATTAAGTGCTAATTAAGTGAAGATACTCTTGTGTTCACCCAAGGAACTTTGTATGAGGTTCTCTTTTTCGAGTCTCACCTCAATTTCTCACATCTAATCCCTATTCTCCTTTCGGTCCATCTAGGTCAAACAATGTGTTACTTGTTCTAAAGTAAATCAATCCTTAGGAATTTCCATTGGTCGCCTCTTGGTCCATGTGATGGAATTTCCTGGTTTATGTTCAAATCGATTACCTTTCGGTCCATACGATCATCACATAAGGTTAGATGATGTCCCTCCTAATAAAATCCATCTAGTACCAGGTTTTTCTGATTTCCTAAATTTCTTTAATTAAGTTAAGTTGATTTTATCAATTACACACTATTAGGGGATGAAAATCGAATCCCAATGGCATACTTCTTATTGTCACCTTGGAAACCCTTTGGGCTGGGTCTCGATTTCACTACCTGGTAATGTAACAATTAGGTCGACCTGAGAATTCATAAAACCACATCATAAAACCTCAACACAAGATCACATTGACAAAATCATTCAATATAATACATAAGCCAAACACCAATGTCAACAACCAGCCCTAGAGGAGGATCTAGCCACTCCTAGCAGCCTCAAAACCTAACAAAAGCATGTTTATAGCAAACATAAACCTGCAAGATTAAGAGAAATAGAAGGGTTTAGTGATACAAAACAAATATGAAATAGAATTCTCCAAAAACTGGCTCCAATTAATATGGGCAAGCCCTCATGTCAGATCTCAAATTAGCCCAAAAAATGAAGATAAAGATCAGAAAATTTACAAACCCTAGAAAAATGAGAGCCTAAAGAAACCAGTATGGACAGGTGCAAGCCCCAAGCTCTCCAAGATATTTTTAGAAGTGATACAAGTTAGTATTTATAGCATATGGAAAATGACCAAAAATGGGGCTGAGAATGAGGGCATTTTTTTCTCAACTCAACATCCTTCGCCTTGACAAAGTGTCCTTCGCCTTAGTGAAGACATGTGTCGTTGACCAAATGATCGTTCTTTCGCAAACCGTCACTGCAACCAGAAGTTTTGCTCGTGGCATGTCCTTTTACTGTATGAAAGCTCCCGCTTCAGTCGAGAAGCGCCCTCGCTTTGCGAAAGTGAGTTCCTCACTTGCAACCGCGGCTGATTTGACTATTACTTTTAGCGCTTCTCACTTATAAACCGTCAGCGAGCAAATGCTTCCTATAAGAAGTTCCACTTTCGCTTATTTTACTCTCTTCTTGCTTACTTTACTTTCAATACCCGTAGAACCTGAATACAGGCTAAAAAGAGATTTGAGACATATGTGTGGAATCTTAGCATATAAGTTACATAAATACCAGAAACATACATGAATGTTAATACGATTCAATTCATATCATCGATCTCTTTAATATCATTCTCGAGGATATCGCCTTGAAAATCACCACCTTGTATTCATAGCTCTTAAACAAAGAAGACGCTAATAACCTTTTTAGAACAAGCTCAATATATTTCGTTGGAGATAATCCATAATGACAATTATTCATCACGGCAGTCAGAAACGCTGATAAGATACCAAGATCCGCATCAAAAACATCTAAACAATAATTGCTTTGTCTCAATCAACAGGTCAAGATCATTACCATAAATATCATCAATATAAAAAACCAGAGTTTGTATTTCACCCCCACTCGACTCCTTCATATATATGCATTGATCGACGATGTTTTCCTTAAAACCATTGGTGATGACAACTTCATCAAACTTGAGATACCACTGCCTAGAAGCTTGCTTTAAACCATAAATGGATTTTTGGAGTTTACAAACCATATGGTCCTTTCCAACTTCCTCAAAACCTATAGGTTAAGACATGTAAAGAGATCTTAACGAGTTCTACATCAAGAAACGCCACCACATTTCATCTAATGCAAATCAAATCAAATGAGCAACTATGTTATAATAATGCGTAAAGAGTCTTAGTGGACACGGCAGAGAAGGCTCCTTTAAAATCAGCCACCTCTCTGCTTGACTGTAACCCTTAGCCACTAATCTTGATTTATATCTCTACATGTCCCTTGCCATCACGCTTGGTCTTGAATACCCATTTACACCCAATAGGCCTGCATCGAACTAGCAATTCTACCAAGATCCATACTTTATTTTGTGACATGGAAGTCATCTCATCTTTCATTGCATCGATCTAGAAGTTGGATTGAGGACTAACAATGGCTTCTTTGTAGGTAGTCGGATCTGATTCATCACCCACATCATATTCATGCTCCTGCAAGTAGACAATATAGTCATTTGAAATTACGAGCCTACACACCCGCACCCTCTCTGACCTCCTCAAGGGTATATCCATGGCTACATTTAGGGCTACTGGATCTACATCCTCAATTGGTTCATCGTCGGTAGTGGCTATTGGATGCTTGTGAACAACAGGGCTAGAGATCGAAGAGGAATCAATAGGCATAGGAATAAAAACTCTTGGCCCTTGGCTTGTACCATTATCATCCTCAAAATAGATAACTCGATTTGACTCAATTACTCGTGGTAAAGCACACTGGCTAAAACTCCAGAACCTTCTGAACCACAACTAAAGCATCACTGATCGCTCTTCAACGCTTCGCCTTGATTGTGGGTTGTACGATTTCACTTCCAATCTTGCAACTCCAAACATATGATGAAGACTAGCTCTTCGTGACCATAGTTTCATGTATGTTCTAGAACAAACTTACTTGTGGTACTGATCCGCGCTGTTTGGTTTCTCAAAGCCGGCCCTGGCGCGAACTGTGAGCTATATCAACAAGCAGCATCACTATAATTTTATGAAAAGAAGAGTTTCCTCCGTAATCCTTATTTGTTGAGGAGTACCAAGCATTATATACTAAGCATCAATGCCACATTCCTAAAGGTACTTCGCAAATGGATCGGGGTTGCTTCCGTGTCTATCATCATCATTAAACATCGTCACCAAAACATCCACTCGGATCCTCAATGTTGAGTCTAACCTAGTTTAAAGCTAAACTGTGATCTAAACTTCTTAATATTTAAGAAACCATAATGGAATAATCATCACTGAACGATAAAGATTGGGAATCAGTAGCTAAAGATGAACAACCAAATATAGATAAGATAACCACAATCAAGGTAATCTAATCTTTATCTAACTATAATCGCTTTTACCTTTATAGAATCATAATAACAAATTAGAACAGTTATTCCAGAATCTATATTAATTGAATTTTCTTCACTTCGTCGAAGGATCCAAATGCCAATGTGAAATGAATCACGAATCAAGATTGAGCGCTATGATGAATCGGCGGTATAATATATAAAGCAAACAATCTGATTTAAAGATCGGCATTTGAAAATCACAGAATCGTATATTGATCCTTTCAACAAAGAACATCCGTTAATCAAGTATTTACACCAATTTCCACTGAGGCATCGCCATCCCAATCAAAACTATATTCATTAATCATTAAAACTTAACTGGACTTTTGTAATCTTTCCCATGCGCAGCATAACGCCCAGCGGCCCGCCTTCGCGATCAACGCTTGCAAAGAATTGCAAGCATGAATGGTGCAACACCATTCCAACCAATTCAAGGTCAAGGACAACTAATGTACATTTTGCTTCCAAGTTTCCGCCACCCACCAAACATTATCATATACTTCATATGTCATTTTAATTAGTCACATTGAGTTTCATGATGAAAAAGAATTGAGAAAAGCTCAAAGCTCAAGAATAAACAAGAGAGCAATGTCAAAATATAAACAAAGATGTTAGTGTCTGTTTCATTCTTCGACTCAACAAATGATCCACATAAAAGTGTCACTGCTAAATGCTAGAGTCTATAAATACAAAAAGACTCATACACAGGTAAGAGAAATTCACCAGCCGTCATAACTAAATGCGTCTAATTCTTCCACCGATAGTGGTACTAAAATTACGTTGCTCAGATATTAACAAACTTTCCATCAAACTAAGCATCCTACTACAAATAATAAAGGCATCGGAGCAGGGACAACTTAACTATCCGTATGGAATCTAAAGCAAAATCGATGTACAAGACGGAGAAATAATATCGTAAACATCAATTTCAATAATATCCACAATACTTGGATCATGAGGTAAGTTCAGCAAGATTCAAGCCATTTTTCTAATCTAACAATGAAAGAAAATATTTAGCTCCATAACATTATTCTGCAATAATCCTAAATAGCATAAACATAAATTGCGAAAACAATATGTAAACAGCTAGTGAAAATATTGCAAAATAGGGTAAAATTTTGATTTTTGTTCCATAACCAATTTTAATGTTGAATGGGATAGAAAACAAAAAATTGGGGCAAAAACATAAATTTTGGCTTCAAAAATACCCCCATTAAAAACTCCTGAGACATAGAAACAGGTTAATTCAAATTGAAAATATTTCATTATATTTCCATTTGGAAACCTCCTAACAATAAATGGAACAAAGAAATTCAAAAAATTCGCTATCATAAAGATAGTTTATCGCGCCCCAACCCCGCCTAGCAGCAAGTGGTAACCACAGCAAGACTCACTGACTCCTTTACCCGAGTTACTCACATTAGTGTGCTCATTTCTAAATGGCAACTCTATCATCACTGTAACTTAAACTTAACTATAAAGAACAAACTAAACCTATCACCATAATGGTGTTCATAATATCATGTACAAATATATGAGTCTCATTGACTTATACATATACAAGTCCTATTATGAAAAAAAAAAAAAAAACTTTACATGTACATATTCAAAATCAAAGGTAGAGACCTATAGATGTTGACTCCTATTGTTGTGTTGACCCTTTCCAAATGACGCGCCAGATGCATCTCTGATCAGCAATGATCAAATGATCAAACAAGTCATGTACTTTGTGTGAAACATATAACATATATAACCCACCTGTGAGTGGTCCTCAATGACAATATACAATTAACAAGACTTTGATGTAGAATAGTTGTTCATATATCCGATCACTTGTACATCCAGGTTACGGTTACTGAGTTCTACGCTCATTCTTCATAATACATGCACTTATTTTACTATATTTCATCATGATTTTTCATAATTCAAACATGATTTTTATGTTGTATGGTCTTAGTATAACGATTTAATTGGCCTTACCTCATTCTATACCCTTACCTGCATATTCCAAAATGATAATTTGCAGGAACCATATGGTATGAAATACCATCAGAAATATTAGATCCGTATGTATTATCCAAACGGTGGTCGCTAATGACTCAAACGGCCAACTCACAGAATATGTCCCCACAGGTGCTGCCTATTTCATCCATCTAAATTTTATATGACAATCAATGTTATTACATTTTTTTGCCTGTGGTCTGGGCTTAATACAGAAGATCTGAAGGCTACGGATAATGTCAACTTCCATGATGTATTCATATGAGATACTTTCAAACATTTATTCTTTAGAGTACATTATAATCATACTTTATCATAACCCTGTATGATCATTTTCTCATTATTGTTTCGATGAAAAAGTCTATAATCATATTTCTCATATAACAATCACTTTTATAATTTTTGGCAATACATTATTCATTTGAATCTTGATACAAAAAATATTTCCGAAAATGAGCTCCCTTTACCACTCGCATAATGATCCAATTTAATACAATATTTGGTGATTTGCCTCTTTAAAGTCCGTTTCAACTAGGTCTGAATCACTGACCAGCATGAGCAATCACCACCTTGCATCAAACAACGTCATACCAAATTGTATGATCAGTAAACTGTGTGGGTGTCGTGAGTTTCACTTTGATTGAATTCTCTCAGTCTAATAGTGTCCAAATTTGAATACCCTCTATTCGGGCGATATTGCTTTTCCGTAAGTCTAATTTATATATAAATTTTGAATAACCCACCTTATATCATGCCAAATTTGTATGGCCTAACATTTAAAGTTTCTGTCAATATAAAATTGTAGAAACCTGCTCTAAACAAAGTTTTCAATCCTGATAAATTTTCTATAATCCAATGGTATCCAAATTTGAATACACTATTTCAAGGTTTTATTCTTCTAGAAGTCTAGGTTACTAAAATTCAACACTGACTTGATAAGATGCTTTCAAGACGCACTTATTTAAAAATTTGACGGTATATCTCCCCAAACTCCTAACATTTCTTTTATATAAACATTTCTCAATTCGAGGACCACAAACCAACTCAACAACCATATACGTAACACTTAAATTATACCTCTAACAATGATAACATTGCTTTTTGCAGATAATGTAAGTAAAAGTATATTTTTCCAAAATAAATAATACAAAAATAAAAGCCAAGCAAAACCGACCATTAAAGAGTCAAGGGTAAATTGTCATTTATCAATTTAGGACCTAAGGGTCATAATCTCACAAGAACATATGCTGAAGTAAAAGAAGATGTCAAGATTGTACCAATGCTGAATGAGAATGGATGAGAATGTTGACTTAAATGAAAAATGGAAAAGAAGGCAAATTGGCATATAATAAACATGGCCTTATTGATTGGCGTACAAAATATCTTTTGGCCTACAAAGATGCGGAGAAAGTTTCCAAACCTTGATATGAGAAGGAAGAGAAGGAAGAGGAAGAGAAGGAAAATAAGAAGAAGAAGAAGAGTAAGAGAAAAGGTTAAGGGAAGAGGATTTCAAAAAGACTCATGGAATCGTGTACTTTTTCACTTTGTAGATTTATGTGGCTTCAAACTTCAAGCCTGGTTGAATCTGTCTCAACTTTAGAATTGCCTGTGATTTAAACATAAAAACCCTAGTTTAGTATAAAGGAGTATGAACCCTCCCTCAAAAATGATTTCATGCATGAATTCAGTATTTGAGTTTGAGTTTGGTCAAATCTCAATCAACTTCATAAATAGTTACGTATGGGTTATGATCCATTTTAGAGTTGTTTCTGTGGTAATTCATGATAGGTTTCAAGCAAGATAGAATAGAGGAAGAGTATGAAGAAAAGGAGCGAAGAGGGAAAAGGGAGTGAAAGAGGCAAACAAGATATTTCCAAAATTCCTATGACCAGTTCTTAATAAGAAAAAATTTTAACATACAAAGGTGAAAATGGTACCTGCATTCATCCAAAGTGCTATCAGACACTAATTGTAGAACAAAGAATGGCACCGGCATTCTGCAAAATCGATGCAAAGACCACTTCTTCCCGGCAAATTTCAGCTTGGGATGACATTTTAAGCCCAAATTCATACAATTAATAGTATAGGAACCCTGAAAATGACTAACGGGGTTCAAATAAGAGTGAAACTATAGAAAACTGACCCCACTTCACGCTTCTGAGTTTGATGTGGGCAAACCAATGCCCTGTGGTTTGAATGGCATAAGTATAGAAAAGTCGAATATATGAAAGCCAAAGAGAAATATGCGTAGTGGCCTGCTATATGAAAAGTATAGTAAAAATGTTTATAAGATAGATGATATTGAGTAATAGTTGTCATGATTTTGTATACATGATATCGATAGGTTCATGGCGGCGGATATCATTTCGCGTTACGCAAAGAAAGCAATAAAACCGGCTACCGCCAGTAATCAAAGTGAGATGGTACGCCTTCATAGTAAGATACAGCTTGTCGCAAGATACTATAATATATCAGGAATCGCGGTCGATGACATAGATCCCGCCGATCATTATAGCGTTCCGCATTTTGTTCGGCGTAGACCATCGCCTGATAGCTGATGCACTTTGGTATTATATAAAGGTAGACTCATCGTACCCCAGCGCGGATAGTACCGGGGTACATATAGTTATTTCCGTGATCCGTTTGGGTACTTCAGCATGAATCTAAAAGAAAATGAAAAAGTACACATAAAGGTAATGTGGCAAAGGCAGTACAGGATGTATATGAAAGCACAGCAATGCAAGCATGATAGCAAGATATAGTTACAAGAACAAGAAGTAAAGTATAAATTGACATGAAAAGTATATGAAACGAACTTATTACAGAAGTTAATATGAAAATGGATAAGTGAATGTAAAGAAAAGAGTAATCATTACAAGTATATGTATATGCCTAACGTGAGATGATCCTGAGCTGAAACGTCACGCCATTTAATTCCACTAAGCCGCAAAGCTTAGCACCTGATGTCGTCCATGCGCTGCAGGCGAGGAAACCATAGGGCAAGACGATCCACATCGCAACCGCGTCAACACATCATTAATCACAGTACTTATATTGTATGTTCTTTTGTTTTCAAACAATGTAACAAGTAAGAGAACACTGTTAATATGGGAACTTGTATATTTTGTAACTCTATAGAGTCACATTACTAGTTAATCATAAA
Organism: Tetrastigma voinierianum; assembly: GCA_016808115.1. NCBI lineage: Eukaryota > Viridiplantae > Streptophyta > Magnoliopsida > Vitales > Vitaceae > Tetrastigma > Tetrastigma voinierianum. Next base: position 297,424 of record JAEQBH010002669.1, on the reverse strand, counting down.
CTAGATAGAATGAACAAGCTTCAGCAATATGTTTAGGTGGTATAACAGTTCTAACTGGGTATCAGCAAATGAAAACTTTGATTCTAAACAATCCAAGAACTGGAATGGATCAGAGAAGGGGTGTTACAATTTAGTGGTATCAGAGCCTAGGTTTAGGAGGTGTCTGGAAAAGCCTAGGTTTAGGTGGCTTTAGAATAGAGTATATGATAGAAAAGCATGTGTTTAGTAATGTGTTGACCTGATGTGGATGTCCTTGTTTTGTATGGATGGATCGTCCTCCAAATCCAACCAGAAGTAACTGAGAGTGAAGAACCCTGAGAGGTGTACCTTCGTTTCTGGGACGTCTGAACTGCTGGTGAGGGCTGAAACACTGAGCTGAATGAAACGTTTACCTGAGACATCTTAGATATGACCTGCTATTAGAAAAGATTAAATAGCCCAAAAGCCCTGAGTTGTAGCATGGTAAAATAAGAGAAGGTAGAATTTATGGGAGCAACATGGTATCCACAGTTGAATTCTCGTTGAAAGCTACAAAGAATATTAGAGGAAGTTAGATGCCCTCCCCAATCGAGATTATGTGCGGGGCCTCACTATTGCAAGAGTGAGACATATGATCGTGGAACTAGCGCGAGGAGTCTATGATTCCAAATCCCAAGATTTGAGTTCTTTGTCATGAGCCCGCAAAAGACGCACCATATGCAGAGATTCATGGCGCGCTCAAATTTAAAGCAAAGCAACTTGATTGGCTGGCAGGAGGTAAAAAGAATTTATCATCTCAACAAGTATGCACTGAATCGTCCTCACCCGAGGCATTTTCGGTGTAGGCAATTTGAGGATGGACTCGCATGATTCCATCAAGAGGTATTTGAAAATCACTGGCCAGCTTCTCTTAACAGTGGATTTTCTACACCCAGTCCAAGTCGCAGAATGAAAGTAGAGAGACTGAAACGAGCAAAAGAAGAAAGATCGTAAAAGAAGAAGTTTTCTAGAGGAAAGCCAGCTTTTCTGGGAGAAGTATTTGAGTCTCCACCAACTAATATAGTTCCGCCACACAAGAGGTAGAAGGGTAAAGGTCCAATGTAGCACCCATGTAAAGGTGCTTCGGGCTTGGATGTGAGGAACCCAGAGCTCCCATTGCCATCGACAGATACTCGGTCATGATTGTTAACAGAGAGGGTGCTCGCATGTGAAGCATTGAACATCTGATGGCAAATTGTCCTAAAGAGTCAAGAGACAATAGGAATCTCTCGCAGCACAACAGAGGAGGTCCGCGTACCTGCTGACCGGCATAGGCAGAGGTCAGGCCAAAGTGATAGAGACGCAGGAGGCATGCAGCGAGTGATAAGATCGCCCTATGCCAGACGCGCAGCGAGCATATGCTATGAAGGCTCGTGGAGGATCGTGGATGCTCCCGGGGTGTAATTGAAGCCGTATATTTTTCTCTTTGATATTGAAAATGCACGCATTGATTGATCCCGGATCTACTCATTCATATGTGTGCATGGATACAGATTTGAATAAAAATGGCTGATGGAGAAATTAGTATACATGCATGTGATTAGTCCATTAAAGTAAGAAAAGAAAGTGAAAATGTTTTATGTTTAAATTGCCCCATCATATACAAGCAAGAGAGTCACGATTTGATAACCTTTACCATTCCGAGAGTTTCATCTGATCAGGAATGGATTGGTGTTTAAACACCGAGCTATAATTGATTATATCAAAAGACGCAGTGTTGAGATGCCCACTGCACTGAAGTACATATAAAATAAGTCTGGCAAACATCACTTTAATATTCATATAAGCTAGAGATTTATGAGGAAAGGTCGTGGAACATTCTTTGTCGTGATACCTGACCTGGGCAGAGGTCAGGTTGATGGTAGGAGATTCAATAGGTGAGAATTTCTGTGAAGGTATTCCGAAGAGTTACCAGCATTCCACCTGAGAGGCAGGATTAGCCAGCAGAACGAAATACAATGTCTATGTCAAGAAAACCGATACAGATGGCTCCAATCGGAAGCAAGAGCCACCCCACCCATGGTTATTCAGATAAAAGAGGAATTATATCACCTAAAGGTTTCCCCTAAGGTGCACCTGCTTTATTCTAGGAAAGAAGATACATCATTGGATGTATTGATTAATGCAACCAAAAAAGATAAGAGAATAAGTACCCATTGCCAGAATTGAAGATCTCTTTGGATCGCTAAAGAGTTAGGTTTTTCAAAGGATAGACCGCGATTTTGGGGTGGAAATACACTAAGAGTAAAAATAATATGTGTCAAGACTCCGCATTTAGAACCCGATATGGCCATTATGAGTTTTTAGTCGTTGTTTGCTTAACAATGTCCCAAGATTCATGGATTAATGAATAGGTATTTCGACCCATTAGATCACTGTTGTTGTATTTATTGGAGCGATATATTGGTATATTCCAGAATGTCAGAGCATGAGCAACATTTGAAAATAGTTCTATGTGACTGAGAGAAAAAGTTGCATGCTAAACTCAACAAATGTGTGATTTCTTAGCTAGCAGTTTACCTCGTTAGCATCGCTCGTTTGGTATAAGAGTTGACCCCTTAAAATCAAGCTGTGGTAAATCGAAATCGCCTCATGCAAACTGAGTGGCGGAGTTTTTGGTCTAGCAAGCTATTATAGAAGATTTGTGAAAGGATTTTCTATCATAGCTTCCACATCAAACATTCAGTATAAATTCTTGAGTGGATGGCATAAACACGGAGTTTTGAATAGAATAAGAAATGTTTATGGAAGCACCAACATTACAACCTACCACGGAAAAGAGTACTCAGATAGTGATGCTTCGTGCATTGGCTTGGGATGCGTATAATGCAAGATGGGGTGCAGAGTTACGTTCAAAACATTAGCCGGCACATGACGATTCGCCCATGACCTGAAAGCTAAACGCGTATATTTGTTAGAGTTATGGCTATACCAATGGAGTATGGGGAAGTGGACGAGGACAGATCGCAGTCCCAAGTACCCGCTTCACTCAAAAGAGCTTAATTCGAGACAACTGGCGTGGTTAGAGTTGTTCAAAGATTATGATCGTGATATCATTAACAAAGCCAACGCAAAGGCATGCTTTAAGCAAAAGATGTTAAGGCAATGTCACTCAATATAGTGAATGAGATTAGCATATGATGGAGTCATGTTAACAATAGCCAGCTCAGTTAAAGCAAATGATTATAGATGCCGCAAGGTACTGACAGAGTGGCAAAAGTGTTGCTGTACTTTACGTGACATGATAAGACCGATTTTGGTTAGCGAAGTCGGAAGCTCGTATTCGCACAGTTATGTGTGCCGTATAATAAAGAGTTAAAGAAAGCCACATCAAGCTCAGTAATATATTTGAATACATCCTGTATAGGTAAGACAAACAGACTTAGAAATGAATGTACGTTGTGAAAGAAATAAAAAGAGACTTTACGCAGTATGTGTCTAAATGTTTGACGTGGTCGCTAAGTCAAAGCCGAACACCAAGTTCCAACAAATTATTGTCCCTCCAATTCTCAACAAGCGGATAATATTAATGGCGATTTTGCAAGCTCGCTTCACAGCAACAAAACATGAGTTCCAGCCTCGCATCAAGATGCCATAAAGCCACAACATTATCAAACAAGATGGACTATTCTATGGATCGACTAGTCGAAAGCATATGTGGACGTAAATCGGTGGTGGATCGCATGGTGTGCCGTTCATTATGTCGGATAGATCCGTTTTTATAATGGTGTTCTAAAGGAATCATAAATGCCTGAAACAGGTCGAAGATTATCTCAGATCCACGCATGCATGGACAAATGGAGAGATTGATCCAAGTGCTCAAGATATGTTTCCGGGATGTAATGGAATTCACTAAAAATTCATAGGTATATTCCATTGATGCACTTCATCGGCCCATTGGGCTGATCACCCGCATAAGACTGGCATAAAGCTTTATACGACCCGAGATGTAGAATCCCTAGATGTGATTAGTGCCTAAAGTGCAATCTTTGAACCCTGAGCATTAGATGCGAAGTTTTGGCGCTTGTGCACCAACTGTTGTCACACGACAGCGCCCAAGCCCTCGTACTACTCGCGCGCTACTTGAGGTACTTTGCTGTTTTAAGTGTGTGTCATGCAGACTCGAGCTTTACCTCGAGTCAAATGATGAATCATGAAGATTTATTCAATGTTCGCTATCAACCAAATTCCCAAGAATCAACAGAAAAACGGCGCAAGTGAAGAAATACGAGAAGACCTGAAGTGGAAGACCACCAAAGCAGAATTTTCGCCAGAGTTTAAATTTTTCTGCTAATAGATCGCTAAATTTCGCAACCTTTAGCGGCACTTCAGAAATCCTTAGCAACTCAAATTTCATTGATCACACCTAGGTTTAAGCTAGGCAATCGCCTTAGCTAAATTCCTATTTTCGCTACTCACGAAAATTTCGCTTAGTTAGCGAGTTCTCGCTTAGCGCTAGTGAAATTACCTGCCTTAGCGAATTTCTATTTTTGCTGGGGGTTCGATTTCGCTACCTAGCGAAATTCTTCAAATTTCAGCGGTAAAATGCAATCTGCTCACATGTTTTTGTATTTAATGCCAGGGAACCGACTCAAATTTGTGCTACTCTCCTGTCCTTTAACTTAGCCAAATTTGTAGGTTTTTGGTATTTTCATGCCTTGAGGTGGCCTATAAGCCCCTCTCTTTGTAATAGAGATATAGAGAATTTAGAGAATAATTGGAAGGAGAGAAGATTTTGTGTTTTCATTTTTGTGGGGCAAAAGTTCAGATTTTAATTAGGTTTTGCTTTTTCTCCTTTCTCCCTCTTTCTACTTCTTGAAGTACAAACACCCTCTGAGATGACAACTCAAGAGATACTTTTGCCAAGCCTCCTCCCTTTCTCTTGGAAGAGGGCAGCTTGGCCATAGCTGGGCATATGTGTGTTGTCCTCTTGTATTAAAAGCTACAGGTACTGTGTTTATGACCCCCCATCTTCTTAAACAGCTGAATAGCATTGAATGTTAATTTGGCCAATACTCCATGTTTGAGGATACAAGGTATACTTAATGCTAGATGAATCGTGGCCTCTTAGATGTCTACTGTTCAGAATATACGGAATGGTTTCAAATAAAGAAAAGGGCCATAGGCTTTGGCTGTTACTTGTGTTGACTAAATAGGAGTTGATTTCAAGGGTGAGGTTTGCTAGTTAAACATAGATCCGTTATGCTCACAGCGACCAGGTTGCATGTCATAACGCCTAGGTAAAACCCGAGGACTTGTCACTTCAACCACCGTTAGTGGATCTAAATCTTCAAAGTTAACTCTTCGCCCTTAACTTCGCTTTTATACCTCGGGCCAAACCATTCCCACCAAGCTAAACACAACCAAAGTATTCAATAAAGTTTATCGTGCACTGATTTGAACCATTTTGGTACGAAAAACCCATCCCCGTGTTCGACCAGATTAATTATATCGCAGCTTCGACTACCAAGCAGAGGAACCAGCGTAGGGTGAGATAAACTTGTTGATCTCATCCATCAGTACTTAATCAGCATGTCGGGATGCAGTTGAATGAGTGATGATGGTCCGGCATGCAAAGACAAGAGCGTTATCGCAAAGGTTAGTGAGCTGCGACTCACAAAAAGTCATATGCCGATTTTAGTGTTGAGGAGGTGGGAAAATATGCAAATGTGGATACGCCCTAAAAGTATCGCCAGGAGAAAATTCCTGCCGCCGTAAAGGTAAGTTGAGTCCAAGGTTCATCGGGCCATATGAGATTTTAGAACGTGTCGGCCCTGTGGCTTATCGATTGACACTCCCTCCTGAGTTGGCCAAATTACACGATGTGTTTCATGTGTCGATGCTTTGAGATATCAGCTGATGAGTCAGATAGCCAACAGCGTAAGAGCACGCGCAGAGATCGATTATATGATGAGGAGCGGCATTTCGCCGAAGAGTAGCCAATGAAATGCTGGGGCACCATTAGAGCACCGCAACATGGCAGGATCTAACTTCTTTTTCTCCTCAACCATGTCCTAAGCTCTCAAACCCAAAGGAGAATGTTCATTTATTAAGACCAAATTTGGTCTTATCTCTTATTCTTTGCATACATCCTCAAATTTTGAGCCCTGTGAGCCCCCTATTCTTTCATAAGACCTATGTTTGGTTTGTCATTTTTGTTAAGTTTTCCATTTTTTGCATTAAAAGTCTTTCCTTTCTCTTTCATTTACACTTCTACTTATCAAATATTCTACAATGGCATATAAACTGAGCTCCTCTTTACGACCCTAAGTCCTTAATGTGATTATTTTACCTTGACTCTTGTATTAATTCGGTTTTATCATTTTTCTGCCTAGCAATATAAATTCTAAAATACAATTTAACTTATTTACACCTAAATATGTTATGTGAAAGTTGGGTATATTTTAAAAGCTACACAATCCTCTCTTAAAATACTCTCGTTTCTCGAAACAGTTATCCGAACCTATGCCGAGGGTACCGTGCCCTCATAGCTGCTTCTCGGTTCCCAAGTAGCTTCCTCTCTCGATTAAGTGAAGTTGCCAAAGCACTTTCACCACGGTACTGCTGCCCAAGAATCGTTGGCCCCCAAGTTAGAATAGCTGTCTTCGTCATATGAGAAATATGATCGCACTCGCACATTGTACGCAAGATGGCCATTCATCTGATCTATATTTAACGAGTTACGATCGGCGGAAACATCATGTAGCTTTGGTCGCCCCGCGAGAACAGCCAACCCATAGGCCGTGTCCTACTCTTTCGCAAATTTCATACCCAGGCCGACAGTCTTAGAGACTCAACTTCTTGTCTCAAACCTAAGCACTTTCCTCCCAAAAAGGCAGATTTAGGAACACTTTCTCACTCACTTCATATTCAATATCTTTCCTCTTCAAATCGACATATGACTTTTGTCGATCACTAGCAACTTTTAACCTTTGCTTAAAAACCTGAACTTTCTCTTATATATCTTTTACTATGTTCGAACCAATCACCTTATGCTCATTTAATTTTGTCCAACATACCAAAGTTCTACATCTCCGACCATATAAAGCTTCATATGGTGCCATGCCGATGCTTGCTTGATAACTGTTGTTATAGGCAAATTCCATTAATGGAACATACCTATCCCAAATCCCCGTAAATTCCATTACACATCCCGGAAGAATATCTTCGAGCACTTGAATCAACCTCTCAGATTGGCCATCTGTTTGTGGATGGAATGCTGTACTGAAATTCAGCCTAGTACTCAAGGCTGACTGTAATTCCTTCCAAAATCTGGACATAAATCTTAGGTCGTGGTTTGACACGATAGATCGGAAATTATGATGCAATCTTGACACCATCCAAGACATAAATTTCTCGCCTAGCTGATCAATAGAATAAATAATCATGATTCTTATAAAATGGCCGACTTTGTGAGTTCATCACTAACACCCATACCGAATCATGCTTCTTTGTCGAGAGAAAGAGCGGCACACAAAATCCATAACTATATTATCCCCATTTCCATTGTGGAATCGCAACGATTCAACAAACTGATGACACTGGGTGTTCGGGCCTTTGACTCGCCGACAATGGCCAAACACTAATATTATTACTCCACAGCCGTACATCTTCTTCTTCATTCCCTTTCCACTGGGCTAGTACTGTTTCAAATCCTGGTACATCTTGTTATCTCCAAGATGCATAGTAAACATTGAGTTATGAGCTTCATGTAACAACTCTTTCTTCAGTTCATTATCCGCTAGCACACATAATCTATTCTGAAAATACAAATCTCATCTTCTCTTTACTCTAAAAATCGTCTTCTGTCATTGGTTCCATCACCGTACCTTTTTCTTTCAACCTTCATCCTTCTGAAAGCATCTATAATCATTTGTTTTAAAATAGTTGTGCTTTAACTAAGCCAATAAAGCTCCATCTTTTGTTAGTCTCCAATCACTATGTTGAAGTGACAACGCCACATCGCCTTTCCGGCTAAAGCATCTGCTACCATATTAGCTTTGTCGGGGTGGTAGTCTATTATGCAGTCATAATCTTTAAACAACTCTAACCACATCCATTGCCTCAAATTCAACTCTTTCTGAGTCAACAGGTACTTGAGACTCTTGTGATCTGTAAAGATTTTACATTTTTCAACATATAAATAGTGTCACCATATTTTCAAAACGAACACTACCGCTGCCAACTCTAAATCATGTGTGGGATAGTTCTGCTCATGTGGTTTTAACTGTCTGGAGGCATATGCCACCACTTTTCCATCTTACATCAATACACATCCCAAACCAATTTTTGACGCATCACTATACATGGCATATTCTCTACCCGAAGTAGGCTGAGTCAACACCGGTGCTTCAACCAGTATTTTCTTTAACTGTTCAAAACTTAACTGACACTTGTCATCCCACTCGAACTTTACCCCTTTCCGGAGTAACTTTGTAAGCGAAGATGCTATGATGGAAATTCCTTTACAAACCGTCGATAGTATCCTGTTAAACCCAAGAAACTTCTCACCTCGGTTACATTTCGAGGTGGTTTCCAACTTACAACTACTTTAATCTTTGCATGGTCAACTCTTATACCCTCTATAGAAACAATATGGCCTAGGAATGACACTTCCTTAAGCCAAAAATCACATTTACTTAACTTTGCAAATAACTATTTCTCTCTTAGAATTTGTAATACTAGCCTCAAATGTTGTTCATGTTCCTGTGCATCTTTAGAATACACCAGGATGTCATCAATGAATACCACTACAAGCTGATCCAAATGAGGGTGGAAAACCCTATTCATCAAAGGGCATTACCAAAAACTCATAATGACTAAAACGGGTTCTAAAGGTTGTTTTTAGGACATAAACATCTTTCACCCGGAGTTGATAATAACCCGATCGCAAGTCTATTTTTGAAAAGACGCTGGCACCTTTCAACTAATCAAATATATCTTCTATTCTCAAAACAAATATTTATTTTTCACTATTACTTTATTTATTTTTGATAATCAATGCACATCCGAAGAGTGCCATCTTTCTTTTTAACAAATAAAACCGACGCACCCTAGGGTGATACACTAGGTCGGATGAAACCCTTGTCCAATAGCTCCTGTAGTTGAGTCTTCAACTCTTTTAGCTCGCTTAGAGCCATATGGTCAGGCCCTAGAAATCGAGTCATTCCATGTACCACTGATCGACAAATCTACTTCTCTTCGTGGTATTCCCGAGCACCTCGAGAAAGACATCAGGAATCTTGACCACATGAATCTTTCTAGATTCACTTGTTCCTTGAGTCATACCAAAGCCAAAGGTTTCACAACCTTTTCTAAGAAAAAAAAAAAAAACGCTTGCTGATAGCTAAAATACATTCGACACTACCAGATCGGATACCATGTACTATTTACCTTTGACATGTCAAAACATTTAAGCAATATTGTTTTCTTATTACAATCAACTATAGCCCGATGTTGGGATAACCAATCCATTCCTAAAATCAAATCAAATCAAATTCATGGAAGGGTAAAGCAATTAGGTCCACCGAGAACTCTCTATCATGAACTGTTAGGACAATTCTTATACACTCAATCACTCTAACACTACGCCTGTGGACTAGTAACAAGCATGTCATATGCCACAGGCTCTACTGATGGCAATTTATCACTCGGTTGTTCAATGCATATATAGGAATGTGTAAAGCCAAGATCTATCAAAGCATGTATTTATGTATTATAAAGGGTGAAATTATCCGCAATCACCCCTGGTGCATCCTAATCTTCACAAGCTCTCATGCTGATAAGCTCAGCCGAGCAAAGAGCGTAGGGATCTAGCCCACGCCTCCGACACTATACCTCCACATCCTCTATGCTGAAACGAGCAACCTCGACCCTACCTCGATCTCGAGTCGAAGGTGGTGCAATAGATCTCCCTCTGCCACTTCCTTGCATACTTCTACTATCCCCTAACTCTCTGAGACAATTACTATAAAATGATATGTGCTTCCACATCTGAAGCATCCTCCAGTCAATAATATACAAACACCCAAATGTCGTCTATGGCAATGAGGGACTCTAGACTTCTTCTCGGTCTCTACCGACATGCCTCACCAAGCACTAGATACCAATCGTATCACTGCCTTCTTCCCCATATGGCAAAACCTTCTATCGAATTTGGCCGAGACTCTACCCTTTTACCTAAGGAGGAAGAAGCTCATCTTGATAACTTCATCTTCTGAAACCTTTCTCTACTGCTTGACTCAGATTTCTCTACTTTCATCGCAGCCTGCACCAACTGATAGAAATTCACCTATTGAAAAGCAATAACAAGTGTCAGATACCTTTTTATGGACTAATTTAGTCCATCCTCAAATTGTCTACACTGAAATGCCTCGGTGAGGATTGATTTAGGCGCGTACTTACTCAGGTGACTAAATTCTTTCTCATATTTAGCCACAGATAAGTTCCTTTTCTTCAGATTCAGGAACTGCTTCATTTACTTCCTTATACATACGTAGACATATTTGGCCTCAACTCTAGACGAAAAATTCATGATATGATCCGGAAGTCTCTGACCTCAACACTAACTTCCACCACCTCATAAGCACCGCCTTGCAATAAAGAAACCGCACAGCTCTTGATCGGAGGACATCTCACCTCCTCCATTAACCTTTGCAGCTTTTCTAACCAAAATTCAGCTTTATCAGACTCTTCCATGTTTGACCCATGGAAGTCCTCAGCCCCATGTCTCCTTATCATGTCTATCGAGGCTTTAGGAGCTTTCAATCTGTCCAATATGCGAGTCATGTTCTGAGATATTTTCTACAAAGCTTCATTTGGCTCTATGGGAGCATAACTTCTACTTTCACGTATTCAAGGCAACCCCCTGATCTCCTAAAGTTAACACTTTCGCTACTTCTTCGCTTGAATTACAGGATCCATCTATACAAAACACTAGACATAAGGACATCCAATAATAGCCAACATACACTGCACACATGTTTTTCTATCCTATACTCTATGCCGTAGCCGCCTAAACCTCGCCTAATACCACTTAATCACGTGGCCCCAACCTCGCCTGCTAAGAAAGAGGAACGTGAGCACGTGAACCGACTCCTTTACATGAGTTACTGACATTAGTGAGCCCATTTCAAAATGTAAAACTCGGGAAAAATGCAATTTTTTCTGGAAAAATGGGTAAAACTATGAATTGTCATTGTGTGCATGTGCTGAAAAACCTGAAATTTTTAGATCCTGATATTTAAATGGACTTCACCGTTGAACTGGTCTCACAAATCTACCGCCAACCGACTCGCTGGGGATTCCCAACACGCACTCTGAATTTCACGTGATTAAAGACGTGCTCGATGACACATGGAGGGAAAACATGGCATGACCATGTGGATGCCACATGGCAAGCTTAGAGAAGGGCACATGGCATGAGAATTATGTGGTGTGGCATTTGCCACCTAGTGTATGTGTCCATTTGACACATGGCACAAGGCAAATGAATCATATGAAGACACATGTCATGTAAGAGGAATAGGAAAGTGAGATGAAGTTTCCTTTCACTTTGATCACACCAAGGAAAAATCAATTTGATGGAGGAGAGGGGAAAATGAGAAAAAGGAAAATAAAAGAAAGGAAAGGAGAAAAAGAAAGGAAATGAGAAAAAAGAAAAGAAAAGGAAGAAATAAAAGAAAATGAGGAAGATCAGTGCGTGGAGGAGAAAGAAAAAAAAAAGGCTTCGATTTTCGGTGTTCCGAGGGTCGGAAGTCGTTAGTCCGAGAATTAAAGTTGGTCTACTCGACGAGAGCTACGAGTAGGTGCCAAAAACAAAAGAGGTGGGGTTTTCTCCTACACTAGTTCCGCTTAATCTAAGGGTCGTAAATGGTCAGGTGGTTTGTACCCCCAACCATGACCTGAAGCCAACGCCAGACTGCTTTTCTCGTGCCTGCTCAGGACTCGCCATAGCCGAATCTATAGCCGCACGATACCAGTTGTAAAAAACAAATAAATAAAACAAAGTTAAAATTTCCGACTAAGTCTGTGATTATTTTCAATGCCCGGTATGGTCGGATTTACGGTCGTAACGCGCTTGTGGATCATTTTTGTGTGTTATTGCTGGAAATTTTATAACATGCTGAATGTGTTGTAAATATGTTGATACATTGGTGTTATATATATTAGCATGAATGGATGTAAATTATATGTTTTCGATATAATTATCCAAGGTACTTAGAATAAAATACGGGTTATAAATTGTTCCATGTAGTGTTCATTATACATGTAACATGAGATAACATACAGTGGCATTTTGCATTGCATATGCATGGGAAACATCGCATTTCATGGGTGTGAGTGCATGGTTGGTAACCGACACGCTGCTTAGAGTTTGATTGGGTGGGTTTCTGTGAACGGGACAACGTCCAACAGTCGTACGACAGATGAAACAGAAAATATGTGTCGAGCACAAGAAGAAGGATAAATCCCCTCGAGTGAAAACCCCGTCACTATGGTCGACATAGTCTCCCCAATGCAAGGAAGGATCAAAGTGTTCGGTGGGTTTGTGGAGCCCGCGGTGAGACACCAAAAATCCACTACCCACAAAAAGGCGCATGGCTTTTGCATATAAAATGATCATTGTAATGTATCATCCAAAAATCTTTTGGTTTATAAACAAATGAAATTTGTTTTGAAAATGATCATTTATGTCATCCTGCACGATTCGCTTTTTCACACTCACAAGCACGTGTGAGGAGTCGTGAGGACTGACATGGGCATGATGAGTCTCATATCATTTCATGGTATTGTAGGATTCCATGTAGAATTGATTATTCTTCATTGGAATGTTGATGTGTATTATTGTGTGAACATGGTATCACATGTGCACTTAGGCGTGGGAGTGTACCTCTTATGTGGCTATCCTTACTGGGAATCGTTTCACCTCACATGGACCCCTTCGTGTAGGTTACTTTACATGTGGTTGACTCCTCATCTAGGACCGCAGTGTGAAGAGTTTTGAACTGTGGCTTTGAGGAAACCTTTGTAAAATTAGAATTTTACATGTAATATTTTGTATATAAGAGAATGTAAATCAACTCTTACAAACCGTTGATAAAGTTGTATACTTTTCAAAATATATGCATGAATGGATCTCAAAGAATGGACGCGATATGGTGGTATCGATATGCTATACTACAGGCTTCATCCGCTTACGGTTGTTAAATCTGATCCCCGAAGCTAGGGGCGTCACGAAATATAATTGAATGTATCAGAATATAACTTAAACTTAATTCATAAGGAAATAAAACTTTTAACACTATCACCATAATGGTGTTCAAAATGTCTTATACAAATATCTGAGTCTCATTGACTTATACACATACAAGTCCTATTATGAAAAAAAGAACTTTACATGTACATATTCAAAATCAAAGGTAACGACTCCATGATGTCGACTTATCACGCGTCAGTCTCCTCCCGCGCTGGGCCGCATGTACCTAGACGCCCTCTTCAATACTCCACGCATTTAAACACCCGCATGCCTTATAAATTTTTAAATGTGTAAAACATATTATATATATATGACCACTAGAAAGGGTCCCAATGACAATATACAATTAACACAATTTTATTTAATATTAGCTTATTCATATATTCAATTACTAGACGCTTAAGTGTTATTTATTAGAGTCTTCAATGCTCATTCTTCGTATCACATAAGACTTTTATTTTACTGTGAACTCTATCACATTTTCAATTCAAATCATTGTTTTCATGTTACATGGTTCTTATAACCATTTCAATCATTTTATCTCATCTTGTGTCTTGCTTGCATATTCCAAGAAGTGGATACGAGTATAAACTATATGTACCCGAAGGTACTATCATTGTACAATACAGTGATCCTGTACTGTCTTGACCATAACTAGACAGCTGTAATGACCCAAACGAGGCCAACTATATCATGTAATCCCTAATAGGCATGCCTACCTATCCATCTACCCGAGGACATATGCAGAGAATTAATCTTATTACATTTTTATTCGTGTTCAAACTATGCACATCTCATATACATGGATAATGTCAATCACATGTATTCACATAAGATACTTTCAAATAGTATTCCTTTATACATATATTATAACTATTACTTTTATCATAACCTGTATGATCATGTTCTCAATATTGCTCGTATTTATGTTCATGTAATTATATTTCATATAGTAATCACTTTTATAATTCTTTTACAATTTCATTTATTCACTTGAATCTCTTTATACAAAAATATTTCCTACAAACAAAGCTCCCTTTTAGATGGATTTCTTGGTACAATGAGGTCCAAATTTGAATGCACTTATTTCAAGGTGATTTGTTTTCTTAGAAGTCTAGTTTATCTAGAAATTTGAATCACTCAATTTGGATGAGTGATAGCCAAGTTATGGCCTAAACACTAAAGTTGTACCAAAATAGACCAGAAACGAAAACAGAGTTTTACTTTGACAAATTTTCTGAATCCAATGGGGTTTAAATTTGAATACATTTATTTCAAGAAGATTTGTTCTCCTAAAAGTATAATTTACCCAAAAATTTGAATCACTTAATTTGGATAAGTTATGGTTAAGACAAAAAATGGGTTTTGGAAAAATTTTGATAGCATCTCCCCTAAAACCCCAACATTTTCTTTATACAAACATTCATCAATTGAGGACCACAACCAACTCAAACAACCATATAATTGAGTTGAGACCAACAACCATCATTATTATGCAAAGTTAGGGTTTTCCCTAAACCCAAACATCATCAAAAAGAGTTTTAGGTTTAGTTTCCATACATTAATCTTTTTTCTTTTCTCTTCTTTCTTCTTTCTTCTTCTTCTTCTTGATCACCAAAATCCTTAATCACATGGAACAAAATCACCAACTCTTCTTTTTTCAACCGTAGAATCTAAGCCAAACCTAAAGTGAGAATGCTCCTTTACAAGACTAAATTTGATCTTACCCTTATTCTTTCATAAGCCATTGCCATTATTATTTTGTTAAGCTTTCCATTTTTTTTACATTAAAGTCATTCCTTTCTCTTTCATTTACACTTCTACTTATCAAATATTCTACAATGGCATATAAACTTATTCTCTTATGACCCTTGAGTCATTAATGTGACATTTTACTATTTTATCCTTAACTCTTGTATTAATCCCGGTTTTATCATTTTTCGTTCTTAGCAATATAAATTCCAAAAAAATATAATTTTAACTTATTTTATACCTTAAACATGTTATAAAACTGTTAAGGTATATTTTAGGGTGTTACAGTTCCTATACATGAAAATTAAATGAATGAATCATAAAAAGATTATTTATATTAAAAATTCTAAAGATGTCATTATTAATCAAATAAAATAATAAAAAAATTTATTATATGACAAGAGATAAAAAACAACCATTAAATTTTTTTATTATTATTATTAACAATGGATGATTGTCAAATAAATCATCCTCTAACCGCCTATGGATGATTAACAATGGATGTTAACTTTTATCTTTATCACACCAATGGGAGAATGTTACACTAGAACACATGGAGACTTTCATGTCAGATTCTTAGGGATTTATCGAGATTCAATTGAATGAAATAGAGATTTTGTCTTTTATATTACCAAACACTGGAAACTTTCCACCAAGAAAATAAAAAACCCAAGTGTTCATAAAACAAAAACGAGATTACGTTGATAAATGCATAAAATAAAAACCCAGAAAACATAGGAAAAGCAAAAATTCCATAAATACAAAAAATAAAAATTTGAGAGCTTCAATGTCGATGAAAAAGACTCATACCAATTGCTAGATTATTTGTGAAATTAAAAGTATTTATTGAGTTTAAAAATAATTGATCAATAATCAAAAGACCCAATAAATATATTACAAAATAATAACTTTATTGAAGAAATAAGCATATCAATTCGTATTGAGTAGAAAACATACTTGACATGGATTCAGAATTATTGATTGTCATTAGTCTCCAAAATCTGAAATGGATAAAATCAAAAAAAGGTAAGGGTTGAAGATAATTATTTCCTTCACCCTAAAGTATGTTTTATCAAACCCTTGTAAAATTCTAGGGCTTTATTTACGTATTTATATAAAGCAAAATTGAATAATTGGGTTTTGGTTTAATGGGCTTATAAAAGTAAGAGAGAAGATAGAACCATGAGGGTTTTGGTCTAATAGGCTTATAAAAGTAAGGGAGAAGATAGTACCATGGGCCCAGTTAATATTAAACCATCTCATAAATTATCCATAATTAATATACATAATTATACAATTAAAATTATAATATGATTAAGCTTAATCCATGATTAATAAATTAATCTAAGAATAGGTTGTGGCAAATCTTTCTCACTTACATTAATTGTAGTTCTCTCTCTTTTTTGTCTTTTTCCCCTACCTTCTTTTAAGAAGAAAGATAATGACCGTAGATTATAGGACTGAGACTTAATTGTTGCGCCTCAACCCCCGCTTAGGCAGAAGAGTGATGAGCTTAAAAGTCATCTATTTTTAGTCCATTTTTCTGATTTATTTTATTCTAAAAAAGGCTGATTTATGTGCAGAAATATGAAAGATTACCAAACCGTCAGCAGCAGTGGAATTCAAAAGAAAGCAGAATCAAGAAGAAATGAGCTAGGACAGTATCGAAAGCAAAGACTGATGTAATCGGGATTTAAGGAAATTGGCAAGCGAGAGCGCAGTGATTAAAGGATTTGATGTCGTGAAGCCTTTACAGCAATCGAAATACATATTAAGGTTGCAACTACAAAGCTCCAGTTGCAAATGAAGCATAATTGAAGACAAAACGAGCTGGGCGTGAAAGAAACTCAAAGTCAAGCAACCAGGAATTGATGAAGAAGAAGACATGATGTCGCCGACATCATCCGGGAGGTCGCATGCACTAAACCCAAGATAAAGGGACAACAATGAGGTCGCTGACACCAAAAAAGCAAGGTGGCGTAAGATAAACAATTGGATCGAATACGGCGTCGCCGACATCCGGATGCGCCGCTACATCAACACCGAATCAGCGCCGCGACATCGCCGCAAGGAAACTAAGGTCGATATCATCAGCTAGAGAGTAGCGTCGCTGACATCATTCAAATGGTCGCGACATCGCTTGTAATCAAAGAAAGTCGCTGGAGTAAGACTGCTTCGCTTACATCAACTACACAAAGGAAGTCGCGACATCATTCACGGCCACATAAATGCTTGTAAAGAAGGTCGCTACAACACCCGTTGTCGCGGCATCACCGCAGCACTCGAGGTCGCGACATCATTAAACAAATAGCGACAATGTAAGAAGGGAACGTGAGGTCGCTACATCATCAAGCTATCGCTGACATCCGCAAAGACTAGAAGGTCGCTGACAACATTGAGTCGCTGACATCAAATACAAGAGTGTAAGGTCGCTGGATTACAAGAGCCGCGATATCGCCTAAAAGAAAAGAGGTCGCGACAAGATCAAGATGTTGCGACATCAGTTCCACCAAAGACATGTCACACTAAACAAAGGCTTCTCGCAACAAAGACTGAGACATCGTGAGGTCGCGACAAGAATTGATGTCGCAAATATCAACAACCAACCGGGCCGCTTTAACTCAAGTCCAAAAAGAGGTGTACCCGAAATTGTGGCTCAACTTTAACCCTATAAATACGTAGTCAAGCATCAAGGAACGCAGCTCGCGACTAAAGAGAGATCCGGAAGTTACACTGATGGCCTCGTATTTTAATTTTCTTTCTTTCTTTGTTTTTATTTTTTAGATTAGTTCGTATTTTTGTTTTTAAATTGACCAACGTTAGTCGCAAAGTTTTAAATTAATGCGCATTTATATATTTCTTCAAATTAACAAGGTTCTGTTGTTTGACCTGCATAAATTTTGGATTTAACTACTCGCTTTCCTAATTACAATGGTTTCTTGATCAGCAAGCCATCGTATGGTGTAATCGTGGTTTAGAAACCCAAATTTCCATTGAAATGACTTATCGGGCCATAAATTATCTTTCCGCATAATTTTATTCATCGATGCCAACTTCAGTTTGTAAATCTACTTGCTGGATTTTTTTATTTTGTGGACTGATCCCAATATCGCTGTCGTCACTCCATAAACTGATCATTCCTTGTGCCTCCGATTTCCAGGAGGCCCTCTAAGGGCACAGGAAGGCATTCCAGAGTGATGAGCACTGTGGACTCGTGATAGCGAACCCGCTATTGGTGATTTAATGTGCCTGTGATTAAATTGATAAATCCTCTTTCACTGGGAGACGAATGAGTTGAACGATTTATCAATTTAAACATGCAGAGAGTTCGCTCAATTCAATGGTGAATTCAACCCGTGTTAAGAAAGATCTAATCAAGGAAGAATGATTGCTCTAATTTTGAGGAAGAGAAACCAAGATAGTGTAAATCAGTGCAATGACCATAATTTAGAGCTTAGGTTTACAAATCTGTGTCAGGGGGGTATGAAGTATTGAAAAGAAAAATACCTCGAACAAGGCAAATCAGACAAAGGTAGTTATCTAACCCACTGTCTTCAAAAGAAACAGTCAAGGTTAGATGATGAACGGTGGAGTGTGGAGAGATCCAGCTACACTTTCATACTCCTTGGACTAGTTTTAAATATGTGGTTCATGAAGCAAAATTACAACTTACAACTGATGTTTCACAATAGCTTTATTTTCGTGATGCCCTTTTTGCATAACTGCTCAATCTAAATTTGTTATTTTATTATTTCAAGATCCACCCATTTGTTATTAATTCAATTTCTTTTAGTTTTCATTATTTTAAGGCTTCTCAAAGCCGATTCAAATTGGCTCATCATAGTCCAAATAGTATAGAGCTTGAGTAATCGTGGTAGTTGATTGAAAATTCTTAGATCTCGTGGATCGATATCCTGACTAAAATCCACTTTATTACTTGTTCGACCCGCGTACTCAAGTAATCATGGATCAACATAAAAAAAAAGAAATGTATCTATTCTTCAGAAACCATTTTATACGCATACTTGCAAGGAAATATAATCAACAAGTTTCCACAAGACTATCATTTTAGATTATAATAGTCCTTTTGCAATAGTGTCATAAATCTCAGATATGTCTTTGGTCCAAATAAACAAAGAGGGGAACGCTGCATAGGATCGTGACTCCTTTAGCCCGATTTTATCGACATTAGTGGGCCCATTTCAAAATATAACTGAATGTATCATAATATAACTTATACTCAATCCATAAGGAAATAAAACTTTTAACACTATCACCATAATGGTGTTCATAATATTATGTACAAATATCTGAGTCTCATTGACTTATACATATACAAGTCCTATCATGAAAAAAAGAACTTTACATGTACATATTCAAAATCAGAGGTAGTGACCTATAGATGTTGACTCATATTGCTGTGTTGGCCCTCCCCGTGCGTCGACAATTGTTGTCATCTTCGCATTTCCATACCATGAAACACTGCAGCAAGCTTATACTTTAAATAGTGTAAAACATATAACATATATGACCACTTACAAAGGGTCCTCAATGACAATATACAATTACTAAATTCCTACTTGCATATTAGTTCGTTCATATATCTAACTGCTGGTCTAATTATGTCATTTATTAGTTTCATCAATGCTCATATTCTTCATAATATATAGTATTTTTTATTTTACTGTAACTCTATCACATTTTTCAATTCAAATCATCGTTTTCATGTTACATGGTTCTTATAACCATTTCAATCATTTTATCTCATCTTATGTCTTACCTTCATATTCCAAGAAGTGGATATGAGTATAAACTGTATGTACCCGAAGGTACTATCACTATACGAGATAGTGATCTCAGATCGACACCCAAACTAGGCCGTTGTAATGACCCAAACAAAGGCCAGAATGACCCAAACACGACCAACTATATCACAGAATCCCTAATAAAAGATGCCACCTATCCATCTATCCAGGACACATGCAAACAATCAATCTTATTACATTTTAATTCATGTTCAAGCTATGCACATCCCATATACATGGATAATAATCACATGTATTCATACGAGATACTCTGCATGCAAGATTTCTTTATACATATACTATAACTGTTACTTTTATCATAACCTATATGATCATGTTCTCAATATTGCTCGTTTTTCTGTTCATGTAATCATATTTCATATAGCAATCACTTTTATAATTATTTTACAATTTCATTTATTCACTTGAATATCTTTATACCAAAATATTTCCTACAAACAGAGCTCCCTTTTAGACGAATTTCTAGGTACAATGGGGTCCAAATTTGAAAGGTTATTTGTTTTCCTAGAAGTCTAGTTTATCCAAAATTTGAATCACTCAATTTGGGTGAGTAATTGCCAAGATATGGCCTAAACACTAAAGATGTACCAAAACAAACTAGAAACTACCCGAAAATAGAGCTTCATTTTGACGAATTTTCCGGATCCAATGGGGTCTAAATTTTAATACAATTATTTCAAGGAAATTTATTCTCCTAAAAGTCTAGCTTACCCAAAATTAATCAATTAATTCGGATGATTGATAATAAGACAAAACGGTTTTGGAAAATTTGATACAAGATCTCCCTAAAACCCTAACATTTTCTTTTTTTTATACAAATATTCCCACCCCCAGGACCACAAACCAATTCAAACAACCATATAATCGAGCCGGCACTCAACAACCATCATTATTATACAAAATTAGGGTTTTCCCCAACCAGGAACATCATTAAAAGAGTTTTAAGTTTGGGCCTATACATTAACTGCTTTTCTTTTTCTCTTTCTTCTTTCTTCTTCTTCTTAATCATCAAAATCTTTGATCACATGGAGCAAATCACCAACTCTTTTCTTCTTCTCTCAACCGTAACCCTAAGCTCTCAAACTCAAAAGAAATGTTTCTTTACAAGACCAAATTTGGTCTTATTTCTTATTCTTTCATAAGGTCATGTTTGACTTGTCATTTTTGTTAAGTTTTCCATTTTTTGCATTAAAGTCCTTTTTTTCTCTTGACTTACATTTCTCTACTTATTTCAAATATCTTACAATTTATATAAACTTATTCTCTTATACTCTTGTGTCTTTAATATGATATTTTACTATTTTACCTTGACTCTGACACTTCTGTGGCTTCATCATTTTCGTTATTAGTAATATAAATTCTAGAAAAATACAATTTTAACTTATTTTATACCCTAAACATGTTATAAAACTACTATAGTATATTTTAGGGTGTTACAGTTCCATACATTAGAATTAAATGAATCGATCATAAAAAGGTTATTTATATTAAAAATTCTAAAGATGTCATTATCAATCAAATAATATAATATAAAAAATTTATTATATGACAGGAGATAAAAAATAACCATTAAATTTTTTATTATTATTATTATTAACAATAGATGATTGTCAAATAAATCATTCTGTAACCCCCGATGGATGATTAACAATGGATGTTAACTTTTATCTTTCATCACACCAGTGGGAGAATATTATACTAGAACACATGGAGACTTTCATGCCAAATTATTAGGGATTCATCAAGATTCAACTGAATGAAATAGAGATTTTATCTTTTATATCACCAAACACTAGAAACTTTCCACCAAGAAAATAAAAAACCCAAGTGTTCATAAAACGAAAACGAGGTTACGTTGATAAATGCATAAAATAAAAACTCAGAAAACATAGGAAAAGCAAAAATTCCATAAATACAAAAAATAAAAATTTGATAGCTTTAATGTCAATAAAAGTGACTCATATACCAATTACTAGATTATTTGTAAAATCAAAAGTATTTATTGAGCCCAAAAATAATTGATTAATAATCAAAAGACCCAATAAATATATTACAAAATAATAACTTTATTGAACAAATAAACATATCAATCGACATCAGAGAAAACATATTCGATACGATTCGTGACTGCTTTGGCCATTACCTCCAAATCCCAAGGCGATGAAATCAAAACATAAGAGCCAAGATAATTATTTCCTTCTCCCCAAAATGTATTCTACCAAACTCTTATAAAATTTTAGGGCTTTATTTACTTATATATATAGGACATAATTGAACAATTGAGTTTTGATTCAATAAGCTTATAAAAATAAAGGAAAAGATAGAATTATGGCCCATAGTCAGTTAATACTTAATATTAAACCATGTTATAAATGGTCCATAATTAACATATATAATTATAATTATAATATGATTAAGTTTAATCCATAATTAATAAATTAATCTTAGAATAGGTCATGGCAAATCTTTTCTCACTTACATTAATTGTAGTTTTCTCACTCTTTTTGTCTTTTTCACCTACCTTCTTTTATGAAGAAAGATAACGATATTAGATTATAGAGAATTTTTTTTTTTTTTTTTAAAAAAAAGATTATAGAGAAGTTATGCTATTGAAAAATGGATAATTTGGATTTCTTTGAAGAAAAAATCTTAAAGAGATTATAAAAGTGACATTTAAATTTACAAAGCCTTCATTTTGAAGTACAATTTTATCAACTTTACCCGCACCTAAATTTCCTTAACACTTGAATATGGGTATAGGATTCTTTCTTTTTTACACTTCAGAGGAGTTTGGTTTTTTTTTTTTTATTCAGTTAAAAATAATATATTGCTATAGATTAACATCATTAAAATGAACTTATTATCAATAAAAAAAAAAAGGTTAAATATTTTATTTGTTTTAGTTACCAAAAACAAACACCACCTTAGTGTAAAACTTCTTACCCTTTTTAGTATTCAAACTTAAGATACTTAGAGATGGTGGATGGGGGTGGCTACTAAATGAGAGAGAGTCCAAGACCAAGGAATCCTTGGCGTTGCCGAAAGTGGTGAGAGTTGGGAGAGGGATGGCTTTTTTTTTTTTTTTACATCTAAATATTTTAGTTATAATGTAATAAATTATTTTTATTGGGTATTGAAAGTCCCTTTCTTATGCCCTATATGCATTTTTTTTTTTAAATTGAACGTTCTATCGTATGAGTTAGGCATGATAAATTAGGGAAAACTTAATGAAAATAGTATTTCGAACCCCATTTATCATAACAATAACAAACTTTCTTTTCCAAGTTTATCTCATTTTCATAACTGCAATTTGAGAGGACTTCTCCCATCACTTGACTTTTACAGGGCCCCTAACTTTTCCAGAAAATGCATGGTTAACGGACCTTGTATGTCCCTAACAAGAATTTGAAAAATAAATAAATCATAACTAAAACTTTGAAAAGTTTATTTTTTGTGAATTTATGATAAACTTACATATTAAACTCAAGTATTTCCATCTCTCAAAAAAAAAAACTCAAGTCAAGTTTTTCCAAACAGAAACTTTTTAAAATTCTAATATTTGGTTTTTCGTATGTCATGACATAGTTTCGACTTTTAAAACAAAAATTGGTTATTTAATATATTAGAGCTTTGCCTTAAGAGGAGGTTATATTCACTGGACAAAGTGTTTGTTTCCCAAGAAACCTTCCAACCCCAAGATTGCTATAGATTCTCGTTTCTTATGGAAGCCCAAGAGCACTTAAACGGTTAAACCCCAGACAACCCTTCAAGCCCAATCCATCAGTGTTTTCTTATTAAAGCCCAATAGTACTTAAGCCTAGATAACCCACCAAGTCCAATCTATCAGTGATTTCTTGTGGAAGCCCAAGAGCACTGAAAATCCAGATAACCCACCAAGCCCAACTAATCATTGCTTTAATGCCTCAAGAAGATTCTAAACCTGCACAACCCACTGCCCTTCAATCCATCAGCGCTCGATAGCAACTTCTTGTTGCAAGGTAATTCTATCTCGCATGTAATTACTAATTAATGCTCTTCGGATTTTTCTTTTTTGAAGAGAAAAATAATTTCATTGATTCAAACTAATAATTTATTAATAGAAACACATAATCAAAATCGCTAAAATCATAGCGATTTAAAACAAACATTCAAAGCTTAATACCATAATTAAACGACTCCAAAGCCATACATTCGATACTTAATTTTTATACATTTGATATTATTATTGTGACTAGACTTACGACTTCAGTTTTACAGTATACTGACGACTATTGATTTGATTTCTTACCTTTGATCGTATATACTTTGCTCGTCTAAATTGCCTAAACACAAATAAATACCTCATCAAAATGACGACAACTACATACGCACGAATGCGACAACAATCACACGTGCATCAAGACGACGACTTAATCACGAAAAAACAAATAAATCTATATTTTTGTGGAATAACCACTTTATTGAGAAAAAATGTGTAGTTATGTGATTTCAGGAGAAGAATGACAAAAAAAATCACTTCTCCTTATGCTAACAGATAAAAAGTTGAGAGAAAATAAGGTTAGGGTTTATAGAGGTATTTGTTTTTTTCTAATTTCTTTGTACTACTTTACTTTTTCTTATATGCTCTTCGGATTAGGTTGGCTATATGTTATCTTTGTATATTAATGCTATTAGATTAAATATATAGCAAGATTTAATGCTGTTTATTTTTTTTTTTTAAACTGTCATGTAAAACTTTAGAGCAAATGTAAATGTTTGTATCGATGTTTGCTTTTATGATAATAATGTAGATAATTAATATAATAATTTTTAAATAATAAAAATTTTGAAGTATTAATACATTTATATTTATCTTTATAAATTTAATTAATATATCAAATATTTATTAAAAAAAATTCATTATATATTTTAAATTTTTAATAATTATTTTAGTTTTATATAATATATAAATTATATAGATCATCCATTTGTAATGGTTGAATCATTAGTGCAAACTGCAATCAATGAAAGGGAGAATTATGTTTTTACGGTAGTTGACTTTACAAAGTCACAAATAGTCTATAAGATTTAAAAAATTCATATTAAAGATATAAATTTGTAAGGGACAAATATATCTATAAACATATGATTTTTTTTATTAAAAAAAATGATTAATTACTGTTTTAACTTTTCCATTTTTCTATTTTAGTATCTCAACTCTTAGATTTTGAAGTCTAACTACTTTTAAAAAATAATTCTCAGGTCTAACTACTCTTAAAATATAACTCTCCATGAATAAAAAAGTTTATGACTAATTTGGTTACAAACACATTAGTTATGTATTCGAATATTATTATTATTTATTTCTCTATTTTATTAAGCTTGCATATATAATGTAGTAAATTATCCTAATTGGGGTTTGAACTCGGAACTCCTCCCCTCCTTTTTTGAAATGTTAAGCGCTCTAGTGCATAAATTAGACATGATAGGTATATATAATTGATGCCTCCTCTCATTGGTTGGACAGTAAATGTACTTAAAAACTTCAATCTTTCTTATTTGCTCGTACAAAAATCACAAATAGGATCAATTTCTATATACCTTCTCAAGTTTGTTAGTGAGTAATTCCAACAAAGGTTAGGATTAATGACTTATACAATACTTCCATTCGCAATGTAAATCCTAGGTAGTCGGTTCTCATCCTTAAAGAGTAGAGGGTGCGTTTGGTACGAGGGAATGGAAAGTGGGGAATGAAATCTCATTCAATTTATCTCTCATTCCTATATTTGGATAAGTTTTACAATAATAGGAATGAAATCAAAAGTAATTCCGTAAGAAACAAACTCCTACTTCTAACTATGATTTTGATTCCACATACCTAGGTGGTATTTTGATTCTCCCTTCTAAAGAGATAATGTAAAATTACTTAAAATCATATGATAGGGTATATATTATTGTCAATTTGTATTTTTTTCATTCCCATTCCTAATATTATAAAACAATGAAATGGAAATAAACAATCATTCTCATATAAGATTCTTAAACCAATCCAAACACGAAGAATGAAATCAAATTATTGATTCCATTCCATGGGAAATAAGAATTGTGGTGGGAAAGACTACCAAATAAAACTAATTCTAAAAAATGACTTTTCTCTTTTTGTGTGCGAAACTAGGTTCAACAATCAAACTAGCCAACAACAAAAACAACCAAGCAATAATAAATCAACCTAATGAGACAACAATTTTTACGTGGAAACCCCCAAATGAAAAGGGTAAAAACCACGGGACCTGTAAGTCACTTAAACTTCCACTATTTCAATAATGACAATAATGGATTACATCAGGTTCTTCTCTAGCAAACTAACTAGAGGCTCACAACAACAATACATCAAGAATGTTACTCTTGAAATACCAAAACAATAAAAATCATCCAAGGATGGATAACTCAATAGAGAAGGAAAAATCTCACCAAATGGTGGAATGGTCAAATTAATGGGTATTGTGGAAAGAGCTAACCAACCATCAAAACGCTAGGATTGAAGAGCACCTTGCATGGAATCACCACGCCAAATTTAAGCTAAAACGAACAAAGTTTGGTCTTCCAATCTTCTTGCCAAAGATTCAAACCCTAGGCCCCTTTTCTTTCTCTCTCTAAACCCCTCTCCCCTCTTTTTTTTTTCAACTTGCTGCCCGACACTTGTAGCTTCACTTGACTTCCTTTTTTTTTTTAGAGAAATGGGCTCCTTCTCATTAAAGTCCAACCCACTAATGGGTGGACCAAACAAATCTCCCCCTTAGCCTCATGTCTTAGGCTCAACTAAGCCCGTTATGTGCATACAAGCTTCCAGCTTATTCTTAGGCAAACACTTAGTTAACATGTTTGATTCATTATCACTGGTATGTATTTTTTCCAAATACAATTGCTTTGACTCAAGCACATCATGAATCCAATTATATTTAACATCAATATGTTTCGATTTTGAATGGAATGTAGAATTCTTGGAGAGGTGGATAGCACTCTGGCTATCACTATAAACAACATACTTCTTTTGTTGCAACCCCAATTCTTCTAAGAATTTTCTCATCCATAAAGCTTCTTTACAACCCTCAATAATAGCAATGAATTTAGCTTCCGTGGTGGATAATGCAACACATTTTTGCAACTTAAATTGCCAAGAGATAGCTCCCCTTACAAAAGTCATCAAGAACCCAGAAATGGACTTCCTGGAATCAATATCATCTGTCATGTCTGAATCTATGTATCCATCTAGCATAGGCTCATCACTACCAAAACACAAGCACACATTGGAAGTGCCTCTAAGATAGATATCTCAGTATCCACTTTACTTCTTCCCAGCACTCCTTCTCATGATTTGTAAGAAACCGACTAACAACTCCAACCACATGAGCGATGTTTAGCCTAGTACAGACCATAATATACATCAAACTAGCAACAATAGATGCATAAGGAACTTTGCTCATCTCTTTCATATATTTCTCACTTGTAGGACATTACTTAGAGTTACGCTTTAAGTGGCTTGTAAGTGGAGAACAAACTGCCTTACCCTTGCTCATGTTAAATCTTTCAAGAACCTTCTCAATGTAGTTTTCTTGAGATAACCAAAGCTTCTTATTCTTCCTATCACGGGAGATCTTCATACCAAGTATTTGTCTTATTGATTCCAAGTCTTTCATGGCAAAAGACTTGTTAAGCTCTCCCTTCAACTTGTCAATCTGGCTAGAATCATGACCAATTATTAACATGTCTTCAACATACAGGAGGAGGATAATAAAATCATCATCAGAGAACTTTCTAGTGAACACACAATGATAAGATATGGTTTTGTTGTACCTATGACTCATCATGAAAGAGTCAAACTTCTTGTACCACTTCCTTAATGCTTGCTTGAGTCTATACAAGCCTTTCTTTAACCTGCACATAAGATTTTCTTTTCCTTTGGCTTCAAACCCTTCAAGTTGCTGCATGTATATTTTTCTTCCAAATCACCATGAAGAAATGCAATTTTCACATCAAGTTGCTCAACGTCTAAATTCAATCAAGCTGCAAGACCAAGAGCAACATGAATAGAGGACATCTTTACCACTGGATAGAAGATTTCTTCAAAGTCAATACGTTTCTTCTTATTGAACCCTTTCACAACCAATTGTGTCTTGTACTTGAGTTGTGAGCCATTGTTTTCAATTTTCAATCTGTACACCCATTTTTTTTTTAGAACTTTCTTTCCTTATGGTAACTTCACCAAGTCATAGGTGTGGTTCTCAATCAAGGATCTCACTTCTTCTTGCATGACTTTAACCCACTCTTTCTTACTCTCATGTAAAATGGCTTCTTGTTAAGTTTTTGGCTCTCCCCCACCAATAAGCATTACATATTCATTAGGAGGATATGTTGTAGAAGGTTGACGCACTATGGTAGATATTCTCAATGGTGATTCATATGGAGGTAATGGAAGTTCTCCATCAACTTGTTCAGTTGGCTCAACATCATCAACTATAGGGTCATCTTCATTTTCAGTGACACCATCACTTTCCTTTAAGTCCCCTCATGATTAGCACACTATAGGTGGAACAACTGGATCAATTATAATTGTAATTTCAGTTGAGGAACTAGCTTTTCTCAACCTTGTCAATTATCATCAATAAGTCAATTCCTCAAGAAACACAACATCTGCTTAACAATCTTCTCGCTCATTGGATCTCATAGCTTGCACTCAAATTTTCAGTGACCATACCCCAAGAAAATACATGGTTTGGCCTTGACATCAAGTTTTGACCGCTCATCTTTAGGGATATGAACAAATGCTCTACAACCAAACACTCTCAAATGGTCATACGAAACATTTTCTCTTATCCACACTCTTTCAGGTACATCACCTTTTAAACGAACTGATGGAGAAAGGTTTATCAAGTCAATTGATGTTCTCATAGCCTCTCCCTAAAAGGACTTAGGTAGCTTAGAATGAGAAAGCATACACTTAATCATTTCCTCAATGGTTCTGTTCATCCTCTCAGCTACACCATTTTGTTGAAGAGTTTTAGGTACAGTATTTTCAAGTCAAATGTCATGAAGTTTGTAATTGTTAGAGAAGTGCTCTAAAGGCAATCGCCATTAGCACTTATTATATGCACAACATATTATTTAATATGAAAGGCTTCTTCGTTAATTTGGTATTCATACATTGAATTGATATAGATCTTTAATCGAATTAATGAAGTTCATGATACATAACATAGCATGAAGGAAATCATGATGGGACTGGGCGATAATAAAAATTTTCATGCGCAATTACGTTAAGGTTTCAAATTATCTCAGTCATGGATCAATAAGATCGACATCATGGATCCGCATGCATCTAGCATACGCTATACCCTTGATTGGATTAAGTAGTAGATCTTATAAACTGTGATCATGAGTTGATCAGAGTCGGCGTGTGGATGCTTGTTAAGAGTAGCTAAGTACATCGGAGACCTATAATGAGGCAATCATATGGATCATCTATTTAAATGTAGATGATTGTCTCATCATAGCAATGGTGCAAGTGATCTTAGACTTGAGGTGCTCATGATATCTGACGATCCCGTACTTGACCTTAATCCATGTCTTCCGTGGCCGCCATCGGGATCAGATTAGCATGGCTTCGAGGTGTTCGAAGGTAATTGAGTAGCCAACAAAGGATTCACCACTCCCAATGGAGGAAGGGTATACCTAAAACCTCTTATCGGAATCATTACTCGGGGAATCTCCACTAGAGGAAATGCTCTGAGGGGAGTGTCTTCAAGTGCATAACTACTGGAAAGTGATGAACTGGAGACAAGATCAAATATAACTTCATGCTAGGTGTACATACAGCTACCCAAGGGGAGCTACACATTGTCCATGTTCCAACCAAGTAGGTATAGTTTGGTGAAATGACGAATTGCACCCGTGAGATTTGTCTATGGAAGGGTACGGAGTTCGACCCATTGACCTTTCGCCAATCAAATGCGATGTATCAAGTAGATACCAACTTGACTTGCTTAATTCAATAGCTGAACCGCGGCCAACATAACCGAATCCCAATGGCCTGCCACACTCAGAAGAGTGTATCGATATGAACTGATTTGATGTGATCCAATATAAGGAGTTAATCACGAATAAAATGTCACGGATTATTGGAATCGATCAAAGCCCTCACTTAGAGAGATAATAAGTTTGGCTTCACTTCTGGGCTAAGGTCGTGTGGGAACTCTCCATAACGTATGGGATGCGTGTCCTATCATAACTTAGAGTTATAAGATTTGCCATTTTAACAAGACGTTTTCCTATAAATAGAATGCTATGGAAACCCTAATGCATGGATGACCCTTTGAGACAAAAGAGAGTCCATGAGAAAAGCCAAAGTTCTCTCATCTCAAAGAAGGTGTTCTAAAGTTTGAGAGACCCGGGTTTTTGGCTTCCTCTTTGGATCGGGACTTAGCTAGCATCGGGACCCTTTTCGAGACCGTTGCCTTGGAGGTTGTTGGCTTCACTCTTCATATGGATACCGTTAGAGGCTGACCTAGACTTGGTTCGCTCTTGCTTAAAGCTACCTGCACCACTAATAGCCCTGGCTTGGAACCTACACAAGGTAATCCTACACCCTTCTCTTTGTTGTAGAAAGGATTTGATGCTACAAGGGGTCCTTGGATGGGTTTTTGTTGGGATTTTTTTTTGCTCGCTGTTATCGTGCGTTGCCACCTACTCTAAACTCCACAAAGCAATAACTTTCAAATGGATCCCTGTATTCACCACCATTGTTTGCTTTGACAGCCTTTATTTTTCTTCATGTTTCTCTTTCTAATATAGCATGAAGTTCTTTGAAAGCATCTAGCACCTGGTCTTTAGTTTTCAAAGCAAAACCCCAAACTTTTCTAGAGTGGTCATCAATGAAAGTCACAAAATAAAGTGCACCACCAACAGTTCTAGTTTGCATAGTACAAACATCAGTATGAATTAAATCAATAACATTTAGCCTTCTATATGGTGGATTTGTGTGAAATGTAACTTTATGTGTTTTTCCAACTAAACAATGATCACAAGTTTTAAGAGGCATACTTTGCAAATTTGGCAAGAATTGCTTTTTAGCAAGAGTTTGTAGTCCTTTCTCACTGATGTGACCAAGCCTCATATGCCAAAGTTCAATGCTTACATCTCGTTGAGTCGCATTTATCTCTCCTTTATGTAGCTTAGCTTCCATGACATAGAGGGTATTTGGTTTCTTTCCTCTTGCCACTACTAAAAAGCCTTTGATGAGCTTTCATTTATTTTCACTAAAAGAATTTGTAAATCCCTCATCATCTAGTCTACTTGTGGATATTAAGTTGAGACAAATATCTGGAACATGTCTAACATCCTTGAGTACTAGTTTATTTCCAATACTAGTCTCTAAGCAAATATCTTCAATACCCATAATCTTAGATACACCATTGTTTCCCATTCCAACATTACCAAAATCACCAGTTCTATAGGAGGTGAACAAGTCACAATGAGAAGTAACATGGAATTAGGCACCTAAATCAATTACCCAGTTGTTATCTTGGGTTGCAAGACTGACACAACCATCATCAGTCACAACCATAATATCACCTTCAGTAACAATTGTATTAGTCTCTTTATTTTATTTCTTCACTTCATTTTGTTCCTATTTCCAAATCCTACACTATTTCTTCATGTGGCTAACCTTGTTGCAATGATAACATTTGATATTTTTTCTACATTTGGATATTCGTCTAAAACCATGGGGATTTCTACTTTGACTTCTCCTACGCCTTTTTGGTTTTTCTTGTCTTTCTTGTTTTTCATGAACAAGTACTCCATAAGAATATTTACCTTTTTCTTTCCTTCTATCCTCTTCATTCAACAAGCTATCTTTAACACTCTCCATTGTTAGAATCCCAATTGGAGTGGAATTACAAACTGTTACCACCAAAGTCTCCTAACTATCAGGTAAGGAGTTAAGAAGTAATGATGCTTGCATCTCATCATCAATGTTCATTTTCATGGTAACTAACTTGTTCACAATACCCTAAAAAGAATTGATATGCTCAACTATGTTATTTTCGTCCTTGTACTTCAAATTGACAAGTCTTCTAATCAAAGTAGTTTTATTTCCTGATGTTATCTTGGCAAAAAGGTTTTCAAGCTTTTTCCAAACAACATCTGCTTTCGTTTCATCATAAATGTGTTCATGTAGAGTTTGATCCATCCAACTTCTCATATAAACAATGGTTTTTCTATGTTCAACATCTCAATCCTCATCAAGCGTGTCAGATGATTTTTCTTTTAATCTAATGCGCTAGTATAAATCTTTACAATAAATCAAATCTTCCATCATACACTTCTAAGTGGAATAATTCAACGAATTTAATTTTATCATACTATCATCCATTTTAGCAAATAGAAAAAAAAAACTCCAAACAACAAAGCTTTGATACCGCTTTGTTAGGAAAGACTATCAAATACAATGATTATAAAACAATGACATTTTACTCTTTGTGTGCCAAAATAGGTTCAACAATCAAACTAGCCAATAACAAAGCCAACCAAACAACAATAAATCAACCCAATAAGACAACAATTTTTCGTGGAAGACCTCCAAATGAAAATGGTAAAAACCACGGGACCCGTAGGCCACTTAAACCTTTACTATTTTAACAATGACAATAATGGGTTACACCAAATTCTTCTCTAACAATCAAACAAGAGGCTCACAACAAAAATACATCAAGAATATCATTCTTGGAACACCAAAACAACAAACATCATCCAAGGATGGATAACTCAAGAGAGAAGGAAAAATTTCACCAAATGGTAGAATGATCAAATGGGTATTGTGGAGAGAGCTAACCAACGATTAAAACCACTAGGATTGAAGAACACTTTGCAAGAAATCATCACACTAAATTTGAGCTAAAACGAACAAAGTTTGGTCTTTCAATCTTCTTACCAAAAATTCAAACCATAGCCTCCTTTTCTTTCTCTCTCTAAACCCTCTCCTCTCTCCTTTTTTTTTTTCAACTTGCTACTGACACTTGTAACTTCACTTGACTTCTTTTTTTTTTTTTTTTTTTAGAGAAATGGGTTTCTGCCCATTAAAGTCCGGTCTATTAATGAGCGAACTCAACAAATGAAAAACGATTCTTTATTCTCATTTCTTATTCTCAAGTACCAAACACAACCAAAGTACAATGAGAACATCCATAAAAGATGATGAGGTTCTTGAATTCAATTAGAAGACAGGTTACATTTCTCAATGTTTTTCACTATGGTCGATGAAATTGAATAAATTAGTCATTCGCAACACTAATGAAGGATTCTCGTTAAATTGTAAACAAAAAAGAAATATTCACTTCTACTAAAACAAGCAGACGTAATCAAATACGTTCATATTGCTTGAATCTTGAATAATGGTATCATGCTTTTCGAAGTGGACTGTGGACACGAGGTGGAGAAGGTTTCGTTTAGGTTGACACCAAATCCTTTAAGCTTGAAATGGAAGAAGTTTGGAATGATTGTTAAAAGGAGAGTGTTGCTTTAGTGATGACTAGTTGTTTCACTGCAGTCAAGATTTAATGTTATGTTCATATTTGCTTTAATGTATGTGAAAAAAGACAATATTATATCTAAATGAATAAGTATTTTCTATTTAATCACCCAAGATATGGTAATTGGTTACTTGAGTTGAAACTCTAAAATATAAATAATTTTTCTTCCAAATCTTTTGGGGTATTTCTGCCCATGAAGAAAATATTTAACATAAAATAAAAACCCATAAAAGTCATAAAGAGTTTAATGAAAAGAGAAAAGTCAACTGATATGAGGGCTTCACACCAAAAGACCATGGTTCATTTATAGATTAAATAATTGTCTGGGCTTTACAGGTCAGGCCCAGATTTTAGATATTCCATTTATGGTCCACTCCATCCTGGGGAAAGAAATTGTCTTATCCAGTTGAGTTGAATGAAGGTCAGGCTGGAACAGGCACTTTGTTTGATCAAGATATTATTTAGATTAACTGTCCTTCAGGAATCTCCTTTATCCTATATACAAAGACTGATACTGTAATGTGTTCACAATCATGATGGTTGCATGGTGGATTTAGTAAACATTGTATTAAAAACAGCTTAGCATGGATTCATGATTCATACATTAATCATTGTATTGCTTTGGGGCCTTCCAGTTTCTGAGATTGCTTTGATATGTATGATAGATGGTACTGATGATTCTTCACATCATTTCATACATTGACACTGTATAAAGCAATCTATTAAAACAATGAAAATGATTTAACTAAAAACCATTAAAGTAAAAGAAAAAAAAATGATTTTTTACATTTGAATATAAAAGAGAAAAATCATATATAATCAAATTCCTTAAATTTTTTAAGATACTTAATTTTCTATTATTTTATAAAATGAAAAAGAAAATGAATTAACAAGTTTAATAAACATATAAAAATGATCTATTTAAATTTAAACTTTTTTTACTTTGATATTTTCTTCTATTATATTTGATGCTGTTCTTCCATCCTAATCCTTACCAAAACACAAATGTCAGGGTCGTCCGTTGATTCCGACACTGAACCCCTCCCAAAGAAAAACAAAGGAAGATTCGCAGGTCGCCCGTCGCTCCCATACTTGTTTACTCTTCCGTGAAAGATCTCCACCTTGGTAAGAAATTTCGTATAGTCCACATGTTCTTCTAATCAATTTAATACTTTGTATTTATAATGGATTATCATGACAACTTTCCGACGGATGACGACATCAATAAAAGACAAGCTCTCGTTTGGATGATTTATTAATCGAATAGTATGTTTCCTCGTTGAGAGCACGATAATATATCTCCAACTCGGGTAAAGAGGTTTTCTTTTCATCGTAGTCGATTAATACGATAATTGATAAGGATAATCGGTAAATATCTTACTTCCCGATTGTGAGACGCGTTTCCCCCAATACGGGATTCCTCAATGGCCAAATTCTTTGGGGTGAGACTGGCCCTCGCTGGGTCTGGCTGAGTGGGATACCATTAAGGGCCTATTGCTAGTACCGGACCCAATTTTAATACAGACGTTTAGGCTTGTATCTTAGGCCTGCGCGCCCATTATTTCAAACCCTATCGTCTGTACTTTGACTGCTTCTACAGTAGTAAGGCCGACGCTTCGATCAGCCGACACCCACGTGGCTACCAAGAAGGGTTTGATTAGTGGTCACGGGCTATCCCACGTCTTGTGATATTACGCTTCGATTTCCACGTTTATTTCTGATGTGGCTCGCTTCCTTAAAACGCCCTTGACCGTCAGACTTTGTTCCCGTTTCGCTTTTGCCTCCGCAAATCGGGTGCTTCCTTTTCCTGTTTTATTGTCTAACCAGTGTTCAGGATCGCTTCTATGGTCCCCTCGACATTCAGCCTGGGTGTCCGCCTTATTTCCCCCGGTCCCTGTGACGCTCTTCTCTTCTTCTCTCGTCCTTTTGGTTTCAAGTCTCTGCTAGGTTCTAGGTGTGCTCAATCAGCTCTCGATTTTGATTTCTCTTTCTTCCTTGCTTAACCTTGCGTACTTCCATGGGTCCTGGTCATTCTTTGTTCCCACGCATAGGAGTAACCCTGGTCTGCCTGCATCGAAATTCCGACACCTGGGTACGACAATCGGGTCGTGGTGGTTCCCCGGGCAGCCCCGGGGGAGCCTCCCCTTCCCTTGGATAAGGGCAAGGGCAAACTTAAAGAAATTCGATTCCCAGCATTCCGAGCATTCGAGGGTCGCTTATTCAAAACGCCGAGGTTGTGGGCCCCAACCGGCCGAACCCTCGCACAAGGAGATCTTCACGACTCCTGGCATGTGGGCCCCGCTTGGGGTCCGGTGCCTGCGCCCGACGTGCCGACCACCCCATATACGTTGTTGAAGTGCCTAAAATGGTGTGTTTTTCGAGGTGGTGTCGAGAACCACCCGCTTCCCTTAAATCCTATTATAAAAAGGGTCCTACAGCATTTCAATGTCTGCCCCTCTCAACTTTCCCCCAACTTCTGGGGTGTTTTGGTGGGGTTGTTAGTCGTTTTTAGGGACAAAGGCTTGGGTGTTCCCATTGCCCCCGCTTTTAGACTTTTTAGTGTGTGCGAGGCTACGAGGGCTTTATATCTCCAAGCGCTCCAAAGACTAGTTGATCATTTCGGACCTTCCGTCTTCGCACAAGTTCTGGAAGGAACGTTATTTTTTTTTTAGTGGCCGTCATCAGGAGTACAACCTTTGATCGAGGACACCCTTGGCTGCCTCGCGTCACTACCCCGAGAACCTACGAGCCCCTCCTTCGCTTCTTTGATTTGTTTCGTCTTCGCGCATTAAGGATATTTCTAACACGCTTCGTCGTACGGCCTTTAAGTGTCGAATTCGATCTTAGCCGCGAGGACAAGGAGGTGAAGCGAAAGCTGGTGAAGTGCGCCCCGCGAGCTTATTCCAAGCTCATCAGGTCGGATATTCCTGAATCGTTCGGTGCAAGGCTTGCCCGACTTCCTTTTCCGAAGTCCTCTCCCCTCTCCGTCATGAAGCTTTCCGTCCCCAAATCTTCCTCACCGGCCCGCTCTGCAGAGCTCCCACCTCAAGCCCCACATGGGAGAGCTTTGATCCCGCCCCGAGGTGCCGGCAAAGAAGAAGAGGAGCGTGAACTGAACCTCCAGCCGCTGGGAGGGTTACCCTCCCGTCTGGGCAAGACCCTAAAGGTGGGACCCATCCTCGCCTCGTCCGCCGTCTGGCCGGTGGACTCGGTGAGGGGCGACGAGCCCCCTTGGAGGCCCTCCCCTATCTCGGCCTGAGTCCCACGCCGCGGCACCGCTCCTCTATAGTGCTCCGACGAGGTGATAGGAATGATCGCTGGGGAGGCTGCAAGGGATGAGGACTCTTGCTTTCACATGCAACAGCCTACCGCTGGGGGCTGCTTTCCTCCATCCCGCAACTCGACCAGGAGGGTGGGCGCCCCGCCCATCGCAGGGAGGCTCTTAGCTCTTCTTCTTCTGAACCGCCTGTATGTCCAAGCAAGCTACGACCTTTTCTTTATTGCTCGGGCCGGTAGTCGACTTCTTCCTTTTTTTTTTTTTTTTTTTCCAGGCTATTTATACGAAGGGTCAGCAAGGAGGACTAACTTGACCGAGGGCTCCGCCTAAGGCAAATGGTCTATTAAGGCTAAGGTCAGTCCCACTTCCGAGTCCAGGCTCCCCGTGCTCGATGAGCTGGATCGAGAACTCAGGAAGCACGTGTCTCGACCTTATGCTTCACAGCCGAGGGCGCCGGCCGAGGATAAAGAAAAGGAGGCCCGGAAGGATGCGAAGGTTGCCGAAGACGAGCTGCGGCCGGGCCGTAAAGAGGAGCCGCAGCCGCTGGCGTACTTATGACCAAGATGGCGGCTTTGGAGCGGCACGCCAAGAAGCTCGAGGCGTGGTAACTTTATGGAATGCCAGAGCTGCAAGCTTCGAATGTACTATGGTGGCAAGAGGCTTCGTCACCAAAGGGGCGAAGTGATAGTG
Source organism: Tetrastigma voinierianum (assembly GCA_016808115.1). NCBI lineage: Eukaryota > Viridiplantae > Streptophyta > Magnoliopsida > Vitales > Vitaceae > Tetrastigma > Tetrastigma voinierianum. Next base: position 260,038 of record JAEQBH010002669.1, on the reverse strand, counting down.
GATCTTAAAGACGAGGCATGTACCCAATGGGCCTCCGAGTGGCTTGCCTTTCAAAGTTGGGCTTCCCGAGCTTTCCCAGACCTGGAGTTCAACATCCAGCTTTCTGATGAAGAGGTTAAAGGATCCGCTTCCGATGCTGAGGTTGATGCAGGTGCCGAGGTATTTTCAGGGGCCCCTAATTGTGCTCCCTTCCCTGGCGATTCTAGGGTTCCTCCGAGGGCTAGTTCTTCTCCTTAGCCTGTTGAGGTTCCGCCTTTTGACTCCTCCACTCGCAGTCGTACCCAACATCAAAGTGCGTAGGGCTTTTTTTTTTTTTTTTTTTTTTTTTTGCGCATCCTGGCGTAGAGCTTAGGTTTTTGTATTGCTTCTGATTTTAACTATTTGTCAATATACCATGATTCATTGATTAATTCCTTCGCTCCTTTCCCTGTTTCATTGATTTGAATTGCTTGGTTTTCAAGCCGCAAGGTTTTCCTAGAGTAGTTATGTTCCGCAACCTGAGCTGTTGGGCTTCTGAGAGCATGGCTCCGTGGCTGCTCGGCCTTTTTGAGCTGTTACGCCCTGCGAACTGAGCTACTAGGCTCCTAAGCTACATGGCTCCGTGGCTACTTAGCCTTTCCGGCCGTTATGCTCGCAACTGGGTTACTAGGCTCTCGAGCCTACGGCCTGCGGCTACTGCCTTTCCGCCATTATGCTCGCAGACGTTACCGGGCTCCTGCGACATGGCTTCGTGGCTACCGCCTTTTTAGTCATGTCGCGAACCGAGCTACGGGCTCCCCGAGATACAATGGCTCATGGCTACTGGCCTTTTTGAGCCATTAAGCTCGCGAACCGAGTTACATGGCCCGCGGGCTACTTGGGCCTTGAGTCAAGCCACGCTCGCGAATCGAGCCACCGGGCCCGCGGGCTACTGGGCATTCAGCCAAGCAGCTCGCAACCGAGCTACCGGGCCTCGAACTACATGGCTACGTGGTTGTTTGGCCTCAGTCGCACGCCTACGAACCGGAAGCACCGGGCTCCCGAGCTACATGGCCTCGCTACTCGGGCCTCGAGCCGCCACGCCCGCGAACCGAGCTACCGGGCCCCGAGCCATGGCTCCGCGGGCTACTTGGCATTTTTTGAGTCATAAGCTCGCAACCGGTTACCAGGCCTGGAAAGCTACATGGCCCGCGGGCTATTTGGCCTTTCGAGCCGCCACGCCTCGCGAATCGAGCCACTAGGCCCCCGAGCTACGCTCTCGCGGGCTACTCGCTTTTCGAAATGGGCTACGCTCACAGATCGAGCTACAAGGCCCTCTTGAGCGACATGGCTTCGGCTACTGGCCTTTTAATGTGTTGTTTTACGAATCGATAATGGGCTCGAGATACATGGCTCCATGGCTACTTAGCCTTTTTTGAAATGTTGTTTCGCAACCGAAAGCTTACTGGCTCCCCGACCTACATGGCCCGCGGGCTACTTAGCCTCGAGCCGTCACGCTCCGCGAATCCGCCACCGGGCCCCCGAGCGCAGGTCTCGGCTACTGGGCCTGAAGGTTATGCTCGCAAACCGAAACACGCCCCCGAGCCCATACGGCCTCGCGGGCTATTTCGCTTTTGAGTCAAGCCACGCTCGCGAACCGAAAGCACGCGTTCCTCAGCCTACATGGCTCGCGGGCTACTTAGCCTTTGGAAATGTTACGCCGCGAATCGAGCTACCGGGCCTCGAAGCATGGCCCATGGCTACTGCATTTTAAGTTGTTAAGCTCCGGCGAATCGAAGCATTCAGCCCCGGTTTCATGGCTCGGGCTACTGGGCCTTTGAAAGCCGTGACGCTTTACAACCGAAGCACAGTTCCCCCGAGCCATGGCCCGCGGGCTACTGCCTGGCTGCCGCCGCGAACTGAGCTATTAGGCTTCTAAGCTACATGGCTCCATGGCTACATGGCTACTTGGCCTTTTCGAGCTATCACGCCGCCGAACTCGCCACCGGGCTCCCCAGTTACATACCCGCGCCATTCGCCTTTTTGAGTTGTTGTCATGAACCGAAGCATCGTGGCCCCGAGCTACATACCCGTGGCTACGCCTTTGAGTCAAGTGTTTCCGCAAACCGAGCTACCGGGCTCCCGAGCTACATGCATGTGGCCCGCGGGCTCTGGCCTTTTGAGCCGCTATGCTCGCGAACCGAAGCATCGGGCTCGTGATTCTCGAGCCCGGGCGGCATTACTGACAATGCGAGGTTCCCGATCGACAAATGAGGTATTCTCTTGGTCGCTGGGGTCCATACTGATCTGGTTGTAGCCCGAGAAGGCATCCATGAAGTTGAGGAGTTCGTGACCGACCGTAGCGTCTACTATGAGATCAATTCGAGGTAGGGGAAACTATCCTTTGGGCAAGCCCTGTTGATGTTTGTGAAATCGATGCAAAGTCGCCACTACGCTTGCTTTTTCGACAAGAACAACGCACAACCATTCCGTACTCTTACTGATTACCTTTACAGAGGAGCTATCGACTTCTTCATTAATCGCCTTCGCTTCTTCTTTGAGCAAAACTCTTTTCTTCGCCGACCTACTTAGCGAGGGATTGACGTTTAACTTGTGGGTGATCACTGCCGGGTTGATCCCACCCATGTCTTCTTGTTTCCATCCGAATACCTCCATGTTCTGCTTTAGAAAACATATGAGAGAGCTTATGATGTCTTCTGCTAACTTGGACCCTATGTAGACGAAGGTGTTCGCTGTCACCGAAACAGATACTGTGCTCTAACTCCTCTAAAGGCGCAGTCGGGTGGTTACCTCGCCTCGCATGCGTCGAAGCCCATCCATGTAAATGTCAGCCACCGTGTTTTTGCTTCATCGATGCAGCAGTAACATTCCCGCTATGCGCCGGTTTCTGACTATTCTCAGCCTAGCACAGTCCCAAGAGTGAGCACTAACTATACCGATCCTGCTAAGATTTTTCCTCAAATCAGAAAGAAGATCGGCTTTAGTTTCTTCACGCCCATCTCGGTCGAAAGCTTATGCGAAGATGATATCTAGCCGAAGCTCGTTGTCGACGAGGACTCCGTGGATCGTTGTATTAGCTACTATGGTTTTTATCACGTGTCATCATGGGTGTCATGTTCTCCATGTCGAGGTCCGAAAGGTTATGGTAGTATCCACCGAGGAAGCTTGGATAATGCTTGCACTTCTGGCTTCCTCAACTGATGTCGCTAGTGCCTTAGCCAGCCGGACTCTCCGCTTCGCCAAACCCCTCCGTGAGATTACACTGATTTCCGCGTTGATGCCGAACCGGGGTCAGCCGACGAGGTGGTTGTGGCCGACTCGCCTCCCGCCTTCGAGGCCACGTGATAGCTAAGATGTCCGGCGGATCAAGTATTCAATCTCCTTTAGCCGATGCGCCATCCGCTCGTGTCCATGGTCCCTGCGGAACTCACAATATTTGGTGTCAGCTCTTCTCGCGGTTTGACTTCATCCGATAGCCACCAGAACCTTCACAGACTTCACGTGAGGACCCGCGGATAATCGAGGTCACGAGGGGCATGCATCGCTGAGGTGAATATCAAGCATCGCAGATCCCCCGACGTTCCTCATCTTGCCTGGGACCGCCCTATTTTCTCCGCTCCTTAGGATATGTCCCCGTCGCCTACCTCGGGGGGCTTGCTCTTTTGCTGCCCCCGCTTCTTTCCTCGAAAGTGTAAGAGCTCTTTCCTATATGGCGCTCTTCACCGCTGATATACTGCTTTGGCGAGGGACTCGCCATGCCGGCCTCGAGGGTTCTTGAGATGAACACAGATCTTCGACCGCACGCCACCCTTGCAATGAGGCAGAACGCATCGAACTCGTCGAAGATATCCACCTTTAGCGACTGGTTAAACCTTAAACATATGACCTCAGGCTTTCTTAAGAGCTCTGTTTTATGGTCAGAAGGTGATAACTCATCTTCTTGTACGTCCTTGCTCCAATAAAGTGGGAGACGAATGCGATGGAGAGTTCTGTGAATGATGAGACGGAAGACGGTGGGAGTATGTTAAACCAGGCCAATGTTGAGCCCTTTAGTGTGATAGCGAAGGCTTTGCATCGTACGGGGTCCTGATATCCATGTAGTTCCATCTTACCAGATGTATCGGGAGGTGATCGATGGCTCATTCCATCGAACATCTCGATTCGCAGACTCAACTTCATTTCCGGCGGGGAAGTTGCACACTTCTACGCGAATGGAGATTCATTGGTTGCACTGTATGCCCATGGAGACTGACCGGAGCTCTGCCATCATACCTTCATGGTTGATTTCGTCGGATGTCCCTAAAACTCGCCTCCCACGACCTCTCCTCGCCGCGACTCCGGAGGGGTCAGGCGACTATGCCCCTAACGCGCTGGGCTTTCACCTCTCTATCCTGGGCTTCTCGACGAGGGTCGAGGTGTCGCTCTTCCGTAATGTGGTTTTGGCTTTTCAAATTGGCCGATCTCCCCGGGGTGTCGTGATTTGCCCGGGCGAGTTGTTCCAACCTTTCGCCAGGTGTCAGTTGGTGACACTCTGAGCTTCCACTCGTCAAGGCTGGCTCCCGCACTGCTCTCTAACGCACTCTAGGAGTGCCCGCATCCATGCCACTCGGCCGGTCTTGCATCCTCGAGGATCGACGTTCTTCGTGTTCGAAGCTTATACCATCATCATCGGTAGGTCAATTTATTTGTAAATGAACCGTCGATCCTACGCATACGCTAAACCGGGATGATGCTTTTTCAATCTGAATCGGGCCAGCCGCTAAATTGCCGGCCGGGTCCGTTGATTCTTGAGGCCGGACTCTCTACAAAACAAGAAATAAAGGACATATGGGCTCGCCCGTTGCCTCTCCGATGCCCAAGTTAGTTCTTTCTAAAGGTAAGATCCACCGCCAGTGAATTCAATTTTATGCGGTGTCTCACTTTCACATCAGATGGTATGGTTTGAGATTTATGTTCGACATCACGACAACTTTCCTAATCGGAATTTAATTTATTATTGAATAAGATGTTTCGTTTGATTTACGACACTGAATAGTATGTTTCCTTTGTTAGAGGATGATACAATATTTCTCCCACCTAAGTAAGATTTTCTTTCTTTATCGTAGTTTCCATTAATATGGATAATTGATAAAGTATTAATCGTAAATATCTTACTTCCCGATTAGCTAAATCGTCATTTCCCTAATACGATTTTCGGGCCGCCAAATTTCTAAAGGACTGAAATTGCTTTCTTTACTCTACCTTCATGGATACCATTGGCGCCTATCGTTAAGACGCCCAATTTTAATCCCGATGTTTGGGCTTATATCTTAGACTTGTGCACTCATTATTTCAAACCCTATCAATATTTGTCATCTTTATTTTTTTCTTTAATACTTTTTATCGAAATGGAGCTTTGTGACATGGACATCAAAAAGCGTAAATTCTGCCCATACCCATGTGGATACTGTGGGCTGGGCTCACCAATCACAGTTCATCTCTTACTTTTGCAAAGTTCATATCTCATTCTCGCAAAAGATTTATTTCCAAATTTTATTATTATTATTTCTTATAATAAGTGTAATTACATTAGTACAAATACAAATATTCATACATATACAGTTGGTGACATGAAACGTCTCATTCTTTCTTCCCTTCTTTTATAATCATAACATATACTATTCATGTGATAGTCCCACTTTTTTCTTTTCATCATGGTTTTCATTGGTGTTTTCTCATCCACTTTCTGCCTCCTTGTATTTTTTTTTTCCAGCTTTTTCCTGCACGAGCTTTTTCCCTAGTTTGTTTTCCTTTCTAGTCAGAAAATGTGATTTCCTTTTCTAAGAAACATATTGCATTGTCTCCTGGCCCCACCTTCCAAACCAGAGTTGTTAAACAGTCGGTCCAACTTATTTCGACACTCATTTATATTTTATATCAAAATTAAGCCAGCTTTTAACTGACTAATTTTTATTCAAATAATTTTTCGACAGACAACTCAATCCATATGATTGCGTAGTCAGCTGGTAGAACTAAAACTTTAAAAATACTAAAAATAAATTTTATAAATTATATCATTTTTTAAATAAAAATAAATAATATAAAAATATATAATAATTAATATATAAAAAATAATTGGGTCTAAAACAATATAATTATATTAAATAAACTTAAATAAATAAATAACGTTAGAAAGATTGTTATATTCAGCGATCAAACTAAGTAGCCTAAATAAGCATCTCAATATAATAAAGAATAACTTAATATCATACGACATATACTTAAAAAATCTCAAAGATCAAACGAATCTACGCGCTTTTTTAATTCATTCTCATTTCATATATTCACACAATACGAACTCTACATTGTAAAGATATATCTTCGATGCCATGAATCATCATTATCATCTATTAATTTAAATTTTAAACGCAAGAATATAAATTTCATTTACATTTAATAATTCTTTTTTTTTTCCAAAAACGTGAGATTTAATCATGCACAATAAAATATCATATTTGTTTTGAAATTCATCTTGCAAATAACAATATTTTGTTATTAACACTAGTTTAGGCAAAAAATTATTTAAAATATATTGATATTTTAGTTATTAAATTAAATTTACAAACTAGTACAACTCTATTTTTATTAAAAAAAGCATATATGATTAAATAAAATTTAAAGGATAAATACAAAAAATGAAATTATAAATATTTAAAATAGGATTAATAAGAGAAATGAAAATATATTCAATATTAAAACTATAATGTATTTAATTCAAATGTATTCCATAATTTTTCATACAAGATTTTTAAAATTTTAAATTATCATATAAATTATATCTAAAAATTAAAAATAAAATAGTTGAAAAAACAAAGTTTAATATATTATAATAATAGTTATTATTATTTTAAAAACCTCTATGCTATAAAAGCAAAGTTTTGACTTATGTTAAAAATCAAAATATCCAACTTTATAGATGAATCATTGAAAATATATATTATTAAGTTAATTATTTAAAAAAAATTAAATAAAAATTTTAGGTTAACTTGGCTAATCGAATCAATCCAAACAAAACACACATAGGTCAAGTCAAAACGGATCAAACTAATTTAATTCGTTTTTATTCGAACTTTAAATTTTAAAACCTAACCCATTAAAAAGTTGAGTTAAAATGGGTTGACCCTAGAGACCCAACTCATATTGTTAGCTGTATTCCAAACACAAGTCAAAATCTTAAACCCCTCCAGAGGTAAAGTGATTAATTGATAGGGGAAACAGCCAACTGTCCCATTATAGTAAGGAAATTAAATTGATATTAATTAAAGGCATGTTGGTCTGAAATCTGAATAGAGAGAGAGAGAGAGAGAGGGAGTGGACTAGTGAGCGAGGTTAAGCTTACACCACGTCACCGGCACGTCCGTGATGATTCTGCCAGATTGTGAGCATGGGTTGGGGCCTGGGGGGAGGGGGGCGACTCCATCATCACACCAAAATTATAGCTGGTGGGACCCACTTTTCTTCTTCTTCCTACATTCTCAAGCAAACTTGAGAGAATCCCTCTCTCTCTCTCTCTCTCTATCCACATCTGCTACTTTACTTTCTCTATCCATTTTTCCACTCAATTCTTAATATATTTTTTAAAATAAAAAATCTTATTTAAATAAAATAATTGAAAATATATATAAATATTAGGACTAGATTCCTGTTTATTTTTGTATTAATCGAGAAGCTATGTCCATTAATCAAGAAAGTCAATGACAGTGCACCCCAACATTAGAGCCCATAAATTAATTATGTACCTCGATTTCAAATCTTATTGCTTCTTGGATATCACAAAATGTGGGGTACAATAAATATGTTGAATGAACCCTAACCTTTTTGGTAATTAAAAAATAATAATAATAATAATAATGTTGGAAGTGGGTTGGTTACAACCGTAAAAGGGCACAAGGTTCAAATTCAAACATGGAATCTAATCCTTGGACATTGATTTAGTGTTCAATTTTTTTTTTTTTATTAATCGTGGAAATCTATGTATGTCTTACGATGTTTAGATTTTTAGCTTATGATTTTCATGAAAAATAAAATGTAATGATTTTATTTGATTTGCTTTCCTTTCACCCTGAAATTCGGGAGTTTCCATTATTTTGTTTTGAGTTTCTTATTATAGCAATAAACTTATGGTTTACTTATTTGAGTTAGTTATCATTTATAGATTGGACGTAGCCATCATCATGCAGCTTCAAATCTAAATCCAATATTATACCACTGTATCCCATATTTTGGCTGTTTTTTTTTTCAATTTTTTTCATTTCTTTAAGATTGATTAAGAAAATATTTATATATTTTTTTATAAAAATAAAGTGAATTTCTAAACCTTTCAAAGGATTGTTTTAAAAGATAATTAAATAAACATGTAAAACCATTGAAAGTAAAATATTATGTATACAAATTATTTTCTAGATATATCTAAGAATATTAAAAACATGTTAAATATTATATGTTTCAAAACATATTTTTTATTTTATTAAATATTAGAAAAATTACAAAATAATTTTCAAAAGTGGGTACTTGGAAAACTTTTTCATAATTATTATTTTTTCTTCAAAAAAATCTAAAAAATAATTGTATAAGCATGAACAATATCTGAAAATAAAAACTAGAAACAAAACTTTTTTTTCACTAAACATTTAAAAAACCACAAAATAATTTGAAAATGTTTTAGATTTTCGGGTATACCATTGTTCCTATTTTTAGACTCTTTTAAGAATTTACCTTCATTAAAATGTTAGTAAGAGGCAAAACATTGATTCAGGGGACAATGCTTAATACAATCAAATTGTCATTGGAAATTTGAATTTTGGGAGGGTATATAAGTACATATTGCTACGCTTAGTACACAATTAACAATAATAATAATTTGAAAATGTCTTAGATTTTTGGGTATACCATTGTCCATTGTTCCTATTTATAGACTCTTTTAAGAATTTACCTTCATTAAAATATTAGTCAGAGGCAAAACATTGATTCAGGGGCAATGCTTAATATTAAACTAAAGGTGAATCAATCAATCATCTAAGGAAGTGATCTAAAAATGTTTGATTGAAAAATAAGTCACTTTTCTTTATTAATTTCTGCCACAAGTTGATCCTAATGAGGAGCAATAAATATACCCATCACCTTCCTCTCAAGTGAGTTTATATAGATGATGATTTCCATCTATAAATTACACAATTAAATGCTTCAAATAGATGAAGGATATGATGATTCTTAACTCTTATTTTAGTGAACAATGTTTGGAGAATAAGTTTGCTGGCATTGCATGAGCATCATCACTGATTCACCATAATTCAAATGCTTGGGGTTGGGGTTGGGGGGCCTCTTAATTAATAAATACTGTTGGGTTGATTTCTTCTTTACTCTTCCACCACAATCATAAATGTGCCTTTTTTTCTGTTTCTCCCCACTTCTTTTCTTTCTTTCTTTCTTTCTGTGGGTCTCTCTCAGAAAATGTGCTTGTCGTCATTTGTCACCTCATTTTTTTTTTAATGAAGGGGACTGATCTTTTGAGTTCAAAGGCAGTTTTACCCTCTTTGGATGCTGGTTTTTTGTCTATAAGAGGAGGGTGATTTGGACTTTTCGTATTCTCCCTTGACTCATGACTTAGAGTCAACACAGCATCACTTTTCCTATGAGTTCAGGATTTATGATAGATAACTCACCATGATGATGATGCACCCACAACATGGATTTGTGGCCTTGTGGGTTCTAAACTTGAAATGGGCTATCTCCCTAGATTTTGGATTAAATGGCTAAGATGAATGTCATTTAACGATCCAAATCTTGAATCCATATTGTCCGGATTAGGATTATAACGATGCATACACAATTTTACATTAGTTCTGATTTTACTTTTCTATTAAGTTTCCATTCCCAAGAAAAGATTTTGATAATAATGAATTTTAATCCTTTATGTACGAACCTTTTATAATTGTAAGACAACCATGGCTGGCTAAGATCCATACTTATACCACATTAAGAGGATGTTTGCTACTCAAGAAAATGGGAAGGAGATGACTTTTTTCAAGAGGGAAAGTCAACAAAAACAACTGCCACTACCATTCCTACTCCATTCAAATCAAAATAGAACATTATATAAATACAAAAAATTGACCTAAAAAATTATTTATCAGACAAAATCAGGTTTTTGGGATCACTTTCTTTCAATAAAATTATATTGTATATATGATTACTTAAGGAGTACTTAAAGCAACATTTAGACAAAAATTCAATATATATGGTTTATCACCCCCACCAGTTTCTACCAATTTGCAATATGGCATGTAGGGTTTGAAGAAATTTTAGGTTGTAATGAATATTGAATGTCATTCAGGATGATAACAAGTCAAGACTACCAGTTGTACACGCTGAATAATTACCATATAGGTACTGTTATATGATATAACCTCTCTTCCTAAAAACGTATCAATTTTAAAAACTATGAAATTTTATTCTTTTCTTTAATTGAAATCAGATTTAAATGATACTATTATTTAAATGAAATTAAATTCAATATCCTATTATAAGATTTACCCTCATAGAATCTAAGAATTGAGATCTATTTACTTATTCATATTACACACGTTCCTGGATTCATGGATCTTTGTATAACCATCTTTCATGATCTAAGATATTTATTATTTAATAAAATAAAAAACTCAATAAATAAATAAATTCTTGGAGATGTGTATAAAATTTGAATTGTCAAAAAGGGCTGCATTCAGTCCAAGATTCCTATAATTTGGACAGTGAAAAAAGTTTGAATTTTTGAAAGGAAAAATAGTGAAAGCATAGGGGAAGGGGGAAGACAGAAGATGATATCTCTTTGCTAAATCTATTGAGTAATTTTCTGGTAGAGATTTAATTCCATTTTTAATCTGAAAAGAAGGGTTTTATTTAATTTTGACAAAAAGATGATGAACAGAGGAGAAGGTAGGGGAATGCAGAAAGAATCATTGAATATTTCCACCAACAACAAGAAGAGATGATAAATTCACCATAGCAAGAGATATTTATTCATCAATCCTTTCTCATTTATGAACCCAACTTCGGTTGCTGCTGCACTGTCACCTTTTCTTCCCAATATGCCTCTCCGCTCTTCCCCTCTTTCTCTCTCCTGGATTTGATATAAAAAGTCTTTACTGCAAAATAGTTGGTGAAAATTAGGGAAAAGTAAAGCCTCCCATTCTCATGTTCGATACATAGACAAAAGTGTTCATCGTTTGGGCTGTTTTCTTTGTTTGCTTTCAACGACCAATAGTTAACAGACACACAAGACAAGGTGAGTCTAGTCGCCTTCAAAACCCAAAACCCAGCATGGCCTGGAATGGTAGTTTTCAGCTAACGGGTGGCTTTAATCATTTTTGGGTTTCTGGTTACAGAGACCCCTGGTTTTGAGCGAGTGCTGTTTCGTGAGCTTTTTCGCTCATTAAACATCTTTTCTTGAACTCACAAACCGCTCTCTGCTGGATAGTTGGTGGCGGCGGCGGCGGTGGTGGTGGTCGGGCTCTTTAATGGAGTTGTATAGCTTACAAAGCAGTATTTAACTTCACCCAGATGGTGGCTTTGAAGTTGTGAGGGATTTTTGGGCATTGGGTTGAGTTTTCTCTTTCTCGTTTCTTGAGTGTTAGGACCTAATTATCTCCAATGGGTTTTGGTTTCTTGGGGTTTCTTCTGGTTCTAGCTCTGTTCTTCCGGCCTTTACCTTGTCAACAACCCAATACAGATGGGTATTATGTGTCTGATTTCTTGGAGAAGATGGGTTTAATATCTTCTAAAGTTTACAACTTTTCCATTCCCTTTTGTTCATGGCAAGGAGTTTTTTGTGATGCCAAAGAAGAAAATGTTGTGGGGTTGGTGGCTTCTGGGTTGGGTTTGTCTGGTTCAATTCCTGACACCACCATTGGCAAACTCAGCAAGCTTCAGTCTTTGGATCTCAGCAACAACAGAATCACTGGTTTGTCTTCAGATTTCTGGAGTTTGGGCTTTCTCAAGACCCTTAATCTCTCAATTAACCTGATTTCTGGGTCTCTCCCTAGTAATATAGGCAATTTTGGTGTTCTTGAAATCTTGGATCTTTCAAACAACAATTTTTCCGGGGAAATTCCTGCTGCTATAAGCTCCCTCGTCAGTCTGCAGGTTCTTAAACTTGATCACAATGGTTTTGAATGGAGTATTCCTTTGGGGATTCGCAATTGCCAGTCTCTTGTCTCAATGGATCTCTCCTCCAACCGATTTAATGGAACAGTCCCTGATGGGTTTGGTGCTGCATTGCCTAAGCTCAAGCTTTTGAACCTTGCTGGGAATGAGATTCATGGCCGGGTTTCGGATTTTTTGGAACTGAAATCCATCACAGTTCTTAACATTTCCAGGAATCAGTTTCAGGGGTCTGTAATGGCTGTTTTTCAGGAGCCACTGCAGGTCATTGACCTCAGTGGAAACCATTTCCAGGGTCACATTTCTCAGGTACATTCTAATTCTAGCTTCAATTGGTCTCATTTGTTTCACCTAGACTTGTCTGAGAATGATCTCAGTGGAGAAATTTTTCAGTACTTGAATGAGGCCCGGAATCTCAAATACCTAAACCTTGCACATAATCGATTCTCCGACCAAGAATTCCCAGAAATCAGGACGCTCTTGAGTTTAGAATATCTTAACCTGTCTGAAACTAGACTGACAGGGCCTATTCTCACTGACATCTCACAATTAAGTAGTTTGAAGACACTTGACCTTTCCAAGAACCATCTTACTGGTCAAGTTCCTCTCCCCAGTATCAAGAACCTTCAAATTTTTGATATCTCACAACACAACAATCCTGAGGGAGAAATCCCATTGTCACTTTTGGAGAAACTTCCATGGATGGAGAGATTCAACTTCTCTTACAACAACTTGAGCCTCTGTTCTTCAGAGTTCTCACAGGAGACTCTCCAAACATCCTTCATTGGTTCAACAGACAGCTGCCCCATTGCTGCTAACCCGGCTTTCTTCAAAAGAAAAAGCCCAAGACATGATGGCTCGCTTTCAGAATACTGGTTTTAACCCTCTCAATGATCTGTTTGTTTGTGGATTGCTGTTTCTAGCCTTTGGTTGCAGAAGGAAAACTACTTACATGGGCAGTGAAGCAACTGTCATATAAAGAAGAGCAAACTATTTCTGGTCCTTTTTCGTTCCAGACTGATTCAACCACTTGGGTAGCTGATGTTAAGCTTGCAACATCTGTTCCAGTGGTAATTTTTGAGAAGCCATTGTTGAATTTCACATTTGCAGACCTCTTGTCTGCGACATCCAATTTTGATCGAGGTACCCTATTGGCTGAAGGGAAGTTTGGACCTGTTTATAGAGGATTTCTACCTGGTGGGATTCATGTAGCAGTAAAAGTTTTGGTCCATGGCTTTACCATGACAGACCAAGAAGCTGCTAGAGAGCTGGAGCACCTTGGTCGTATCAAGCATCCTAATCTTGTTCCATTGACAGGATACTGCTTAGCTGGGGATCAAAGGATTGCTATATATGAATACATGGAGAATGGCAATTTGCAGAACTTGCTTCATGACTTACCGCTCGGGGTTCAAATAACAGAGGATTGGAGTACTGATACATGGGAGGAAGAAGATGACAACAATGGGATCCAGAATGTTGGATCTGAAGGGCTGTTGACAACATGGAGATTTCGTCACAAAATTGTACTAGGCACTGCCCGTGCACTGGCATTTCTCCACCATGGCTGCTCACCTCCAATAATTCACAGGGATGTTAAAGCTAGTAGTGTATACCTTGATGCAAACTTAGAGCCAAGATTATCTGATTTTGGCTTGGCTAAGATTGTTGGAAGTGGACTAGAAGATGACATCTTGCGTGGGTCACAGGCCTACACCCCCTGAGCTATCTGATCCAGATTCTAGCCTTAACACCAAAATCTGATGTTTACGGATTTGGTGTCGTTCTCTCTTGGAGCCACCACTGAAAAAGCCTATTGGAGATGTTTATCCAGAGAAAGAACAAGTTTGGTGGAATTGCAAGAGGTTTGGTGAGAGAAAGAACCAGGATCAAGAGCGCTATTGGATCCTAAAATCCGTGGAACAGGACCAGATGCACAAATGGAGGAGGCCTTGAAGATTGGATATCTCTGCACTGCAGACCTTCCCTCAAAGCGGCCTAGCATGCATCAGATAGTTGGACTTCTTAAAGATATTGAACCAGTTGCACATCACTAAACGAAAACAGAAGTCGGTCTTTTGCTCTTTCCATTATCTACTAATTTCCTTTTGCCTGAGTTCTTTCTTTATATGCTGCCCATGGGAGGAAATGTACAGCAGTCCCAAGACATTATGTTTTGGACTTTGGTTTTCTCATTTCCACCTTCCCATTGTTGATGGCATAAAAGCTTAATTTATATACACAGAGGTTTGATCCATGAAAGGTAGCATTCTTCTTAAGTTTCATTCTCTTAGCTTTCATATTCTTCCATCCTCAACATCAACAAAAGCATTCTATGGCCATTTTAGCTTAATCTTCTTAGGACCAATAAGCTCATGCAATTCCAATTTCTGTCTCTTGTTTGGCATTTTTTTTCTGTTCACATTATTTCTGAAAGGTAGCATTCTTCTTAACTTTCATTCTCTTAGCTTTCATATTGTTCCATCTTCAACATCAACAAATGCATTCTATGGCCATTTTAGCTTAATCTTCTTAGATCAATGAGATCATGCAATTCTGAGTTCTGTGTTTCTTGTTTGGCATTTTTCTTCTCTGTTCACATTTTTCTGAAAGGTAGCATTTTCTATCTTTCATTCTCTTAGCTTTCATATTGTTCCATCTTCAATATCAACAAAAGCATTCTCTATGCCTATTTTAGCTTAATCTTCCTAGACTACTTGAGCTCATGCACCTTTATTTCGTTTCCTCTTTTGTTTGGCATTTTTTTTCTGTTCACATACGGTGGCAAATGTCTGCAAAAATGCATATATATTTTGGTAGGAATGGTCTTGGTTTCTCTGGAGAGAGAGAGAGAGAGAGAGAGAGAGAGAGAGAGAGAGAGACAGATATGCCTTTGGACAGGCACCCCTTGTATGTAAGGCATATGTTATATTGTTTAGGGCATTTACAGAAGTAGACAGATTTGCTGTGACCACCTCTTGACCATTCATTCACAGGCTATTTCACAATTTTGCCTCTTTTTTACTGCTTTCCTTGTTTATTCAGGCCTGTGCATATATTTCTACTATGGTTCTATTATAACATCACATTTTACTTTAATCTCGATAAGAATTCAATTTGCCCAGCCTTTATTTATTCCCAATGATCATTTACTCAGCTCCTCATGATATGAATTACTCAAATTTAACTTCAACTCCTATTCTATTAAAAAAATAATAAAAAAGCACAGTTTACTTCACTACTCTGAGCTTCTGGTGCCTACTGATAAATTAAAACCATCCACTTGGAGAGAAACTGTGTGGAATGGTGGTGAAAATTTTCAAATGGGAGGTGGATTAGTTGAGCAAGTTGATTGAATGTATTTGACTTTCCATGGTTTGAAAAAAAGGAAAATGGCAATATGGAATCGGATCTCTTCCTGTATCTCTCCCTCTACTTGTCTTCTCCACCAAAGGCTCATGTACTTTCTAGGTCTCTTTAATTAAAATCTGAGATAGATGGGCATCTTTTTTCTTGGATAATTAATGGGATTCAACTATAAAAAGCTTGTTTTCATACTAGAATAAGTTTTACATAATTTTATTTTTTAAGATCTGTATTTTTTCAAATAAAATTTTAATCTACACATATCTCAAAAGGTAAAATCATCCTCCAATAGCGTAAAACTTATTCTTACATGAGCTGAACCCTAATATGAAGGGAATCACTGGGCATATTTTATTTCCAACATTTGTGGCTTCTTTTGACTGCATGCTTGGCTGACCAGAATTTAAAAAAGAAAAAAAAAGGAAAGAAATTTCATTCAACACAACTAATTTGAATTCCAACATCATGAGGAGTGGATCAAGTATAAGAAATTATGTCCAAATTCCTTTTGATCTCCTAATCATCATAATCTAACTAACCATGTTATCATTTCATCACCAATTCTCACTGTCTCAGCTTCGTCTTGAAGAGACTGATCTTTGAGCCTTGAGAGGCGTTCTGGAAATACCTGGTTTGGGCTTCTAGTGCTTATCAACATCTGTGTTTGGGTTCCACTTGCCAAGTCCATGCCCACCACTACTTTGGGCCCACCCCATCATATCACATCACATCATTTGTCCATTGTTACCCATGCAAGATGTTTGTCGTGCTTTTATAAAGGAAGTTTAATATCTTTCTGTTTATCGTTTTGAAAACGTTGCTCTAAAAAATAAATGGTGAATAAATGAAAAATATAAAAATACGCTGATGTCAGAAAATATGAGAATACGTAAAAAACACTCGAATTCAAAAGTTACACGTTAACAGTTTTTAATGAACACCAAACTAATATTATTTGTGTTTTTAAAAATCGTTCTTAAGAACCATTTTAAAAAACAGGCCCTTAATGTAGCATTATTTTCTGGGGGATTCTTTTCTTTTTTTTTCTTCGTTATAATACTTCTATGAACTAAATAATTGAGAACCCAAAAGAAAAGGGTATAACAAATGTAATGGAAATGGATTTAAAGAAGCTATCCAATTCCTGGATTCCCCACTGCATTATCTTTTTTAGAGGAGAATATGTGGGACTTTTTAGACCAAGGGGACCTGATGGTCTAAAATCTGTTACCTCCATCCCATCTTGGGTTGTTTTAGACATTTAGTGTAAAAAAATTAAAAAATTCCTCAAATAACATAGGTTTAGAAATATTTCTAAACGAATATGTTTTCATGTGGAAAATATTTTTCTCGAAAATACACTTCTCAAAGATATTTTTAAGAGATATCGTTAAAAAATCAAAATTTTCAATCAAAGTTGCTAGTTAAACACTTTCTTTCAAAATATTTGAATTTAAGTTAAAAGTGTCTCTAAAATAAATATTTTAAAACTCGTGAACTAAAACGCTCTCGCTACACTTTTCTCAAATCACAAACGTTATACTGAAACGCTTTTTAAAAAACACCTTCATAATTTTGAAAACATTGAAAGTGTTTTTTGAACATAGACTTTCTATAATTTTAAATTTTTTGAACTTAAGCTGAAAGTGTCTCTTAAAATGTTATATTAAAAGTGTATTTTGAAAGAAGACATTTTATACTCTTTAGCTGCCAATTAACATCGAAAGGTCTTTTCAAGAGATATTTTTTATAATTGTAAAAATTTTAAATTTAAGTTGAAAGTTTTTTTTCAAGAGACACTTTTAGGTTTACGAATTTTTAGAAAGTGTCTCTTGAAAAAACACTTTCTAAATTATTGAAATATTATACTAAAAAATGTTTTTGAAAGACATTTTCATAATTCTCAAAGCTTTAAATCACACTGAAAAGCGCCTACAGACACTTTCTATAATTTTAAAATTTTTGACTTACGACGAAGTATCTCTTAAGGACACTTTCATTTTTGAATTTATGTAGTTGCCTTTAAAAGATTAATTTCTAAATTATCGAACAAGTATACTAAGTCATTTAAAAATACCTTATAATTTCAAAGCTGATTCAACATCACAAGTTTCTCAAGAGACATTTTCTCCAATTTTAGAAATTTTGAATTTAAGTTGAAAGTGTTTATTCAAAATACACTTTTAGCCCTCGCAAGAGAATTTTTTTTGCTTTTCTCTATTCAAAATATTTAAAACAAGTGAAAACACGTTAGCTACGGTAATCTTAAAAAACAAAATTAAAACAAAGAAAATGACTACTATTTTCAACAATTTATATACGAATCGTAAAACTGTTTCAATGCTTTCGTTTTCGAATTAAATCAAAACACCCGATTTAGCCGATCGGGGATAAAACGAAACACGGACAAGGGCTATTTTCTTCTTTTCTTCCCCTTTCTCGCTCTTCCACTTCGATTTTCTTTCTCTTATCAAAGTTTTCACAAAACACGTGCGGACGCTAATAAGAACTCCGTGATTTTAACACATTTTCATTGCTTTCATTAACTTCATTTTCGCAAAATTGTTTTATAAACGATTTTCTTATTCTTTATTTTCAACAAAAATTCAAATACGAAACGTATTTTCTCGAAATTGAAAACTAAAGACATAATACTTTAAAATATATTCGACTTCGATAGAAGAAAATTTTTCGCACTAAACGGGTTTTAGTTTTTCAAAATTTTAAAAGTCAGATTCTCAATCGACGCTTTCTAAATCATTAAACGTTATACAAAAGTTTTATTCCGAAAAGACATATTTATAATTTTGAAAGCTTTGAATTAATACCGAAATCGTTTTTCGGTAGACATTTTATAATTGTAAAATTTCAATTCTAAGCTCGAAAGTGTTTTTTAAGAGACACTTTTAAGCTTATTTGACTTTGTGAAAGTGTATCTTGAAAAAACACTTTCTAAATTATTGAAATATTATACTAAATATGTATTTTGAAAAGATACTTTCTATAATTTTAAATTTTTTGAATTTAAGGTGAAAAGGTCTCTTCAAGGGACACTTTTAGTTTTTTGAATATTTAGAAAGTGTATTTTGAAAAGACATTTTCTAAATTATTGAAATATTATATTAAAAACGCTTTTACAGTATATTTTCATAATTCTCAATGCTTTAATAAAACACCGAACTTATATTTTGCAGCAGACAATTTTATAATTTAAAATTTTCTTGTCCTAAGCTTTGCATATTTTATAAATTATTTGAACAAGTATTCTGGGTGCTGCCTTTAAAAATAAACTTTTATAATTAAAGCTTTAATTAATAATAAAAAATATATTTTGAATATCTACTTTTATAATTTAAAATTCTGAATTACACTTAAATTATCTCACATATGGAGAAAAACTACTTTATATAGGATTATTTTTAAAACTATATTTTTTTTTTTGAAATTTTAATTTCATTATTTTTCGAAAGCCTCGCAACTTCCGATCACCCTAAAAATTTAAAAAAGGAAAAAAAAAAAATCTAAGAAAGAATCCCCACGTGATAAATTGAATTCTGAATTAGATTTGTATGTTGGGCCATTGCCGGCCCTCTCTTTTCTGCCTCTAGAAGGGTAGTTTATCATTGCTTGTTAGGCAAAAATTATTTATCTTAATTTTAAAAAATTAAAATTGGAAAGGCATTTTAATCTATGTATTTTTAGGGAGATATCTTATCTTTCTTGATAATGTAGAACAATGGAAAATCAAGATAATATGATTAATGAGTATGCTTTTTGGTACTTGGGGTATGTTTAGTTATAAGAAAAGAAAAAAAAAAAGAGGAAAATATTTATCTTTATGGTCCTCATTTTAAGTTTATTTGGCGAAAATTGGGACAATACATAATTTAGATAATCTTTTTAGTTTTAAAATGTTTGATAAAAAAGTTAAAACATGAAGTACAACATCATACCTAATACAAAATATAGAATATAAGTTATTCTAAGATCTTAGAGAACTGTGAATCATTTATTAAATATTTTATATTTTAATATTTTGATAAAAGCTATTTGGTGAGGTTTCAGTGTTTTTAGGTAGAGATTGTACCTTATGTAAGAATCTAAGATTTACTAAAATTGTTTATAAGGTTTTTTTTTTAATCGTTTATAAAATATTTTATTATCTTCAATGTTTTGATCGAGAACGGTTGGTTTAAAGTGTTTTAGTTATAATTTTTCTAATAAATTGAAATTGGACTCCATAACATAATTTTTCAAGAAAAAAAAATAAAAAATAAATTTTTGTTGACATCTATTCATTTGCATGTTATGTCTTCCCAATCCATACCTTATCCAGAGACTGTGAATCTTTTTTTTTTTTTTAGATACAGGCACAATGTTCAAATAAAGCAGAAATAAATATCTATTTGTTGTGAAGAAATGGTATAGGATGAGAGGAGACCGGAGGATGAGAAACTTGGGGAGGGAGGGGGGAGGGAAGGGAGGTTGTACCCAAGTCTAGAAGAGAGGAATGGGGAGGAGGTAGGGGTGAATCCAAACGGACCTAATAAGGCAGTGTGCTGTTCTGAACTTCAGAGAGTGTTTGGCTGTTCTTCTTTAATCACATTCCTGAGAGTTTAGAGGTGAGAGAGAGATATGTCTGACGAGGGTATCTTTGAGTCAAGGCGACGCTGGGGCTTCAGAGACGTATCGCCAGCAAGCTGGAACCATTCCACTAGGCCTTGGCTACATCGTCATCAGGAAGCCAGGCCTTGCAAGGTCATTACTTTCCCTTTCTATTTTATTTTTTGCTTTTTCTCTTTTTCTTTTGATATTTTACAGGTACTGATTGTTTTTATATAATATTTACCTTCGATCTTTGGTTCTGTGTTTCTATGTCTGAGTTTGGTGAGTTCAGTACTTTTATTTCTTTTGCTGGATTGTAGGTTCAATTAAATAATTGTTGAGGTTTCTGGAGTTTTATTAGTTTGTATGAATGGAAATAAATATGGGAGGAAATTAAATATTTTAATTGCTATAATCTGCTTTTCTCTATGAAGTTTTTTTTAATTTAAATTTAAATTTTTATGTGGATATTTCTATTAGAAATTCAAATCTCTATAAGGAGTCTTTGTACCAACGCTTTGTGATCCATTTTATGGTCATAAATCTATATTTGAGCATGCTGCAAGCAATGGAAAATCCCGGATTGATTGTGACAGGGTTCCTGATTTATTGCCTGGTTGTGTTTGGATCTTGCTGAGAGTGTTTCAGTGGTAAGTATATCTGCCTTGCAGACATTTACTCAAAGCCAAAAATGTATGAGATTTTCAAATATCTTTTCTGACAGTGTTAGCCTAATCAAAAGCTTTCTTTTAAATTTATGGGTTGGGTTTGGTGTGATAAACATCGGTCCCTAAATCCAATTATCCGGAATCTACTCCATGTGACTCTACTCCTTAGATTTGAACTTTTGTAGATCATGCATCATGTCACATACCTTCTAATTTTGTGTTTGTGTCAGATTTTGTTAAGCAGTTCATTTGAATTTTGACCAGGAATATCTTTCTTATCACAATGATTTTCCATTATGACGAGTGGTGCTTTCATTTATAAAGAAGTAGCCCATAGTGGAGAAGATGTAACAAGGCAATTAAGTGCTCTTGGACCAACAAAGTGTACTTACCGTGCAGATATACTATTTTTCTCAAACTTGCAGTTTAGGTTCAGGAAACCATGACATAAAGATCTTCAATTCCACACTGGATGATAGTGTGGCTAGATAATCCACGAGTTGAAGAGGGTAGGAGGAATGAAGGAAATAGGTAAAGATTAACAAAATCTTTCAAAACTTATTTTCCACTTTTAAAGTGAAGGAAATCTCATTATTTATGGCAAACTATCTTGAAATTTGAGACACCATTTATGTGGACAGCGCTATGCATATGACCTTCTTGCAAGGTATCTAGATTTTCCTAATGTCTTTCAGACAATGTCTTGCCATAACTTGTTTTACTGAAATGATGGTCAAGATCTACCCTTTTTATTTTGTTTGATTGTTTTTTTTAGTGGGTTTAGCATCATAGTTTTCCTCTATATTAGTTACAGGCTCAGAAATTGTTTATTCTCTTACATTTACATTTGTAGATCTCACTACGTGGTTTTATGTTTTTCTGCAAATAGGAGTGGCTGAGGTTTCCACCTCAAAAATGAGTAACATGGTTACTTACAGCCACTTTATTGGGAATTGACATATTTACTAGAAAAACTTGGGGATATATTGTTCCACTTCATCCCTTAACTGTGATGTACTGTTTCTTGCATACTTTGAAATTCTGTTCTTCCATTTCCAGTGGCCGGACTTTGTCGTTCTACCGTGAATTGTATCCCTTTAATTTGATTGGATTTTAGTTAGTTTGATTATTTAATTCTGCCCATTTTCTCAGTTCCCCCATTTAATCGTGCGACTATATACAGCTGATTGATATTTCTGAAGATGGTTTTGTAATTATCTCATTAGTCTGATACTGAGAGTATTACTATAAGCATGTTTCTGAATTTGATGTTAAGACCCTAAATGTTCTAGTTTCTGCATCTATCTGGATCAGAATATTGCCCACTACATTTTATTGAAGTTTCCACTTATTAACACAATGTTTGTGCACTCAAATGAACTCAGTATGATTGTTTAGCCCAGATTGGCTTCATTGGTTACAGTGCTTTGTGGAATTGGTATGCTCTTTGTGATTTGAACTAAATGATTTTGAACCTCTTTTAGAACACAGATTATTTTTGCTGAAGGATGGGAGACCCACCTGCATGAGTGAGGCTTCCACTGATGAGTCTTCTCAAACAGGTTCCTTCTATTTGGACTCTCTTTGTTGCCATTTTGATCGATTATGCATTTCATACTAAGTAAATATCTCTATATGCTTTCTTTCTTGTATGTAGATTAAAGAAGGGTTTGAAGAGGGAAAAGACCTTGTGGTGAGTGTCATGTCTGCAATGGGAGAGGAACAGATCTGTATATAAGGTTGGTCCTAAAATTAAATATGTGGCTGTGGCAATAGTTATAGCTGAAAACCAAACATCTTTTTCATGTAGTTGACAGAGGTTTATTGTTCTGGCACAACAGACTTCATTATGATTCTCATTTAGTTGTGTAATTAAAACTTGTTTTCTGGCATGTGGAGGAGGGGATATGAAGGGAAAACTGGAGCTGCTGATCCCCACACAAAGGAACCTTTCATTTACATCTGGGTGGAATTGATATAATATCGCCTTTTAACTCTATAATGTTGGATTATGTGTCATTGTGCAATGTTATAGTCCTTAAGTTCTTTCCTCTCTTCTTTACTTATGGGAAGTTTGAATCTTTGCTTCTACCATAGCCTTGTTTCTGCTTTATAGAATGCCAAATTTCTGATCGGGACTTTGTTTTTGGGACACAATTCTACAAATGATTGGTAAGATTCTCAGTCAGCCATTCTGCCAATGTTTATGGACCTCAGCACCATGGTGGTGGAGTCTAGTCACTTTAATCAGGTTTTGTATTTTGTGGAAAGATTCCTAATCCAGCCTACTCATCTTTTTTATCAATATAACTAACTATATGTTCTATTTCTTTATTTATTTATTTGAATATCTCGATCAATCTATTCTGAAGATCTTAGCCTAACGTTTGCATAAGTTTTCCTATGTGTCAATGCATTAGGCCTTTTACTACGCCTTGAGTTTTTCACATGAGCTTAGTCTTTTTTTCCCCTATTCTTTTACTTAGCCTTCCAGGAATTTTCTGTATGTTCGGGGGGTTGGACAAAGATCTTATGCTGTAGTCAATATCCATGATAATGCCAATTCTAAAAAGTAATTTGGTTATGTCTTTGGTCTTGCTTGTTAACCACCATAATCTATCGTCAATTTCTATTCAGGTACCAACATCTGCTAGATTTGGTCAGTGCATAAACAAAGTAGAAAAAATGGTTGGTTTTTATTCATTACACGTCTTTTAGGAAAAAGAGGTCCATTTGGTTTTTATTCCTTATATTTTTCACCTCTCATATTATATTCTCTTACATTTATAAATTGTTTTGAGCCATAAATGCAAGTCTTCTATCTACTAAGTATCAGAAGCTTTAAAACTTCCTTCAAAAGTCTTCCGTCAGCTTGACATCCTTAACATGAATGCATGTTTAAATGACTCAAAAGAAAAACGCATTGGATATTTACAAGTACTTTCAAAAGGCCTTTTCTAGACTCGAATCAAATCCTCCTGGAGTGGACAACCCAATCAATGTTTTTTATGCTCAATGCATTTAAATGTATCATAAGTCAGAGACTCTTGACAGCCCATTCTATTACTAAATGAGTCCGTAGTATCCCTTGACGCTTAGAGGAAGATGGGTATATGAGAGGTTTTACGTTTGAGTCTCAGAATAAAATATTATAACGATGTAATACTAAGTAAATAAATGAACAAAAAAAATGAGGCAGTAATACATAGCAGACAAGAAGAGAGCGCCACTGAACCTTATTGAGAAGAAACCAAGACTATTCTTTTTTTGGTATAATTTATTTATGAATTTTAATATATTTATGAATGAAAACTAAAATATTTATGTTTCTAATAAAACCATACTTTAGATTCTATTTTAAAATACACCCAAAATCCATAAGAATATTTCAAAATATTTTACAAGCATTTTTAATTTTGTTTTTATCAATATATTATTTTTAAATTATTAATAATTTATATTCTATTTTGTTATATCATAATTATTTTTAAGGAATGATAATAATAAATTATATCATAATTTATCATTTTCAACAGCATGTAAACTATATTAATATAAATACCTCTCTTCTTCACTAATTATTTTCTTCTTTTATAAATAATAGAGGTTGTTTTGGATGAAAACTTTTCGAAAACTAAAATTTGGCAGAAGAAATCTAATCTTTATGAATTTTTTTGCTCTAACACAATGCAAAAACCCCCTCTTGAACTTATGCAAAAATAACAATTTCTTTTCTGATGAAATATATCTAAATATTTTTAAGACGATAAAGTTTGATGAAAATGCAGCACGAGAAACAAATTTCGAAAATCTAATCATTAATTAAATTTTTACCCCATTTTGATAAAAATACCCTCATTATTTTTTTGTAAAAATAGTCATTTCTTTCTTTTCAAAGATATATGTACTTTTGAAAACTAAATTTTGAAAATTTAATCATTCATTAATTTGTTTACCCCAT
Source organism: Tetrastigma voinierianum (assembly GCA_016808115.1). NCBI lineage: Eukaryota > Viridiplantae > Streptophyta > Magnoliopsida > Vitales > Vitaceae > Tetrastigma > Tetrastigma voinierianum. The sequence goes on along the minus strand of JAEQBH010002669.1, from coordinate 235,264 downwards.
TTTGACAAAAATGCCCTTATTGTTTTCTTGTAAAAATAGTAATTTATTTTTAAAGATATATGTAAATACATGAAATGACAAATGACATTTTTTTCCATTACTAGTCATTCTCCAAGAAAAACCATGGAAATCATTAGGTTTACAAATTTTGAGTTATTTAAGATACTTTAACCAAATATTTATATTCTTTTTAAAAAAAAAAAATCAAAGTTATATCATAATTACACAAGCAGTATACTTAAATTATTTTAATATAATATTTAAGATGTTGATTTTCAGTTATAAAAAATAAACAACTTGATATAATAAAAATATAATATTAAAAAACAAACCATTTATTATTTAGCATTCAACTAAATAAAAGTGATGATGAAGTAAAAAACAAATAAAAAAATTATTTGCGTTCAGTAAAAAACAGGCGCCTCTTAGTGTGATACATTTTCATTTGAGGATTAGACTCTTGAAAGTGAAATGTTGGTTCTGTGTCCCAGCACATAGCGCATTTCATGAGTGACCTTGCCAACAATGTTAAACCTTAAGCAATTTTATCCAACACACCAAATATGATAACCTCCAATTTGTTTCAGGAAAACTAGACATGAAATGGCATTATTGGGATTGGAGTAGTTAGAAGTTTTAAAACAAAATTGTTTCAAAGTCAAACATAGGTTGTGGAAGTGTTTGTATAACACTTTATAAGCACTATGGAGGTCTTAACACTGGTGATGAGTGGGGGCCACTAGTGATGGATGGTCTCTCTCCTGGGCTCCTTGATGGAAAAAATACAAATATATTATATATAATATATTTAATAAATCAAAAAACGAGCCTTGGGGGCGCTGTGGGCTTTAAATAATAAATAAAAAACACACTTTATTTTTTGGTTTGTTGAAAACATTTTTTTTAAGGAGTACATCTTTTGAAAGGTTGCAAACTTCCAGTGTTTGCATTCTAATGTATAAATGTTACATTTAAGGAATCTTTTAAACAAGGAACATTTTTATTTTTCTTGAATTGACAAACAAAAAGCGATCGTTATTGTGGAGAGGAAAATAAAGAAAGTTTGCGTAAGATTTAGTTTTACGTACCAAACCTTTGACATTAAATAGTTTATCACGGGAGACAATCGCCTTAAGTCTTAACCCTTGGAAAATTGTGCGATATTATCTTTAAGACATTGCATATTGCAAGACTATATCTATGATATATACCACTCTGTAAGTTTGTAACTTTCTATAGTACTCATATTATGGTGTATTATATTCTTCCTCTATAGCATAATTTCTGTAACAGTAGTATCATCATAGAGGTTTGTCAGAATGTATACACAATGACGAGACCTTACATTTTACATTTGGAAGCTTGAAAATCAATAGATTCTTGCAAGTATACATTTCTGCCGTCTTGTACTACTTTCTATGCGATCAAATGACAGGCAAGATATATATTACAGTTGTAAATGTAATTACTGCAGTTGGTGGACGTACTATTCATAAATTATCATGACAAGGAATCTTTACTCACAGTAGAATTGCCATAGATATAGTACCCAAATCCCCAAAAGGTAATGATCAGAGAGAGGATCTTGAAGCTGCTCATGGGGTCATGCAGGAATATAACAGCTGCAATGCTGGTGAGAGGAACCCTTGTTGCGTGAGGCGCACCAGCTAGCACGGTGGACGACAAATAAAGCACAGTCCTCAATACCCCAACTGGAAATGTGCACCAGATGAACCTGATGATATGAACCTCTGCCACCCTTGAAACTTCTAGCCTCAGATGCCATTCCTTGAAAATCCTTATCCATGATAACCCCGATTGTTGTAAATATGAAGGCAAAGAAAGAGACCATGACCTGTTGCTCCAATACAACATGGAAGGAAATTCTCCCCAGTAACTTCACAAACACTAGCTCTGAGAGGGCAAAAATGAGTCCATGGAGGGCAGATCCCATGATATCCCATATAAACCCCATAATGTATTGTCTATCACTGACATTCCCATACCTGTCTGATTCTGAGTCCAATGCAATGATTGTCATAGCAGCAGTTATGATCACAATAGCGTTTATAGTTGCAGCATTGAGTTTGTTATTCACAAGAAAATAACCAAATAGTGCAGAACACAGGAGATGATGCCAGAAGAAGCGGTTCTGGGGAAGTGAGGCATAAGCATGTATATCACATGGGTTAATAAAGCAGCACTTAGAAGCCCAATACGATATATGAAATAACAAGTTTACAAATTTAGAGAGTAGAGCAGATTTTAAATAGAAGTATGTAGGAGCTTAACATTAAGGCAGTTAGAGCCACCCTGCCTGCCACCCATGAAATGATCCATTTACTTTTACCCCCATTGTTATAATAGAGGGCGAGATGATAGGATACTGGAAGGGAAGGCCACAAGCATTGCTGCACTGCTCAGAGTGAGAAGAATCCAATACGAGGTTGGCTTGCTTTTGTATGCTTCCCAGGCATTGGTCCAAAAGTTGGAAATCTGCTCCCACAAAGGAACAGATCGTCTTGGTAATGCCTCTTCCATCCTTTCACCATAATGAAAATTGATCATAAGAATACTGATTAAGATTCATAATATCACAAAGAAATTTACTCTTACTTAGAAGATCAGAAGACGCATAAATAAATCCAAACATGTTCATTTGCAATGCTTCAAGAACATATATATCATTTTACATTGTATGAAAAATATACCATGAATGTTGGCCTTTCTATTATTTATTTGTGCATATATTTCCTATCCACAAGACAGATGCATGAGTAACATTAATTTTTGTTATATAGAGTCATATTGACTGTAATCACTAACCAGTAAAGATTGATCAATCAACTATGATCCATTCATCCAAAATTCTCCAAGTTGAACTCCAAAATACAACAGACATTCATCTAATATCCACTGGAATCAACATTTTCAGTTACTTTGGAAAAATAATAAGTTAAGAATCTGATGTTCTTAATTTCGTAAATCGAGAACCTAAAAAGTTAATGAATTAATTTAGTAATAGAATATGCATTTCAATCATAAATCCATAGTTCTAAATAAATGCACCATATGTAAATCAGTTAGTAATCAATGAAATTTAAACCAGTAAATTTCTAACATTTTTTGTATAAGCCTCACTTAGATCTGCCCCTTTTGGTTGGCTATGATATGATTGAAAAAAAGCGAATTTACAGAAGACAATCATCAATAAAAGATGGGGAAAGCGAGCGACTCTGTTTGGAGCAGGGAGAAGTAATAGGGAAAGGAAAAAAAATGCCAAGGAAAATGATTTTCTCATGTTTGGTTCCATGGTGGAAAATATAAAAGAAAATAAAATAAAATCAAAATTTTGCATATTTTAAAATTTCCTAGTCCTTATATAGTAGAGAGAAACTACTAAAATGAGTTTGAATAAAACATATAGAATTAATTTATTAAGTTTAAACCTATATTTTATTTTCCTCCAAATTATCTTTCCTTCCAATTTTCCTCTTTATTTTCCTCACTATTTTCTTTCCTTAGTACTTTCCAGGTTCCAAATGAAGCCAACATGTTTTTTATTCCACCCAACAAAAGAACTCTCTACAGGGGAGAAAAAACATGGAAAAAAACTCCACCCAACACACCCTTATCCAAGGTCAATCCTTATTCTCTGTACAAGAATCATTTCTCCGACTCAAGTCTGATCAAAGCAACAACCAATGTCAAAGGTGGGATAATGTGATCAGCTATCTATTTTCCCATCAAGCAAACACAATTTGAATTTATGTAATTATATAATCATTCACAACACAAGTACCCCAAAAATAAAGGAACAGCTCACACTAGGGTATCAAATAATTCATTCTGTGGTGTTCCTGAGCAGAAAACTTAAATAGTTTTGAACCTAAAACCAGCCCTGAATCCTGAATTTGCCAAACTGGGGTTCTAAACTGTTTATAGGGATTTCTCAAGCAATCCCTATGAACAGAACATATTCATTTTTTTTTGGATATTTTCTCATACAGAAGTTTCCAAGCTTCACCCAAAAGTAAAGGGGGAAAATTTATTACCTTAAATTTTCTGGGGAAGAATTTTCCATGGAAGTACTTCCTGTCCAGGAAAAAACAAAACAAAACGTGAAAGAAAAAACAACAAAACAAGTAATGATCTAAAATAAAAATCATAAATACATAATTGAAAAAGGAAATGAAAATGAAGGAAGACCAGGTTGAAGCAGTGGCTCCATACGGAACTGAGGTTTTGAGCTTTTGGGTGTTTCCTGTATGGATTTCATTGAAGGAGTTGAGAGGTTTAAGAGAGAGAGGGTTGGGGTCTGTTTACTATATACATACATGATCATGAGGTTTTTCGCCATTAAAAACTAGAGAGAAAGCGATTTCACCGTTTAACGACTTTTTGTGCCTTTCGCATTGGGAAAGAGATTTTAATTACAATAATATAATAATAATCATTGGTTTTAATTAAAAACTAATAATAATCATTGAACATGTGATTGATGCAAAAGGATAAAAGATGGAAAACGATAAGTTTGGGACAAATATATGTTATTTTAAAAAAAAAGTTATTAAAAAAATTAAAAATTAAAATAATGTTGTTGAAGCTAGTCGCGTCATCTGCGTCGGCGCTCTGCATCGGTAATGCGCTCTGACATTATAATTTTTATTAAGTCAAATCTTTTGTAATGCTTGAAAATAGCATTAAGCTTTAAAAAATTATAATGATGTAGTCCTTGTCGTGACGCCTGTCGTTAATTAAGTGACACGTGAGTTCTTTGGTTGGTATTTAGAGATTATCGTGATATTGTTATGACATTCCTACTCGGCCTTTACATTTGGATGAATGTAAAACTTGTTGTGATTGAGTTGTTTATACAGGGATTCTTGGCGTTTGTGTCGTGGCTTGTAAGTTTTAATGTTACGACGCCAAGCTATAACGCTAATTTTGGAGTCGATCTTTGCGGTCGATCAAACATTAACAATTTTTCCCAGATCCGCGTTTGTGTTGTGACATAAGTTTCAATAGTATTTATGATATCGTTGTGGCATTGTAATTTTTTATTATTCGTACCATATCTTTGAAATAACGACATTATAATTCTTTTAGATGATATAAATGATCCCGGTGATGAACTAAAAAATTACAATCTTGCAGTCACTATTGAAATTATTTTGATTGTTCGCGACCAATTTTATAGAGTTGTTAATTCGGTCTTGAGGTGTCGTGATATTAGCCATTGTTGACATTCTTGCTCTACGCTTTTTTTGGATGAATGTCGCAACAAGTTTGTGAGTATCGTGACATTGTTTAGTTGTTTCTCCAAAGACTCTTCACGTTTGTGTCGTGATATAAGTTTCAATGTCGCGGCATAAGTTGTGACATTTGGTCTTCTGTTATGTTGCGACATAAGTTGCAATGTTGCGACACAACTTATGCCATCTAACCTTCTGTTATGTCGTGACACAACTTATGCCATATGACCTTCTATTATGTTGCAACATATGTTGAGGTGTCGCGACCTTCCTTGCTTCTTGCCTTAGTCAATTAATCACATTTTCTTGCTCTTTTTACTTCTTTTGATATTGATTCTTGCAAAATAGTAATTTTGGTGAAGATTCCATAATTTTGCATTAAATTAAACATTAAGGCCTCAAATATATATGCAAAAATGGACTTAAAGTTATATGAGTTTCATACTCACCAGTTAGTGACTACAACATTGCTTTTTTTGTTAGAATGAGAATTTTAAGTTACTAATAATTATCTAAATTACAACCTATTACATCTATAAAAAAATACAACCAATTCACATCACCTGCATTACAAACAATTCATCCAAATTAAACAACTTTCATCAAAACCAACCTAATTGCATCAAAATAACAACTAATACACATAATTGCATTACAAACATTTCATCCAAATTAACCAACTTTCATTCTAAGTGCATCGAAATGACAACCAATAGACAACAATTGATCATTTTATATATAAACCAAATCATATAAACATATACACATTAACAATATAAATAACAATACTCTTACTAAATAAATAGACAACATCAGCGAGTCCCAAAAAAGATAGAGGCTTTGTCTTTCTCTTAGGGCGCCTAGAATATACAACCAAATGATCTGTAGGGGCATGTACAATCTCAAATAGATCTAATGGAGTTGAAGGAGCCGATGGAGCTGATGGAGGAACCACTCGAAGTGTACGTGGAGTGCAAGGTTGCCTAAGTGGGATTGCACCCAAGTCTGGAACAAGGTCAATCATGGTCTCATAAATGGGAGGTAATGATGTAGGTGATGTTGTAGACCGTAATGTGGCCTCTGAGGCCGGAGATGTAGGTGATAATAGTGGGATGACATGTGGAGGGGAAGTCTTTAGGGGTGGTGTGGAATACGCGGGTGGTATGAAAGTATGGGAGGGTGGTGTGGAAAACTCGTGTGGTATGGAAGTCTTAGGGGGTGGCATGGAACACTCAAGTGACATGGAAGTCTCATCAGTGGAACGACTAGCAGCACGACTACTCAGTCGATGACCACCTCGCTCACCTACTTGACTAAGTCGACTGCGACCTCGCCCACTACCTCTCCCTCGACCTCGGATCGACTGCATTCTAACTACAATGAATGATGTGGAGGTCTGATGGATGGTCCATGTGATGTAGATGCCTTCTCATCTTATGAAGCGATGCATTGGTCCTCTCAATCGGCATTAAAGCGATCTAACAATGTTATGAATGTGTTACAGCATAAGTCGAGGTAGCCCCATGAGATATAGTAGCAAATCTCTACCTCCTAGATGTCTGAAAAAATAAATAAACAAAGTAAATGTCAACTCTATGCATTAAATGTTGGAAATAATTTAGAGATTTAAGGCGACACCAACAAATGTGATGCTGCAGATGTATTACGGTACCTCATTTGATCCCTATGGAGTGGTGGTGTGATCAAACATCGTGTAATACGTTGTTACCAATCCATAGATGGATGATGGAAGTCCATAATACCAGCTATAAGAGGTGATGTGATGATCCTCTCTACATGTATAGCCCATAAGGCAACGTATGGTGCATGATATGTGTCCCAATCGTACTTATGACATCTTCGTTTGTCAACCAAATGTAACTCTTGCTCTAAATAGCAAGATGGAGGTATTCCTTCATGAAGGTCGAACTGACGCAAGATTCGCTCTCGACAATGCCACTCTACAGTCTCAAAGCAGATAAGTGGTGACATCGTCCGCCAAATCTCCTAATCAGTAAGACATATACTCCGGGTAATTAGACATGACTCTCTAAGTGTATGGCTCCTGCTTTTTACAATTTACCTCAATGTCAATATGACCAAAATTATCATTATTGCGAATATGACAAAAAATAATATATATTAATATATAATTACTGTCAAAGTGCATGCACATCAAGCGAGTCTCGATATAAAGCTGACACACGAGATGGGTTATGCACCACGTGATAGTACTTCATGTGAGCCTAATGGATTAGTTGGCTCACGCTCAGCTGGCTCAGCCTGAACCTCAGGCTCAATTGGTAATTGTTAGCGATTTTCCACAAGCGCATGGGTCGCACAAATAATACAGTGGACTAACAAGTCCAGATATCGATCCCAATGCAGAAAGGTGTGGTTTAGCAAGGATTGAGTGACCTCTTGAAGTGGTTCACTATTTGAAGCGATTCAGTGACTTTAGGTTAAAAGGGTTTTCTAAGCTAAACTAAAAATAAAACAAAACAAAATAAAGCAAGGGTGTATTCAATGTCCCTCACAAGGCCAGGTAATATCGGGAGATATAACAGGAAAGATTCGGGGTTGATCGTCTCCATTGATGCATTTATGGTTTATATTCATTAAGCGTTGATTAAGTGAACGTACACTTGTGCATGTCCAAGGAATCCAACATGAGGTTTACACTTTCGTGTCTCCCCCTCAATTTCTCACACTAACTCCTTATTCTCCTTTTGGTCCATCCAGGTCATTAAGTATGGTACTTTTATAAGATAGTGCTTTCCTTGGGTCCTAGTGGGTGTACCTCTCGGTCCATACAATGGACTACCGGGACTCGCTTGGATCGATCACCTCTCGTCACTCCCGATCCTCATATCTTTGAGATGGTGCTACTCCTATTGAAATCCATCTAGTACTAGCCCTAGACTTGGCTGATTAGGTTAATTAGGTGTCGCCGGTAATCAAGGCGAGCGATGAAAACCCTTAGCGACAGTTAGACTTTGTACTTGTCCACATAACTATCGGGTAAGCCTTTGATTCGAAAAGATCGCACAACCCATAATGTTTGGCCCAGATCGGCGGAACCAATTCCCAAGTTCCTTTTTGTGGATGTTGTGGAGAGACGGAGTTAGTCACGAGGAGTGGAACGCGAGTGGTGGCAGGCAGGGTAGGTTGGTTAGGGGCTCGGGTGCACGGGGAAGAGGCAGGTCCATTGTGATTAGGGCTTTGGTGAGTCGGCGGTGGGGAGGTGCAGGCGGGTGGGGAAGGGCGTGAAGTGCTCGGGCATGGTAGGTCGTGGTAGGGACCCGAGGGCCGAATGCTCAAGGTTGGATGCAAGATCCATAGTTGGGGGTGCTGAAGGTGAGGCTGAGTCGATGAGAGTGACCGGAAACCATTTGGAAATAATGGACTCATAAGATTGAGGGAGAGAAGGATTAACAACAAACAAAGGAAATATTGACTCAATAAAAGCAGGCATGGCGTGGAAGAGTCGAAGCGGATCTTATGCACTTGAGTAAGTGAATAGCAAAAGGAAGACCTGGGGGTGGATCGAGGAAGCAGTTGCTTATTATGGTTGAAGCCATGGATAACACAGACAACCAAAGACACAAAGTTTGTAGTAATTGGGAGGAGTCTCGAATAATTTGTGATATGGAGAGGACATCTATAGTGTGGGTATGGAAGATGATTAATGAGATATGTAGTTGTGAGAAAGGCATGGCCAAGGAAAGGAAGAGTGATGAAGGTTGCGGTGTCAACAATGTGACGGTGGCGAGTCTAAAAGAAACCATTGTGTTCGCCGAGTGTAACCAGGGAGATGTATGATGAGAGATTCGCAGGTGGCTAGAAGGTAGACAAACCGGTGTATTCACCCCATTACCCGAGAAGAGTGTGGCGTTTTCCATTTAAGAAATTTCACAAGGGGTTTGAAGCGGAAAACCAAGCGACATTTGACTTATGTTTGGCGGGTAGTGTCATATATAAAGTGGTGAAGTGGTCTGCTCTAAAAATAGCGTAGTATTTGAAATTGTCAATCGAAGATCAGGAGGTCCGTATCGGAAGATAATTTGCAAAGGGAGGAGAAACAATGGATTGAGAAAAAGGTAACATGAAGCTTTTGTACAATACTTATTTGATCTTTATAATGAAATGAGGGCGATAAGGTAGACTCAAGATGGAGCTTGTAATTTGAAACCAAGTGCCTAAGAATAGGCTCAGAAGGATGTTCCAAGCGATGATGCCAATCAGAAGGAGTGGCTTTGACACTAGAAAATGCAATGATAGGGGTGGAAGACTTGGTCAGTCACTCATAAATGTCGTCTTTAGTCTTGTTAGTGAAGTAGAATTACTACCGTCTGTGGTCCTTCACATGAAAAGAAGAGTAGAGCCTTGATGTTTGTTTGTTTTCAAAATTGTGAGATGGAGACAAGTTCTTTCATGCTTTGAGGAACCACGTAAAACATTTAATGTGGGTAAATGAATTAGAAGGAGGAGATAAGAATTTGTGCACAGATGAGTAATATGTAACCCAATACCATCACCAATGATAATGTCATTTAGACCATCATAGGGGCAAGAAAGTGAGGTGTTGAGGTCAGCAGTTGCGATGAAGGGAGGCTCCACTTGTCACCGGCAATTTATGGCGAGGAGATGCAGCAGCGAATATGTTCAAACTATGTTTGTGGGTTGCCAGCGAAGGCGGTGGTGAGGGCTTAGGAGGCCGGGCACGTAATGGTGGTGGGATCTTCGAGGCGGTGGAGGTGGCCTTGATTGGAAGATCATGCACTAATTGGCGAGTGACTAACGGTGTTATGACAACCTTGGCACCAACAGAAGCTCTGAGGCGAGGCTGGCGTTGCGAGGTAAGTGTCAGTGTGAGGCGGGATGACCGTCGGTGGAGCGAGATTCGGCGGAAGGCGTGTATCTTCCTGTGGTGGCGAGGGAATGAGAATGGCTGGGTGCCAAGTGTTTGAGCATCAATTCGATTGATCATTTTCTTCGTTTTTGATAATCAAAGAGAATTGAGTCTCATGATTTTGGATAATATCATCAATGTTTTATAATCATCATCAACCATAAATTTTGTCTGCCAGGTCCTCATGATCGAGGGCTTACTAAGAGCGACAAGTTGATACCACCGACCTTGATAAACTACATGTATTCGGTGATTGTCTGAGAGCCAGTTGTTAAGTCAGTTAAAGTTGATCCTTGATTTTCTGGCCATACTACGGATGGGCGAGCATATGTGTTCGCAAGGGTGGCCAGGCGTCACGGGAAGGTGGAGGATTATTCGTCGGGGAATCAACGGAGTAGAGATAAGAGACTCGAGACCAGATTTTAAGGCGTAATTCAAGCATCACCAAGGATGCCCTAGTATGAGGATCGAAGACCCAACTCTCAGTATGAATTAATTAGTTAAAATCATAATAATCTTAAGAATTACACCAACTAACATCCACACAAGCATGAATTCACAAAATCATCATAAAATATATATAAACAAAACATCAATGTCAACAATCAACCTTAGAGAAAGTTTAGCTACTGCTTTAACCCCAAATCTATCAAAATCATGTATATTACATCCATAATAATGAAAGAGATGAGAAAGAGTGAGAGTTAAAGATCTGAAACAAGTAAGATATGAGGTGCTCCAGAGCTCGGCTCGAGTTGAATGAGTCCTTTAGTTGACAGATTTTCAATATCACACCAAATCTAAAGTAAAATAAAAAAAAATCCTATGACAAAGTGATTAAAGAAGAGAGTGGAAACCCTCAGGAGGGTGTTCTCCACTAGCTGAACCCTAAACAAGCCCAAACCCATATCTTTATAGATAATGGAAAGTGGGCCAAAAAAGGGCTAAAAATGAGAGGTTTGCTGTTCTAGCCCAATGTTCTTTGCTTTGGCGAAGGGCAGGTGTCTTCAATCTGGATAGGCAAAGGTATGCTTCACCTCGGCGAAGGTATGCTTTGCCTTGGCGAACCTGAGAGGTTGTCTTCTGATAATGCCTCATTTGACAAGGCTAAGGATAACTTTGCCTTAGTGAACCTCTTTGCCTTGGCAAAGCGTTTCCTTCACCTTGGTGAACCTCCTCGCCACAACGAACTAGTGCATCCGAACAATAGGTTCTTCCTTCTATGCTTTTTGCCCTTTCCTTACTCGATTTTCTTTCAATACCTACAAAACATAAGCAAATGGGGATTAGTGTAATCTTTAAAAATATGGGTGTGAATCTAGCATTTTAGGTTGCCAGACACATGAAAAACGCGCTATAAATGCTAGTATGATTCACACCTGCATCGACAATCATCTTGTATACCCTGAAACTACGTCTCCATCAAATTTTGCATCGCCATCATTGTGTAAGTAGAGAGGGGTGATGTTGCGTCATAAAATCAGGTTGACCCATGTGTAGTCTCCCCCAAGACTAGAGTTGAATAAAAAACCATTCAATATTGGCAACATCTTAGTGATTAACTTTTATTTATGTATGGTTATAAATATTAGCAACATACTTGTACCGATGTATCCCTGATGAAAATCTCGGTACTTACTTAATTGCAACTTATCGACTATAACTCCCGATTATATGTGTCTTTAGAGCGCATTACAATGATGAAACGAGGTATGTCGGAAATCTCGTAGTAAGAGGAGGAAATAGAGGTGGACATGCAGACCCTTCTTGTCTGCAAATAGAAAGGATCCTAGCAATGCTAGGATAAAACCACGTTCACTACGCTCTAAGGTCACCTCATCTGCGTTGGCGGGTAGAGTTGATAAATGTTATGATAACCACTAAGTAGAGATAGCAAATCCTCGAAAGCTCGATGTCGATGAGTCAGGATCACACCTAGCGGCTCGACCTGACGGCGACCTGCAAAGTCACATATGTTGATGGCCCGGTAGTCCATGCAGATCCGGAAGCAGGATGGTGACGCTCTGTAATGTGATTATATTCTCCCCAACTGATAAATGAAATGTGTGTGTCTCAGGACGCCATCTCTCAACCAGACTCTTGATGAGGGCCCCATTGAGTGTGACGTGTTCGATGCAGTACAAACCATAAAAGCCGGATCGGGCAAATACGAGGATCCATATGCCACTCTCGTATGAACTTCGACATGTGAGTACCGACAAAAGCTACAAAGATATCAATAAATAAATTCCTACCCTTACATTACACAATAATCGAAAACAACATTTTATGATATGGGCCAGGTAGTGTCCGCTCGTGAGATCGATGTTTGTCTATAGAACCAAAACGAGATCTATCTAACGGATCGACATCATAAGGCCCCGAATGCCATGTTTGTAAAACATATAACAATCAATAACGATAAACAAATGAGCAAGTAGTAGTATATAGGTACAATGTAATTATTAAGGCAATGTAACAACAAAAAACATATATGTTTCAATCAACTTGATTCCTATTTCGACAAGATCGGCGATTGTGACTAGGTTGTTTGTAGAATCCACATGTGATAGTAGTCTTCCCCTCTCTAACATCCTTTTCATTATGTAAACAGTCAATTTAGGACATCCACGTGATGTGAGTTTTATTGACTTAGAAGGCAGAATGGTTGGACCTTCATAAGGAGGCCATTCATATTCATCGAAGATAGGATGGAAAAAGGTTGCCCATGTATCATAGTACAGTTAAGTACTATAGTAGCCTGGAACAAATGATCAAAAATCTATGGAGTGAAATTGACATGTTGCTATAATATGACTACAGGGAAATCCATATATAAGTGTCTTACCACAAGTGCATTTATGGTCATGTAAGTTGTGATACCATTGTTTCTTTGACTTGACATGAAATCGTCCCTAGTTGTGATTGTAAAGAACAATCTCAAATGATCCAGCTTTAACCACATGTGCCTTAATCTTAACATCAACATATGGAATATATTGCTCATATGATGCCAATATGTTATAACCTTGTTCACTCTTTTTCAACAAAGTACTATTGAGCTTCAAAGGTCGATTGAACCGAGAAGGTTATGGGTAAACTCAGTACTTTAAGAACACTATTGAAACCTTGCATGTTTATGATGTTATTCCATATCTTGACCATCTGACCGTTTATTTCTCAAAGGGATTACCTCTAACCATTTGTGCTTCTGATTAATTCTCCCGATTGTGTCCATATGCTTATTGAATTTTCCAACTTTAGTTGCTAAAGGCACACTCGCACACCAAATTCTTCAAGGTTTCATCTTTGAAATGATTCATAAAGTTTCTTGCAAGATGATGCATGCAAATCCTATGATATGCATCTGGTTCAGTCCAACTAAGATGAACATTAGTCATTGCTGCCATAATGCCTGTCTATCAGCCACAAAATCCCATCCTTTGAGTTACACCTTGTTTACAATAGCAGATGCAAGAACCGTCCACAACTATCAATGATACGTCGCCATGTGCTTAAAATGCCCAGTGGAAACGATTGATTATTTCCATCATAACCCATAACAATCATTAACATGCCTTTATAAGCACCACATATAAATGTACCATCAATACTCATGATGGAGCCTACAATAGTTGAATCAACTAATAGATGGATACTTACCTAGAAAATGCGTTAAATATTATGCATATAGTATCAAACTATTTTCTTAGTTACACCACATCTAGGATTTTCTTGCTCCAATGCCATAAACAAACGGGTAGGTCTACATATGACTTATGGAAGTCCTTAAATAAGATTGTAATTGCTTTATGTTTTCCAACCAATGCCTTCTTGTATGATATTTCATATTCATATTTCTCCATAATGGTTGCTTGGATAGCAACTACTGACAAAGTGAACAGTGCCTTAATCATTGCCTTGATATGATCAGTAACCAAGTGGGAGTCTAATTATTGATGGTCCCGATTCAAGCAAGCATTGACACAAGTATGTGGACCTTTATACTTATTGATTGCAAAGAAAGATGTATCTTTCACAACCATATACACGAAGCTTCCATATGCATTGACACTCACTTTGCCCTTTACATCTTAGCATTAGCAATTTTTTTTTTGAAGATGCAACCACATACTGTTGGTGTGCTATGAGGTAATGCAAAACCTTTGGAACTAAAAACCTGGCCAACAACAAATTCTCCACTTGAGTTTGCAGTATTATAATTCACCCATGGAGTCCAATTACTTGAAACAACATTACCAAAGTTTTCAACATTTTCAAACTGAGGTGATGGTGCTAAGTAATAATTAATTGTTCCCCTCTCGTTTGGGTCCTCAAAATCAAGGTCCTTAGGATTTAGGTTATTTGAGACATCACAACTTGGCACATCCATATAGAGATATCTCCCTTGCCCCATTCTATCGTTGGTTAATAGTTAGAAAATGAAGCTATGTCCATCCTTTCGGACATCTCCATCTCCATCACTTTCATCGTCACCATCTTCATCACCTGCTTCATCTTCACAATCTTGACCATCTTCGTTTACTTCACATCTATCAGTAATAACAAATGGAGCGCTACTAGGCCTACACCCATAGTCCAATTCCTCAACATTAAAATTTCCTCCAAGTAATAAATTTGTGTAAGTACCAATCGATTGATTCATGACAGCTTAACACGCACTAAGCGAGCATACAATTCAATTTCACTCCACAGCTAGTCAATAATTTCAACATTGAGGTTACACACTATTGTCATCCCATATTGGACAAGGTTGGAACCTATTTCCGCTTTTCAATGGATACTTACAAGTGAGGACTAATTTAAATCTCTCTTTATCAATACATGTTCTTAAGTATATCATAACTAATAACTAATCAAATGTGCAATCAATCTGTACATCCAAAGGCATAATAATAGCTTTGTTCCCAACATGTTTCACATCTGTTTCAGCCCTTTCAGATTTTCCATTATAAAATCATATGATGGGAATAGTGGAGTCACACATTATTTACCTACAAAACAAACATACCAAGTGGAATGCCAATATTCAAAACAAACACACCAAGGGATTTGAAAGGTCGTCTCACCTATAGTAAGTCATTAGTGTCACACCAGTCATTGGTATTTAACTTTAACCTCTTTAAGCTATTAAATTTATATTTTCAAATTTTTTATAGGTAAATATATATTTTTTCTTTTTTCTTTGTTTTAATTCACATTGAACCTCTCATGACCCCACCTAGCCTTTACAACTTGAGCAATACTACGAGGGAAAATTTATTTTAAAATTACTTTCTAGTTGTTTTAAGTTTAATTTTTTTCTAGATGACAATCTGTTTCAATACCAAAGGTGGTGTTTGTGTTTTGACACGTATCACGATGTGCTTATAGAAGCAACATAAGTTGGTATAGAAGAGTCCGTGTTTGAATTTTATGCTCCCTGACCTAGACCCTAAAACATCCCAAAATAAGCAACTTTGTTTGATGCAATCTGGAAGTGGACATGGAGCTGACTAAAGCAGCAACCATATGAGATAATGAAATACTAAAATCAACACTTTTATAGCCTCAAAGATGTTACATAACAATAGTAGGCCTAATTGGAATGATGAAGGACCAAGTAGTTTCCAGCTCATTCAAGTTAAAATGTGAACATTATGACATTTAAGAAAAAGTTGCAAATAGAGAAAAAGGTCAAACACAAGCAAGAATTAAAAAGAATGCTCAAAACCGGTGGTGGAGCTCAAAGTATTAGGTTACACACCTTGCTATGGAAGAGGAATGCTAGTGTGTTGGAAGTCAAACCGGTTGCGGAGAGAGGAGGAGGAGGAGAGCTGGGGCGGAGGAGCGAAGGAGGAGAGAAAGGAAGAAACAATAAATGGGGGGAGAAGAAGAAGAAGCCCTATTTTTTAAAACGATAACACCCGGTCGGTGGCGTGGCATTGCTGTTTTTAGCTTCAGCATTATTTAAAAAAATTACAATGCCTTGGATGAATCTTCGCGACATTGAACAAAAAAATTACGATATACAACTTATGTCGTGACATTGAAACTTATCTTAACCTGAAGCGTGAAGAGCCCTTTAGAAAAGTGAACAAGCGTTCGACACTCACAAACTTGTCGCGACATCCATCCAAAATGAGCGTCAAGCAGGAATGTCATGACAATATCACGACACCCTTGAAGACTAACCAACAACTCACAGTGTTGTGACAAATTTATTGGTGTCGCGACAATCAAAATAATGTCGAAACATTGTAATTATTTTAAAGTTCAATGAGTCGGTAGTTGCGACATTGGCACAAACTCTTATTTACAACATTCTTTGTATATGCCGGCGTAATGGGACGTACTAGTTTGGGCATTATTTGATTTTCAACTTATTTTTAGTAGTTTTTTAAATAACGTATATTTGTCAAAACTTCGAAAACTATGCCATAGGTACCAGTAGAATATTTGAAAATGAGGACCAAAAGAATTTTATTTGAGGCCTAATCGAATTTTTGAATAAATATTTGATAAAGAAGATTAAAAATCGATAAAGAAGTCTCCATTAATGCTACCTCACCAGCTCTATTTGATTCTAAAAACACTTTTGATTCCTAATCTAAAAGCCACAAATCAAAATAAAAAAAACTAAAAACTAAGCATTCGTTTGAAGCTTCTTCCATGAAAAGAGTTCGTTTCTTCACCAAGCTTCTTCAGGAGAACGTCTTTAGGTTAGTTTGCTAAGGAGAACCTTTTTCTACCTCTTTCTGCTATTTCTATTCTCTGAAAAATCGAAAAAAGCTAAAAATCCTTTGTATGTTTGAACTTTCCTCCTTAATAGCTTCTTAGGAAGAGAAGACGATCATCTAAAGTTTGAAGATAGATCACAATGCATCATGGAAGGATCGAAGGCGCAATCAATCACTGCAAAGATATTTTTTCATTACTGAGGTTGACTTGTATGTATATTCATCTTTCCTTCTATTAAAACATTTTGAATAAATGCTGATTCATCTTCCAATCCATTAAATGCGTCTAGAGAGTACATTTTGTTTTTTGTATTGTGTTTTTCAATAAATGGTTATTTATGAATATGAAGGTATTGCATTTGTAACCCTTGAATAAAATAGTAACTAGTGGTAGGACTTACATAGAAGTAGCGGGTAGTAGCTAATTTCATAGCAGTATAAAGCCACTATACACATAAGGATATAGTAGACAAGCACAAGTAGTACTTAACCTAGGTACATGTTGTGCAATCCTTGAACACATGATGTATAATCCTTGAGTACAACTGAAATATGTTGTGGGTATAACATAACAAAACAACAGTCACAGAACAAGTAATCACAAGATTAGTAAATGAGTTAGAACAATATATGTACAAGTCATGGAAACATTGGGTACAACCAAGATATAATCTATGTAACCCCATTTATACTTTAGGCATTATATCAATCACTTTCAGTAAGTTAAAGCGAACTTTGTGTACCTTTGCCCCATGTTTTAATATAGCAATCATTGGGTATTGCATTATGATAATAGTGTATGGTGCATTTTGGAACAATGCGAAACATAGGTATCAAACATATAGCCCGACATTGACATGTTTCTTGTGTTCATGAAGAGGAGAATTGGTGTAGTGATAATGGAGCCGTCAAATACATTGGCAGTCGAACCATTTGTATTGAGATTGATAAACATAGCCATGATGAATTTATATCAAGAGTATGTGGTATATTGAACTTGCAATTAGATGTAGTCAAACTTGAATTCATAGTGAAATTTGATCCATCTTTGCTTATCCTATTATGTGACGATGCATCATTCACAAGCATGCTCAGACGGAATGATGTTTATTGTTGGATTTATGTATCTTCAACTAGACGTGTTGCTTCTTCTAACTACCCCAAACCTTGGTGAAATTATCTCCTTACCAAAGCGCCTTGATTATAAACAATTATCTTCTTTATCACAATTGTCATGTTGTGCATTGAATCACTAAATTTTCGTTTTGTAAAATTCTAGTATCAATACCGCAATAGTTGCATCAAATTAAATGTATCGTTTCTCACCCGTGCCAATGCTGCAGTGAGATTCCTTGGCGAAGCACGCAGAAATTTGAGTCATTAGGATTCTCACATAGATGTGCAGCGTCATTTCCTATTGATATCCAATGTAGGCCGATCCAAAATGCAATTATCAGTAGTGGATAAACAATTTGAAATGCTAATGAGTTTCAGGATGTTGTGTATATGATGTCATTAGCAGGGAGATTTCGATATAAATTCAAAAAGAATAATCCGAAGCAAATGAGTGTTGTTTACATTATTCAAAAGAGTCCTTGGAGAATCACATGTCGTGCAATCGGTTCGGCCAACGTTCCTTCAAGTTAATACATATGAGATTAGTCATAACTATAGTTTGGATGATGTAACCTCTTCCCAACCCTTAATTAGAGCCAAATGTGTATCTAAGATGATTGATGATTGATTCGTGCCCGCGATAGGGTGTCCCGGAATAACAATATTTACTAACAAATTCTCTTTGCCGTATGAAAACTCTTTATATGACATAGTGGCTCAGGTCGAACCGCAGGGGATGAGTTTTCTTTGCACAAAATGATTTTCAGTGATTCAAAATGGTGAATTTAAGTTTGGATTTTTGGGTTTGATAAAAACAGTAGTGTATGGTGGTTTGCAGGCTGAAAATAAAATGAGAAAATAGAAAAAGTCGCAAAGCATAGAGCTGCGGGGTTTGAGGTCTAGGGCAAATGAGAGTTCTTGGGTCCTTTTCCTCGCGTTGGGGAGGACGACCTATAGTCATTTCTCGAACCGGATCTTCATTTGGCTACAAAACCTTGACCCCTAACTGTTCCTTTTGAAAGATAGCATTTATTGGACATAAATGTTCCGAGGCGATGAAAATCTATCTCACAAAATCACCAGCCAAAACCTTCTAATGAATCTCGATTGGATCTAGCAATGGCATCCAGGCTGAACCTAAAAAAGCTTGCCAGAATCTGAGTTAACGAGGTACATCAAAGATTTAAACCTGAGAAATAGGAGCATAAATACCCATAAATACTTGCATTAAATACATGAGAACCGTCATTTTACCTCAAAACCCTAGCCTTGTAGCCCTCCTCTTCAAGGTTGGAGGGGGTTTAGCCAATCATCCCTTGAGTTGTCATCATCAAGGGGTGTTTGGCGTAGAAAAGGAAAACAAGAAAATAGAAAAGAAAGAGAAGCAGCGGGAAGCTTACTGCCCGGTGCTCTGTATTTTCCAACCAAGCCAAAAATAGTCCCTGTCTCTCAATGTTTGAGCATATGAGCTCAAATAAGGTAAAATACCAACATACCCTTAAAAAAGCATTAGGGAGGGCAAGGGAGTAAACCATCTGACCAAAAAGCGCGCAGCGGGCGTGGGAAGGCAGTGGGTGCGAGATGATGAACATTCTGCGGTGCTCCATTTTCTACTTTCTACTTCTTTCATACGGTCGATGCGCAATAATGGTTCAGCCGGGTTCTTACGTGTTTGGTGGCTTCGATGTAATTTTGGCACGATTATCTGCAAAAACTACAAAATTAGCCCGCGAGAATCGATCGTTAGAATAGCGAGGACCTTAATGTGTCGAGGTTAATTACGTTGATTAGTACACAAAAGTGTAAAACCTTAAATAAACGAGGTTTTAAAAATAACACTTTTGAGCACTAATCCAATGAGTGATAGCGTTTTGTGTTTTGTATTAAAATTACATGAGCAGATATACAATTATGCCTATTCGGCGTAAGTATACACTTGTCGAATGTCTGGTGTACTAAACATACAAAGATGACCCACGAGGAGAAGGCGGATACTAAGTATATGAAATTGGACTACTTTAATATCAAACGAAACGATTTAGTGATTTTGAACAAAAATCTAAATTAAAATATTAAGTAATAAAACTAGCAGTTGATTACGCAGTTGATAGTTTCTTAAGATAAAAAGAAGGTTTGGGTTTTTGTGCCAGATTAGACAATCACCTATATACGGACCCCGAGAATCCCACATTATATAGTTTCATTGGAATGTTCTCCAAGGTGATTTTTGACTATTTTAATTACGGTCCTCTCTTGAGGTTAAGTAACCTACTAACTAATACTAGGTTTCTTGCTTCTCAGCTTAACCCCAAGCACTAGTAGTGCTTTAAGTCCCAAGAACCCTACATGCCTCCTAATTATTAATGATTTCTACACTACCAAGCTAATTAAGTTGATTCACCTAAGTCTAATTTTCTACTCCCTTCTCAAATCTCATAGAGAATCATGCACCACATTAATATTAGCCAGACATTAATATGCAAATAAGATCAAGCATGAATCAATGAGTTCCAATCCTATGAAACAATAAAAGGAAGAATTCTAGCAATTAGATATAAGCTTCATGTCTAATACACAACCAAAATCCTAGATTTTAAGTTTAGAACATAATGAAATTCATGTACATCATAAAATCTGGAGAAAACATGAAAGTAAAGGTAAAAGAACTCTAATGCTGAGATTGGGTGATGCTCAGTCTTCTTCCTCTGATTCACGGATCTCCCAATGGTCGATGTTGATCTCCATGTCTGTCTCCCTCCGCTATCGTCATCCGTCACCTCTCAATGTGCGAACCCTGGATCATTAGGTCATTCTTCCTTAAAACCTCGAAAGAGAGCGCTCCCGGATGCCAAACTAGGCTGGACCCGCAAATAGGCCCAGCGACATTGTGACGTCGCGACATTGGAGAAGGATCTTAATTCTTCCGTCTTTAGCCTCCAACATGCCTCAATTTGACCTACAATGCAAGATGGAATGACATATTAGTATACGAAATGAAAATGCTACTAAATTAATCATTGAAGAGATCTAAAACATACAAAAATCCGAGTACGTAATGAGTGTTTTTGGGCGTTAAATCATATACGAACTTAGCTTCTTGCTTGTCCCTGAAGCAAAGGCCATTCGAATATAACAAACAGGCTGAAAGTGACCTGAACTAACACCAATAAGATGAGTATGATAACATAATGCTAAAAAGAAGGATCAACACGAACATTAATTTTGCAAATATTGGCCTTTTTAATGAGAAGTGCAGGACATGACTTGATTTGACCATTTGAGATAACATGCCAGACAATGGGCGAGGCAAATCAATCCCCTAGGTTCTCAATGACTTTTCCCAAGGAAGCAAAGTGTAAGTGAATGCTTGATCTCTCACGTTATATAACCGAGTCTAGCACAAACTTAGCTTAACTCACCCAGGAGTTGGGAGAAGCTAACTAAGAGGATAAGAATGCACACTTTTTATTCATACTAATAAAATACCACAGAGTACCAACACACACAAAGTGAAGAAAAATAGTGCCAAGGAGTTTGTTGGGGTGTAACAGTTCATTGGCTCTCCCAGCTCAGTTGGTTTGAAGGCCACTTAGGGATTTAGTTCCTCAAACTTTACCTCGAGACACTCAGCTAAAGCTTGGGACCCTAAGATTAGTGGGAAGGATCCATCTTTTGTCACATGTGTGGGTGATGAAGTGTGTTGACCAGTTGGCTTGGGCTTTAGGCTTTGTAGGCCCCTCGGAATGTGCCCGGGATTTCGATTGGATAATCCCGGCAATGATTCACTAACTATTTTACCAAAATTTTCTTTTCTTTTTACGATTTTATCCTTCTTTCATTTTTTTTTGTATTTTTCTCTTTTTGGTTGAGACAGTGACGATCCTCTTTGATTAGGTGTCCTATCACTTGAGTGGTTAGAATCCCAAGGTGAGTTGAAGTCGAGTGGGTTAGGACCAAGGTATACAAGGAGATTAAGGTATTATTGTGATAGATTCATTTGAGAAATAAACCATGAAGCACACAAAGAGGAGTAACTGAGCTAAGTCACCCATACCATACCGTCACACAATTCCGGATCATTGAGCACCTGAGGTCGATTCATTTTACATAGCATTTTCAATAATTTGTGTTCAACTTGACCTTTTATTATGTCGATGGCATCAAACTCACTCAAGACACACTAGAGACACCTAAAAACACACGAGACACCTAAAAACACACACAAGACACAAGTAGCAAGACATGAAACAAACAAAAACATACCTAAAGCGAGATGATCTAAAACATGCAAATTACTCTAAACTAAGATTACCTAATAGAGCTCCATTTGAACATGGTAGGCGTCGAATGATAATAATTAAGCAATCAAGGGCCATTGATATAAAGAACACCAAACCAATCACCCACACCCCCCAATTGGAAATGGACATTGTCCTCAATGGCATGAAGTATAAATGAAGGGTGCAGAAAACTCCCCTAGTGATCTATATGATCATTGCGGTGGCGGTGGTGGTGTGTGTTAGGCAAGGAGCTAAGTGTGTTGTTGCTTGATGATCTCCTGATTGCTTAGAATTGTGCTCATTTTGTGCTTTAGCTCGTCCATCTATTAACTCATCGAAACATGATGTTCTTGTGTTTGGTCCCAGAATGCATCGAACCTCATTGTGAGGTCTTGAACCTGATCCTCAATAGGGTGAGTAGGAGTGGGATCGCCCTCCTCTTTGGTTGAGGGTGGTGGAGGTTGGGTAGAAGATTGGCCCACTTCTCCTCTTTCGTCATGTCTCCCCCCATATAGGTCTTGATAAACCCTTAACTCCTCATTATTTGAAGGTTCATTCTCGAAGTCATACACCCCTTCTGGTCTGGGTACACCCGGTTTGTTTTTCTTTACTACTATTGCTGTGATCGGGTGTATCCATGCTTCATTACTTTCCAAGGGCACCCTAGCTTTCTTGCATAATCCATAAATGAGGAAAGGGTGCTCGAGGTTCATTTTAGCGTCCTTGTTGTGGAGGATAACATCCTCATGACACCTACATCAAAGGGATGTCTTGAATAATAACATAGTTTAACAAGGTGATCTTGCGGTCACTTCACATACCTTGGTAGTCGGAATGAGGCGGGAAGTGATGCCACACTTTGGGGATATAGGTCTAATGCTTGGCCTTGAAATGCACTACATGCCCTTCATTGTGGGTCTTCCATTCATCTTGACCATTGGTGAGCATTTTAAGCACTTTGGGGTAGTTAGGGTCTTCTTAAAGTCTATTGTATGCTTCGTCACTAACCGATTCCAGGTTATAAAACTCGTTGATAGACCTCGCACTGAAATCTACCGACACACCCCTCACCCGTACTTGTTTCACCACGTGGAAAGTTAAGTTGGTGTAGAATTCACGTACAACCATCGTGGCAGTTGGCTTAGGGGGTTGACAAAGTGCCTTCCACCCTTTCTTTGCTATGGTTTTTCTAAAGAAACCCTTTGGGTGGTGGAAGCCCTTCTCTTTGATAAAGGAACGATTCTTCGAAATGAGGGCAAACTTCTCGGATGCTCCCAAATTCACAAAGTTACAATGATCATAATCCTCGGGTTGCTCCTCCATTTTACGGCTCCTCTTTGAGCTCACTTTTTGCTTCTTGGAAGACATGGGATACCTTAGTCATTTATGGTGGAGGATGGAAGGGGTTTGATATCTTTAAATCCACACACTATTGGCACATAACCCTCTAAGGTGATCACAAGACTCCTTTGTAGCAAACCAATTCTCAAATTGTCGCTCCGAGACGTGTAATGAAACGAGTTGGAGGTGTTATTTTGAGCAAAGTTTTCAAGGGCACCAGACCTTCTAGAGCTTAGCTATCCCCACAACTTCTTCTTATTAATGTAAACAATACCAAAGACTCGACAAAATTGAAGTTGAATACCTTGAACTTCCCTTAATTCGAGTATTTCTAGTAGCTCGAAGTAACCTTGGTGAATGGAGGGAGCTAATTGATTATCAACAAGTGTTGTTCTTAGGCCTTCTAGGGCAGTTGAAAACCGCTTGGATTGCCACAGTGGTAGTGGAGTAATTTGTAATGGAATTGATAGAGGGTGTTAGTTTTAGTGAAAAGTGCTCAAGAACAAAGAAAATGATCGTTGTGCTTAAGCGCGAGGGGGCAACGTCGTGACATTCGAGCCAACGTTGCGATGTTTTAGAGAGTGATCAGAAAATTTCCAGTCAACATTGAGACATTATAGAGGGGTGAATATCCAACGTGGCGACGTTGAAATCCGACGTCATGATGTTCGGGGAGGCGATTCTTTTTCTTTTTAGCGACGTCATGACGTTCCAATGGGCTTCATTACAAGTCTGAAACCAACATCGCGACGTTGAGGGAACATTTTTGAAAAACCTTCTCTAAGTGTTCGAAAACTCCCTCAACATGATGTGCCACAATTTTCTGAGCTTGTAATCAGTTTCTCAAGATGCCCCTCTATCTTCGCATCAACCTCGGAGCCTGAAAACACAACAGATACCAACCCAATTAAACTATAATCTAAGAACTCTGAGAAAACTTAAATTTCTAAAAGCTTAATCAAAACACAAACAAAACAACTAAAACTGAATTTAGGAAATGAAAACTTCAAAAGGCTTGATTTGACTCCCATAGCGCTTTGTTTAACGTCACTAGCTTAACAAAAGCTAGCGTCGATGGCGATTGAACATAGAAAGTGATTAAGGGCACTCTTTATGCTTCAATGCATTGCTCAAGGTGGTTTCAAACTCGTGGAAAACTTGTACTTTTGAAGTTGACCCCCAAATTAGGGCTTCAATCTTTGCCCATTTACTTTAAAAGTACCTTTTTCCGGGTGTACTAACTCTACACTACCATAAGGAAAGACTTGTGTGATCATAAAAGGCCTGAACCATCTTGATTTGAGCTTTCCCGGGAACAATTTCAATCTTGAATTGAAAAGTAGCACTTGTTGCCCTGGTTTAGACTCATTCTTCACTAAGTGTTTATCATGCTAAACCTTGGTCTTCTCCTTATATATTCTTAAGCTTTCATAAGCATTCTGTCGAAATTCTTCGAGCTCATTTAGTTGAAGCATCCTTTTCTCCCCACCTGTCTCCAAATTCATGTTTAGCATCCTAGTTTCCTAGTAAGCTTTGTGTTCTAATTCCATTGATAAGTGACACACCTTCCCATAAACAATCTTGTAAGGGGACATCCCCAAAGGAGTCTTGAATGCTGTCTGGTATGCCCATAAGTTGTCATCAATATTATTTGCCCAGTCATTCCTTGTCACATTCACTGTCTTTTCCAATATCTTCTTGATTTCCTTGTTTGATACTTCTGCTTGCCCATTGAATTGAGGGTGATATGCTAGTGATACCCGGTGCTTCACCGATATTTAGACAAAGAGATCACGAACAACTTATTGCAAAGTGTAGACCTTCATCACTAATCACGAATATTAGAGCTCCAAACCTTGAAAATATATTCCACCAAATGAACTTCAATACTATCTTGGCATCACAAGTAGTGGTTGGAATAGCCTCCACCCACCTTGAAACATTATCAATGACCAGTAGTATGTATTTGTAGTCTTAGGAGGATGGGAAAGGTCCCATAAAGTCAATCCCCATACATCAAAGAGTTACCTCGAGAATGGTCGTCAAAGGCATTTCGTTTTTTTTTTTCCAAAGTTGCTAGTCCTTTGACACCGATCACATAATTTAGAAAACGAGTGGGCATCCTTGAATAGAGAGGGCTAATAAAAGCCTGATTTTAGCACTTTTGCGACTGTTCTTTGCCCATTGAAATGACCTCCACACTCCAAAGAGCGACAGTGCTTCAAAATATCTCCCATTTCACTTTTCGACACACACCTCCAAATAATTTGGTCTGCACATTGTTTAAAGAGTAAGGGCTTATCCCATAAATAATTCTTCACTTATGCGAAGAATCGTTTCTTTTGTTGTAAGTTGAGCCCATATGGAATAATATCGAGGACAAGATAATTAGCAATGTCTGCAAACCATGGAGAAAGTTCAGCATGGATAAGGCTAGTATTCGTTCATCGGGGAATGTATCATTAATCTGAACTTTATTGTCATAAACCTCTTTCGGAATTTCCAATCTTGACAGATGATCGACCACCAAGTTTTCAGAGCCCTTCTTATCTTTGATTTCCACATCGAATTCTTGCAATAGGAGCACCCACCTAATGAGTCTCGGTTTGGCATCCTTCTTAGTCATCAAATATTTGATCGCAGAGTGATCTTTGAAAACTGTAACTTTGTTCCTAATAAGATAAGCTCTGAATTTATCAAATGTGAAGACGATGGCTAATAACTCCTTTTATGTGGTGGCATAATTCAGTTGTGTGTCATTTAAAATTATGTTGGCATAATATATGGCATGGAAAACCTTATTCTTTCTTTGACCCGAGCGGCCGCCGTGCATGGAGTCTCTTAGTCATGCGTAGGCTGAGAAGCGGGGTCCCGATGCAGTGCGACAATTATAGGGTGAGGTTAATTTTTTCTTTAATGACTCAAAGGCATTCATACAAGCGTCGTCAAACTCAAAGGGCACTCCTTGCATGAGAAGAGCAGATAGTGGCTTTGATTGTAGCTGAAATCCGATCAGGTCCCAGATTAACCCTTGTCGACTGCGGAATACTGTGTCTCATATCATGGGACAATGCGTGGAAATAAAATGGCCACGTTGGCCCATACAGCATCCATACTCACAAAAATGTATATTTTATACAAAAAGAGTTAATTTACAATTATCAAAACTAGGTCTTTTACCAGTTTTTACAAAATACATATCAGGCCATATATGACCATTTCTTCGTCTCTAAGACCTCAGATGCATCCCATCCCTAGGTGAACCTTTGGTACCTGAAATAATTTTCCCTTGACAAGGTGAGCAATGCCCAGTAGTGGAATTATCTTACATGGGTTACTCCCCACCTAAGTGCACATGTAATGGCAACCAAACACATTCCGATAAAACATGCAAGTCCACTACTCAAATGTCTACATGATATGGATGAGAATGTGACCCATCGGCTCATGTCACGAGCCCTCATGACTCCCTCCGTATGCCTAAGCCCAGAGTGTAGAAAACACTATTTAAAAAAGGTTTTTGTTCGAAAACATACTAGAGTTTCGGTAAAATCTATTGAACAACCCTCAGTGAATTCTTGGGTAATTCTTGAAGCAGTCATAGGCCCCCAGACGTGAAGCTGATGGAGCCAGCTACCAGCGATTCTTGGAAAATCTTTCTTGAAATTCCTTTCACAACCATTTTTCCTTTTTATTTTCTTTCATGCCATGCCACTCACACCTATTGATCTAGGTTGCCCCGGTGCATATGAAATGCATTATGCCATTTTGATACAATGCATGCCAATATATCAATCATGCATATATTGATAAAATTCACATACCAACCACATGTTATTTATTCGTAGCAATAACATCAAAATTAGCTCACATGGGCTAATAAGCAATTCAATTTCCAATGGCTCACACATAATTATATTTCATATAATTCAACCATCATGTTAACACATTAAATTACATGCATTAACAATTCGTTTCCACACACACTCCAAGCCATTCACTCTAAGCAATATTTTGCAAACAACATACATGGACAATTTCCGTCCAACGATCGACCCGGACTGTTTTAACAGTCCCTAAACAGTACGTGGGTTGTCCAAACTACCCAAAAATTCCAGCATTTGGTCCCACTCCGAAGGACTGAAAACTCACGACCATTTCGACCCTAAACACTCTAACCACAATTTAACACACAAACAACGCATATGTACCAATAACAGTCCGTAATCTGTCTCGGGACTACCCAAAAAGGATCCTAATCCCGGTCCCAAGTTTTGGGGCCAGGCCAGAATATTACTCACGGCCTCACATACAAATCATTAACAAGGCTCTTAAACAAAGTTAAATCAAGTAGGAGAAAACTACCTTTCGGGTTTGTCGAAACTCCACGGCCGGTGCCAGGCGTAGCCCTTGCTGTGGGGGTAACTTTGCACTCGCCCGAGGAATTCAGCGGTTGGTCGCCCGAGGGAAAATTTAGAGAGAAGTTGGGAGCCTCTCTCTCTAAAAATCCTTTCCTTTCTCTCTCTTTCCTTTTCTCTCTCTAACTTCCCTTCTCCCAAAACCGGTTGGGAGAGCTTAGGTCAAGAGGACTTGTCCTCTCATGCCACATGTCACCCTTCTATTGGTTGATAGGATTACACCTTATCCTCTTGTCCACCTACTTTGGATTTTCATCCAATGGCATCATGCCATGTGTCCACCCATGGCCCACACTTGAGCTCATGTTTGACTAATTCTGCACATGACACGTGGCATCTCTTGAGCCACTCAAAATGTGCCAAGTGTTCCACACTACCAACGTTGCCTCGAAAAACGTGAAAATTCAGACTGTCTCGGAATTCGATGAAATTCTACGTGGTAGCTAGATTTCGTGAGACGATTCCATCGGTGAAGTTCGTTTCGTCATCCGAGATCTAGAAAAATTTTGGATTTTGACCGAAATTACCATTTTACCATTTTTCAGAAAATTAGGATTTTCTCGGGGTTTCACATTCTCCCCTCCTTCAAAGAATTTCGTCCCGAAATTCCATGCACATACGCATCACTCACATGCATATGCAGCCTTACATAACTCAAATACCATTGGGTGTGTAAGCGATGACCTTCCCAAGGTCACAATCACTAACAACCCGATGGGCCGCCAACTTAATCCATGTTAAGAATGACATCAAACCCGACATGTCTACCACACGAGAAGGTCCACCATGGCGAAACACACAGATCTCGACTCCGCAGTCGACACGATTGACTAACTCACCCTAGATCGAGGAAGAATTTTCCCATACAATGGTTTCCGGAAGGCCTCGACCTCCAAGCGAACCTATCACACAAGATGCATTAATGAACATGATGCAGCCCGGAAAACAAATGCATGTATAAAACATACCACCGTAATAAAACTGCTGGCAGATGCTCATCCTCTGGTACCATGAGACCTCACCTCCTAGGACAATCACCGTCTCAAATGCCCGGGCTTATGGCGGTGGAAACACGTCATGCGCCCCGAGCCGGCCCGAACTCGACCTGCAGCCACATGCTTTCGACCTTGACTGCGCTCTGTACGACCTATGTGACCCGTCTACGAAGTACTAGGTGCTGGTGCGACACCCTAGGACTGATACTGGTTCCTCTAACCCATACTAGGGTGTGGAGAAACAAATTGTATTCGCTCCTGTCCCATAGCTGATTGGCCTGCACTGTCCCCAAACCTTGGGACCCTTGCCTTGAGGGCTGATCCTCCTCGTATATTAGTGGCGGTGGGGAAGCATACCATCTTGTCTGCTGATGAAAACCACAGCTTGTCCCACTGACGATTGGGACTGAGGTGTCCCACAACCTTGGGATTCTTGCCTCCGTGGGCAATCCCGTCGAAAGTGTCCAGGCTGTCAACAAAAATAACACATCATCTACCCTGCCTGACTAAATGCCCCATCCTGGCCTTGGTCCTGATAACCTTGGCCCTGTCCTTGAGATCCGTGCGAAACAGAAGTCTTCTGCTTCTTTCCCAGGTTGGAAGAAGATGGATCTTCCTTCCTCTTAGTTACAACACCCATATCTTGGATGCCTACTTCTCCCTCTATGGCCATTGGAGGATGATGTGCTTCTAAGCGTTGGAGGTCGTTTGACCTACGGCTTTCGCCATTGCAAAGCATTAGTAGACAGCGTAGCAATTCCTATAGCCTCGACCAAGAAACTGCGGTCAAATACATGTGGTGCTTGACTAGCACCTCGTGGACGACCTCTACGTCCGCGTCCTCTACTTGCCATCTACACACGTCAATTGACATGTTATGTTTTTAATGAAGTATCCCAAGGGGTGTAAATATAGCCTCGAGACACTGTTCACATACCGAAATTTTTTTTTCAGACACAACGTCAATGCATTCATAGGTAATGCAAGATAAACATTTCATATATTAAATCATACTCAAACAAAAAATTTATTTTTTTGTACTCTTTTATTTATTTATTTTTACGAGAAACCAGGTGAGCGATGATCAAACGGTGGCGTAAACAATGCTGCTTGAGTCAAGCGGGTTTGTGCGGTGCGCACACCCATGGTCCGGGCTGCACGCACCTACGCCGTCGGGCCCGTGGGTGTCATATCGCCAGCAGCGTTGGGCGCCGTGTCGCGAGGGCGCCTCTTCTTGGATGTCGCCGCGGCAAGGCCTGTTGCAGTGTCATTTGCCCTCTTGTCATGATACAAAAAATTGTATCGCGACTCACCCTGCCATTTAGTCCCTTTGTACTTTGTCTACTGCCAGCTCGCTCTGCGTCTTGTCGTGCGCGCGTTCTTTGTATGTCGCGGTATACGTTGCACGCCCACTGCTTGGCGCTGCTCGGCGTGTCATGCAGCTCAGCGCCGACCTGGCGTAATCGCGATATAATCTGGCGTATCGTGACCCGACACCAAAAATAGGCGATGGCCACCCAAGCGCCTCTTACACCGCGTTTTTTTTCATTTCTTTTTTTCTCTTTGTTCCACCTCTTTTGGAGACCACAAAAAAAAAAAAAAAAAAAAATTTTTTTTTTTCATTTTCCAGTAGAACCTCATAAATTTATTTATTTATTTATATTTTTTTTTCCTATTTTACATACTGTAAAACCTCAGAAAAAATTTCCTGAACATTTTTTTTTCTTTTTGATTCCTCTAGTAGCCTCCCTGCTACTTCTAAGATGCAGTAGCCTAAACAACTGCTATTCATACAATTTAAAAATTTTAAGGTTTTAATTACAACCCTTTTTCTTGTGCTTGGAATAATTTTCCCGGAGATTCTAAGCTTACCTATGTTCCATGTTCAACAGCCAGAACAAGCTTGTCCATAAATTTTTCTCATTTATTCTGGACCGTGCCCAATTTATCAAACCTCGAACCTCGAGGGTTATATTACCTGCGACCTAGTGTTCCAACATTTTCCTATATACTATTCTATAAGCATACAATCACACAACGCAAATCACGCAACAATCATCAAAATGCACAATGGATGCAACAGTCTAACCCATACCCATCAAGACCACTGGTGGAAATGTACTACTTATTGATATAAGCCATAGCTACGGTATCCCGACATTGAGCTATACCAGCTTTGTGTTCTTTCTTTTTGCCGTGCCCTGGCCTAAGCCCAAGTCCCTCGAGCCACAGGTACTCGTGTACATGCTGCGATATAATTTGTGAAAGATGGTATCGGGACTAAACTATGGATACCCAAACTAGAGCTCCCTGATTCGTATACACAAACTTTGATACCAAGCTGTGAAGGCTGGTGGTAGAACCATACTTATATAGAAACACACCCACCGAGCTCCTAAGGTGTGCGTTTACCTAAGCTGCGTGCAAAAATTTCAATGGCCCCAATCCAGGAGTTGATTAACCCTTTACGTCAGCTTGCGGAATGCGGGTATGCTATATCATGAGACCCATACATGATTAAAATGACCACATTGGCCTTAAATCACTCACAAAAATGTATATTTTATACAAAAGTTAATTTACAATTATCAAAGCTGGGTCTTTTGATTTTACAAAATACATAACAAGGACATATGTGACCGTTTCTTTTTGTCTCTAAGACCTCGGGCATCCATCCCACAAATTGAACCTTTGGTACACAAATAATTTTCCCTTGACAAGGTGAGCAATATGATGGTGGAATTATCTTACATGGGTTGCTCCCCACCTAAGTGCACATGTAATGGCAATGACACATTCAAGTAAAACATGCAAGTCCTATAAATATACACATGATATGGATGAAGATGAGTACCCTCCTATATGCAGGCCCTCAATGGCTCCCTCCGTGTACTCAGCCAAGTGTGAAAACACTATTTAAAAAAAAGGTTTTTGTTCTCGAGCATACTACGAGTTTGATCAAAATCATTGGACAACCTCGAGATTGAATTGTGGGTAATTCTCGAAACAGTCATAAACCCCTAAGTGATGAGTGTTGGACATTTCTCCGAGCAATTCTTGAAAATCTTCCTTGAAATTCCTTTCTAACCATTTTCCTTTTTATTTTCTTTCATGTCGTACCTCCCACACCTATTGATCTAGGTTGCCCGGTGCATATAGAAATGCGTGCTCTCATTTGATACAATGCAGCTATAATACATATCAATCATGCATATATTGACAAAATTCAACATCTCAATGGCATGTTATTTATTCGTATGACCTGCATAAAAATTAAGCTCATGGGCTAATAATAATTCAAATTTCAATGGCTCTACACAATTATATTTCATATAATTCAACCATCGTATTAACACATTAAATTACATGCATTAACAATTAGTTTCCACACACTCGACCATTCCTCTAGTGATATTTTGTAAACAACATACACATGGACAATTCCGTCCAACGATGCGACTATTTTAACGGTCCCTAAGCAGTCACGTGGGTTGTCGAAACTACTACAAAAATTCCAGCGATGATTACACTTTGGAGGGCCAGAAAATTCCGACCATTGACTGAACCTCAAACCACAATTTAACACACAAGCAGCGCATGGACCCATGCGATTTGCTTAATTTGTCGGTACTAAGCGGTCCCAAATTTAGTATTTCAGTCTAAGTTTTGGGACCGATGCGGCTACTCATGGCCTACCACACCATACAAATCATTAAGGCTCTTAGCGAGGATTAAATCAAGTAGAAAACCCCTACCTTTTGGGTTTGTTGAAACTCCTGAAGCCGAGATGCCACGTGTATCTCCACTTTGTTATGGGAACAGCACAGCCTTTGCCTGGCGAGTCGACATCAGATCCTGGAAATTTAGAGAGAGAAGTTAGACCTCTTTTAACAAGTTCCTTCTTTCTCTCTCTTTCCTTTTCTCCCTCTAACCATATCACAATAGGTTGAGGAAGCTTGAGTCTGAGGACTTGTCTCTCATGCCTTACATCCTCTCTTATTGGTTGATAGGGTTACCTTATCCTCTTATCCACCTACTTTGGTTTTCATCTGACATCATGCCATGTGTCCCGAAGTGGCTACCTGAGCTCATGTTTGACTAGTGCGCCTGTGACACTGGCATTTCTTGAGCCTTGAAAATGTGCGAGTGTCCACATGGCTACCCCATTGCCTCAAAAAGCGTGAAAATTTTGATGTGTAGATTCGATGAATTCTCTACGTGGTAGCTAGATTTGGTAGAGACGATTCCAACATTGAAGTTTAATTTAGATCATCAGGTCATTCAGAAAATTTTGGTTTTGACGAAGTACCATTTACCATTTTTGAGAAAATTAGGATTTTCTCTGGGTTTCACATTGATACTTTCGAGAAGTCTCTGATAAATCGCTTGTAGTAGCATGGCCCGAAAACTATACGCCTTCGCAGCGTAGGGGTGGTAACTTTTCGATGACTTCAATCTTGGCCTTGTCCACTTCAATCCCCTTTTTAGAAATTATGTACCCAGAACTATGCCTTCTTGCACCATGAAGTGACATTTCTCCCAATTAAGCACAAGATTGGTCTCCATGCATCTTTTAAGTACCAACCTTAAATTTTCGAGGCATTCATCAAAGGAAGAATTGATAATCGAGAAATCATCCATAAAGACTTCAATAGATTTTTCCACGATGTCGGAAAAAATAGCCATCATACATCTTTGGAATGTTCCAGGTGCATTATAAAGGCCAAATGGTATCCTCTTAAAGGCGAATGTGCCATATGGATAGGTGAAAGTGATCTTTTCCTGATCTTATGGGGTAATAGCAATGCGATTATAAGCTTAAATACCCATCACGAAAATTGGAAATTGCTCATTGCACGTTAGTCCTATCCGACCTTATGATCAATGAAGAGGAAAATGATATTTCCTGGTCATTTTGTTAAGCTTTTGGTAGTCGATGCAAATCCTCCACCCTGTGACTGTTCTTGTAGGCAGAAGCTCATTGTTTTCATTCTTCACCAATGTTGTTCCCCCTTTCTTAGGTACTTAATGTATAGGACTCAGCCATGAACTGTTAGAGATAGGGTAAATAACCCTTACATCTAACCATTTTAGAACTTCTTTTCGGACAACCTCTTTCATAGTTAGATTCAAGTGTCGTTGGGCATCCACTGAAGGCTTACTATCATCTTTAAGGAGTATTCTGTGCATGCACATAGATGGTCGGATCCCCTTAATATAAGCCAAGGACCATCCGATTGCTTCCTTATGTTCTCTAAGCACTCTCAAGAGTCTCTCTTCCTCAGTGTAAGAAAGGGCAAACGATATGATGACTGGTAGTGTGGTTGGGTCCCCAAGGTAAGCATATCTCAAGAGGGCGGGAAGTGGTTTCTCTTCAAGACTGGGTGGCTTTTCAATAGACGGAGTCAAATGACTCGGGCTTGCTCCTAGGGATTCAAAGTATTTCCTTTTATTCAACCCGAAGGAATCCATCCAGTTCACATATTCTCTACTTAGTGTCTGTCGTCACAAGAAGCGGGGTGCTTCACTTAGGTTAAGGTTAGTCTCAATGGTTTGAATGACTGATAGGTTAAGACACTATAGCCTCAATCACATTTACTCTAAAACAATTGTCATTATCATGCAGATGTTTTATATCATTGAAGACTCTGAATGTGACTTCTTTTTCTTGGACTCTTAGTTTGAGTTCTCCTTTTTGCACATCAATCAAAGCTCTCCCTATGGCTAAGAATGGTCTTTCGAGGATGATAGGGATTCTTTATCTTCCTCTATGTCTAAGATGATGAAATATGTTGGAAAGATAAATTTATCCACTTTTACCAGAACATCTTTTATTATATCGTGCGGGTGAGTTAGAGATCTATCTACCAGTTGCAAGGTAATTGTGGTTTGACGTGCCTTTCCTAAATTCAACTTCTCGAAGATTGACATTGACATAAGGTTAATGTTGGCTCCTAAGTTGCATAGGGCTCTCAAAGCGCACATCCCTATAGGCGCTGGAATTGTAAACTACGGATCCTTAAGTTTAAGGGTAGTTGTTTGGGTTCTGAGATGAATATCAATCGATTGGAACATAAATGCAGCGGAATTTAAAAAAATTTTATCCCTTAACCCACCAAAGATCACATGCGTTTCATAAAGAAGGAAGGGTAAACGAAACTTACCTCTTGTAGATCGATTCGTCAAACCTTCAGTTCTGCGTCTTGGTTTGTTGGATCTTCAAAGGTGCCATTTACGGCATGACCACACCTCTACAGTATCACACAAACAATATATAAGCGATTTTTGAATATGATTCGGTTAGGTCTTCTCAAAGCAAAAATTAGGGTTTTCTTTCTCTGACTTTGGTTTGGTTCTTTATGAAAACAACTACACACACAATATATATGTCTCACATATATATTTATATCAGTCGGGTTTGATATAAACTTGGTTATTATATATTTAAAACGCTGATAATATGGAGCACTAAATTCTGAATCCTTGCACCTCTGATGAAACTAATTAATGTTAACCATCAGCAAAGTAAAACCTGGCACCGTTGTATAATAAAGCAGTTCCTTCTGAGAAAATCCTGCTCGTTAACATAATAAATACCAGACTGTCTGAAAACCGCCTTTGAACCATAATAACGGGTGAAGACCAGCAACGGATTATGTAATAAACGAATTTATTAGGAAACCATAATAGATTTATTATAGAGGTGAAAAACCATAACGTTATTGGCTGACTGGTAATATGCGACCGCGAGTTCAGGTGTAACGTGGCGATGGCGTCTCATTGGTTCTGAGTCATAAAGTGGCTTAGCGAACAACATTCTGGTATTACCAGGGTTAAACTGAAAGCTCGCGTCAGAACAACGCAATATAGCTAATGACATAATCGCGCATCTCATGATATCTTGACGAATACCAAGGCATGGATCAAAATTTCTTTTCTGCCTCCGTTATATCTTTGTTCGAAACGATGACTAACAAATCAGCGATGATCTCCATCAATTCATTTGAACACACGACCGCTACATTTCTCAGTCTCGTTGGCTGGGGGGACGAGAGATATCCTGAAGGACAAATTCATCCCCAAGCTATATAACCTCACTACACCAATTCCTTACATTATATTAATTTCTTCTTAACTATAGTCATCATGATCAAAGAACCGTTTAGGATTATATCAAAACACTAACATTCACTTGTTGAGAACACCGCGATCTGGTCAAGGATTCAATGACACAACTATTGAGATTAACTTATGAGCTTGCCCGATCATAACCATTAATCTGAGGCAGTTACGTCGATAAGCGTAATTCTCAGCAGAAACTGGGCTTATAAATTTGATTTGTATCTCATGCACACATATTCATCCGCCGAATCGATCAAACTTACCCTTACTTAATCTTGTTCGTTTGTTATTTACACTTATGATATGATTAAAGGACATTATGAATGTCTAACAAATATTTATTCAGGACATTTATAACTGCAAAACAAATCATCTCTTAATAATAAATTCTCACATAAATAATATCATGTCTCATTCACTTGGTACAGAGCACTATTACTAACAATCTCCCACTTAACTGTGACCCCGTGTCAATGTATCTTTACCCTATCGAACTAACGCTGACAATCTGTGTTTTTGCTTGTAGTAGAGGCTTGGTCGATGGATCAGCAACATTATCATACGGTAGATTCTTTGCATATCTGCGTCACCTCTCTGATGATTTCTCTAATGAGGACGATGCCTAGAATATTGTTTGGATCGCTTGATGATCTGGGTTCCGGCTGGCGTGCAATAGCACCATTATTGTCTGGCATCGCGGGTTACTGGCTGCCGGGGTTCACCGGGTCGGTGTCTGACTTCTTGATCCAAGCTTGCTTCCTTTGGCATGAGATCGCGATATTAACGGATTGAAGGCCGACAACGATGCTGCTGTTTCATGCTTGCTGCGGCGCGGCTGGCGCGCCTCCGGGCGCGGCAAATCATCTTTGCCGATTGGCGCATCACGATAACCGGCTGAGATCTTCCAAATCGCCATACACCGGGGAACGCATATCGTGAACCGCTAACGGGAATGCCGCAGAATGTTCTTGGCGGTTGTCGTTGACTCTCACCCGGATGTCGGCGGTATCTGTTATCGCCAAGCATAGACACCATTATTACAGTGGTTTCAATATGACTTGCTGGACAAAACTATTCGCGATGCACCAGAATTTACCCTCATCACTTTCTACGCTCATGCCCATGCGTTGGCCCGATACGAGATTCAGGACTGTCACCAGCAGGTGCAGACTAGTCATCCTGCTTTGAATCTTGCATCGCGGTGTTTCAGGTCTTTGTCTATGCCAACCACTGAAACTGACCAGTATCGACTCGTCTCCATGAGTCTTTATCCCTAGGATATGGCGGCTGCCCTAAGTCTTTCATTGACTACTTTCTGCAGACTTGACCTGCCTGAACAGGGATATCATTCCCAATGGTAAATATCATCAACACCTGGGCTTGGAAACTTCTGATTATTACTCCAGCTAATTTTCTTATAACAAAGCTCCATCTTTATTTGACAAATCCAAACCCTTTGCCCGATTAAATCAACGAGATTTAACTGACGAACTGCTTCCAAACCATAAATGGATCTTTGAAGCTTTGCCACTACGATTGCCAGGTTGTACAAAACCCCCTCGGGTTGTGTCGTAACATCACCTCGACAGTTTCCGATAAACGCGTTTGCCGCTGTTTGAAATCTCCTTTGGCTCGCGGATAATGATAATAAGATTAACCAAACCGCGCCTTCTGGTGAAAAAGTTTCTGTCGCGAATATACCGCAAGTTTGTTTGAAACTTTTGCATTCGCGCCGCTGTAAAGTATACCCCACCATCTGTCGATTTTTCTTTTTGCATGTTGCACCAACCAGTTATTTGTATGAACAGGACCGATCAAGATCCATGCTTGATTATCATACATGGATGAATTCGGACTTCATGGCCTCTAACCGTTTCTCGGGGAGTCGTATCGAGCGCCGCCTCTTGATGGTGAATAGATTCGTTGATCCCTTCTTTGTCATATCTGTTATGGTCCCGAAAATCCGCCATCTCCCGAATATGGCGCTCTATGGATCCGTGTTTTATTCGGGGTCATTATTAACATGGTTTATGATATACAATTATCCGCGGCGTTGATATTATCTGGTTATGACTTCCTGGGTTATTGTCTTCATTTGGTTCCGGCTTTGAAATAAGTCCTTTCTGAAAGACACCATTAGAACAATAATACTGACATTCTCTGGGTTGTAAAGTAACCGCCCTTAATTCTTGGTTACCAAAGACGTTTAACCAGTTGCGGGCTCGACTTGTTTGAAACGCGGCCGTTTCATAAAACTGAAGCCAATCTGAAAAGACGTGGGCACTTTTTTACGTTCCACATCTCATATGGTGTCTTTTCAGCAGCTTTGGATGGAACTGGTTTGGTGTGAATCACATTTACATTTCAGAGTGCATAGCACCCCAGGTATGAAACGGAAGATGCGTTGGGACTGTGCCGATCGAACCGCCGCCCAATAGGATTCGATTCCTCTCTGAACACCATTCCCGCCGTGGTGTTCCGGGAAGTGATGAAATGATTCCTGGTTATCAGATGGTCGTCAAGTCTTTGGCTGAAATATTATACCTGATGGATAAGTGATTATTTGCCAGACCAGTTTTGTGCTTCATTTGAAAAGATTTGAACATTTAAATGATTTCAGTTTATGTCTCTCAGGCCATTCTGTCTTACTCTTACTAAAGTGCCTTCAATTAGCTCAATAAATACCATAGCTCCTCTAGCATACGAACTTAATGGTCACACATACATCGTATGAGATCCAGTATAATTCATTATTACTTTCAGCGTGTTACGACAAGGGATCACTAATATCTGACAGGCAGTTCCCATGTATCCTTATGATTCAAAAGTCAAATGATTCAAAGTCAGCTTAGATGGAGTTTTGAAATCGTTCTCATTATATTAGTGATAAAGATAAAGTTAATTTAATCTAATTGGACTTAAATTTCTTAAAGTAGTTATATATTCTCAGACATGAAATTTGTTGGAGTGAAGGTTCTTTGCCATAAAACCATCACAGCCAAATGAGCATTTGCATAGAACCTTAATGTCTTTATGAGAAAAATGAACATTAACTATTCTAATATTCAAAGAAAAACCATCATTATCCAAACAAAAACTGAAATAATATTCCACCATATTGTATGTTTTTATAATATACAGTGTCCAAAACTAACAGAGCTGTTGACAAGGCGTAAGTTCAAATACTTCCTCATTCAATGACAACTGCGCTCCATTGCACCCTAAATGGATTCAGCTTGAATCCTTCTTAGGTTGTCTACTCTTTTGAACTCCACACACATTGCTGAATGTGGGGATCCACATCCAGTATCTGTCCAAGAGCAGAAAGGAAAAATTGTCTGTATAACGTAAATACACAGAGACTAGTCTCCGCGATTAACTGCTTTTCTTCCAGATCTCTGCAAACTCGACGCGGTTTCTCTAAATAGGGCGATTCGACACCACAGCTCAGCACACCCTCTTCCCAGAGCTTT
This sequence comes from Tetrastigma voinierianum, assembly GCA_016808115.1. NCBI lineage: Eukaryota > Viridiplantae > Streptophyta > Magnoliopsida > Vitales > Vitaceae > Tetrastigma > Tetrastigma voinierianum. The sequence goes on along the minus strand of JAEQBH010002669.1, from coordinate 195,612 downwards.
ACTTTTGGTTCGAGGTTGTATTTGGTTGAGCATTTAAACTTTCCTTGCCCCGCACACCTTGCCACGCAGAATCCCATACTATTTTTGAACCATGAACATGGCGAGCAGTTTAATATTTTGCTGGAAGCGGTTTTAAACAACATATCTGACTCGAGAGATGGCTGTGGTTGTGTTCACTCATGTTACCTAGTTCATGACAAGCCTGGCCATAACTACAGATACAATTGGGATAATCGGTTCACCAAACTCACGGCTGTCAAAGCTCAGCTTCTCAAAGTGCTGATATAACCTTTCATTTTAAACCTTAAATCTGCGTGCGCCAGGCCATCTTACCAAATCGTTAAAAGCCAGTCTCGCACACTTTGCACCTTGCTTGACTGCGGGTTTGACTTTCGCCAAAATTTGGAGATCGCACCTCATAAAGCTTCACTGCACTCACGGTCCTTAGGGATTCGAACTATGAAACCTTCTTTCCAAACCTTGGCTTATCAACTCAGAATAATTATGATGCTTCTCATAACGCATTCTTTTGACTCTAGGAACATTCTCTGTGGTTCTTGAGAAGTTCATCCAAGACATAAGCTTCTTTTATGTTTGAGGAAGCAAGCCTCTGTTGAAACGATCGGAAGTTGATCGATGATTTATCTCTTCTGGGTGATCGATGACACCGTAGAATTTATTTGTTATTGTTGGCCTATACAATGAATGCAAAGTTTGATAAGTATTTTGATTAGCAATTTCTCACGCTAAGTGCAACCACCACAAGACCATCATATTAATCTAGTGAGCTAAGATCCTGTTTTACCTCAACTTTAAGTCAACTTTGGCGTACTGTCAAGTTATTGGTAGAGTGGCTCCCCCAATTATCGCCAACTCGAATCTTTATGGGATTTTGACATCTTCTATGTCCCGACATATTTAAATCCACCTTATGCCATTAGTCCAAAACTGATTTTAGTAACCTCTTCATCAAGATTAAACAATTTTTAAACATATGGGTAGCACCATTACTCATCTTGTCTCCTAAATGCAACCTAATGTACTTCTACTTTGGTAGAACCATTAAGGTGATAAAAGGGTTTGACAGTGTTTAGTGGATGGCATCTTCTTTCGAATTTATGAGGATCTTGTTGATTTTAATTTTCATTAATGAATATCATCATGCATCTGAAAATGCATCACATACTCATGTAACGCTCACTACATACAGCCATAACCAAATAATCACCGATTACATGGCCTTTTATCTAAGATTGGTCTCAAAAACAATGAAGATCAACGTTCTTCAGACATAACAAATAAACTCCGCGATGCCGATTGGAAAAAGCCACTAACTAGCATGAAGCTTGACTCCTCCATCGTCATGGTTGGGTTCTGCCCTTTAACTGAATCGGCTTGTTGTCGCCACGTTTTTATTACAACGCAATTAAACTGAATACTAATAGTAAAATAGAATACAAACAAAACCAAAACGAGCGTGCTGGCGTTTATGTTAACCGCCAATAATAATAACAATAATAACACCTGAACCGCGTTCGTTAAAGACTATCTGCGTGCTGTCGTGAGCAACATAACGCTACGGAAGTATATTATGGTAATCGCTATAATAAACGACGTTTGCATTAAAGTAAATATAATAGGCGCTATGTTTATTCAATTAAATTCATAAGGTCGCCTTCACATTGGCATTATAATGATTCACGTGCCCGATTCGCGGTGGGATCGAGGGAAAGATGCCGCCCTTGAAGAATTTTTTTCTTTTAAAAACATTCAGAGTTTCGTCTCAAAATTTCATTGATCTCATCGATAAATTTTGAATAATGCAGAAAACCATCAAAAATCACATTAAAGCGACGTATAAAGCTCTGTTGGTCTCGTGATGAGCGCGATCTTGTGAAAGTCTCAAAATCATTCGCGTATATTATGCCATCTACGTACACTGGTTTATTTTGTACCATAAACAGTGACCGGTAAATGATTGATGCTGTGGATTGGTCCGTAATGATGACTAAGTTGCAAAGATAAAGCTAGAATCATATATTCTACTATTAACACTTTATGTGCTCCATGCAATCATATGCGAACCTTTTGGTTGATTCAAATCAGTTAACCTTAACGAAAACCCTGTACAACTATGTGGATTCGCACAAATAATATCCACGCCATAGTAAGCATGGCTGGCGAAACATCATCTCTTTGGCCATATGATCAAATATGGCATTATGATTTTAAAACACAGTGGGCTCACGATGCTGATGGTTCTGAGATGAACCTATCGATAGTTGAACATAAATGCGTGGGATTTAAAAATTTTTATCATAACCCTTTGAAAAGGTATCATGGTTTATGCAACAGAAGGAAGGGTAAACAAAACTTACCTCTTGTAGATCGATTAGAACCAAACCTTCAAAGTTTGCGTCTTGGTTTATTGGGATCTTCAAGGTCTTTTTTACGAAAAAGCGACCACCACCACTCTACAAATATCTGACTCAAATCAATAACGATTTTTTGAATCTTTAGTTAGGTGAGAATATTTACCAAAGCAAATTAAGGTTTTTCTTTTTCTCACATTTTGGAGTTGGTTAACTTTTGTGAAAGACAACTACACACACAAATATATATGTCTCATATATATTTATATAGAATCTTCAGGACTTAATTAGAACTTAATTTATATATATTTAAGCAGCTTTTTAAATAATAATAATTTAAATTCAAATCCTTATCGATAAAGGCAATTAAATGTTGTATAGCAGTAACCATAGTAGTTATGTAATAAGCGAATTTATTCTGATATAGTTATGTAATAAATGAATTTATTCTGAGAAAACCATAACCCAGATTATGTAATAAACGAATTTATTATTCTGAAGACCATAGCAGTTTATGTAATAAGCGAATTTGTGAAAACCATAACTATTATGTAATAAATGAATTTATTATAGAGAGTGAAAAACCATAACCGTTATTATTTGTTCTTAATGCGACCTATGGGATTCAGTCTTATTGTGATGAAGTGAAATCACATTTTGATCCTCTGTGAGTCTACTGGTAGCCTCTAGCAAGACATTATATTGCAGAGTTAAATAAAGCTCATGATAGAGAACTGACCTTAATATAGCTAATGACATAATCCTTTGTCTCATGATATCTTGTGAATATAAGGCATGGACAAAGTCAACCTTATAATAGTTCTATCTTTGATTACTCGAAACCCGATTAGGTAACTAAACAAATGGCTTGTTGATCTCCAAGTGATTCATTTGAGCACGGCTGTCATTTCTCGAGTCGATTGTCGGGGACCCGGAGATATATCTCTCTTATAATAAGAGGACAAATTCATCTTAATCACTCATATCTCACTACATAATTCTTATTATGTTCAAGTATAACCTTATAGTCATCAGATTAAGACAGCGTTTGATTATATCAAAAACCTGACATTCCTTATGTTGAGAGCGCAGTCTCGGTCCGAAAGGATTCGTAACACAACTATTAGAGATTAATTTATGACTTTGATCCGTATTAATCTCAAGGCGAGTGCAATCAATATTTGTTCTCAACAAATAGATATAAATTTGATTGTATCTCATACACATATTATCCAGAATATCAATCATTTATACTAATCTTAATTCATTGTTATTCATATGATAGCAGATTAAGGACATTTAGAATAATTAATAATATTATTGAGGACATTATATATAATAACAAGCAAATCATCATAATAATAAATTCTCATAAATAGGCAAAATATCATGTCCATTCAATAGGCCTAGAGCACTATTACTAACAGTAGCTTCTTCTGCAATATAGCATTACACTCTTTAGATAATGTAACTGTTTCATAATCCTCTAGTTTCCTTTTCTTAGCAAGGATATCTTTCATAAATTTAACATACCTTGACATTTGTTCAAGTGCTTCGGCAAATGGAATGTTTATATGAAGCCTTTTGAAGATTTCCATAAACTTCTCAAAATGTTGATCCAACTGCTTCCTCCTTAGCCTTTGGGTGTAAGGTACATTGGGCTTTTCCTCAATGGGAGATTCTTTCACCTTCAAGGGAGTGTTCTCAACTGAATTTTTCAATTCCCTTATGGTATTTCCCACAGTTTCAACATTATTTTTCTCATTATGCGCAGGAGTTTCATTATTTTTATTGTTCTCCTCAACTGTATTTCCTTTGTTTTTGTGAGCATGGATATATGTTTCTACCAGCTTCCTACTCCGAAGAGTTATAGCCTTGTAGTGTTCCTTTCCATCCCTCATTGGGTTCACTTTTGAAGTACTAAGCAAATTGCCTTGTTGCTTATCGCTGAACATAGAAACCATTTGACCCATCCCCATCTTCAATTCTGAGTTGGCTTTGCTTGAGTTAGTTGAAGTTCTTGTCTCATTTTCAAACTGGTGCTGAGATTTGCGCATCTCTATTTGCATATCAGCTAGCTGCTATAGTTTCACATCTAAGCTGGATTTCTTCTCCTGAGGTGGTGGAGAGAGTTTCATTTGCTCCATAGAATTTCCAGCATTAGAGTTCTTCCATGAGAAGTTTGGGTGACTCTTCCAACCTGGATTGAAATTTTGAGCATAAGGGTTAAAGTTTTGATTGGGAGGGAATTTAGCCAAGTACTGAGCTTGCCCAATTGTTAATTCCCCTATGGGATTCATCATATGGCAGTCAGTAGTAAGGTGGGGTCCATGGAAACTCTCATACGACGGAGGGTTAGCTTGGACCATATGAGTTGATGCTTGAGAATTCTATAATTGAGCGCCTTGCAACTGCTTAGAGAGTGATGAAATTTGGGTTGCCAAGTTCATAACTGCATCTAGATCGTGCACCCCAACGACTTTCTGTGGTACGCTCTCTTAGCTGGCCACTGACAATTGTTCAATGCTATATTCTCTAGAATTTGGTACGCTTCTATCTCATTCTTGCCTATAATATCTCCTCTCACGGAAACATCAATCAAATTTCTTGTAGGCACACTTAGCTCATTATAAAAATGTTGCACTTGCATCCATTTAGGTAAATTATGGTTAGGACATTTCCTTAAGAGATCTTTGTACCTCTCCCAAGCTTCATAAAAGGACTCACCATCTAGTTGGCAGAAATTGTTGATGTCTATCCTTAACTTTACTGCCTTAGCTGGTGGGAAGAACCAAGTTAGAAACTTATTAACTAGTTCATCCCATGATGTGATGGAATCTGGAGGCTTCGTGGTAAGCCAATGTTTTGCCTTGTCCTTCAAAGAGAATGGGAACAACCAAATGCGGATAGCATCATCACTTACTCCATTTTACTTCATTGTATCAAAGACCTCTAAGAAGTTCAGGATGTGAGCATTTGGGTTCTCATGAGGAAGTCTAGTAAATTGCACTCCTTGTAGGAGTTGGAGAGTGATGGACTTAAGCTCGAAGTTGTTAGCTTGTATGGCAGGTCTCCTTATCACAGGTTGAGTAGTGGATGGCGGTGAGCATGGTGTAACGCTGCTGTCTGGGGAAGTTGTGCAGTGTGGAATGTGTAAGTAGGGCGCATATGTGCACCAAGTGTCATTGTCGTATTTTGGGAGTTGTTATTAAGGATGAAATTGTGAAATGATAAATTTATTAAACCCAGAATGTCGTACTAGAAGAAGGGTAAAGTTGTAAATTTCCTAAAAGGATATGAAAACCATAAATTGAGAAGATGAGAGGCCATTGTGAAAATAATAAAAGTTGTTGTGCAATTGTTGAGAGAATAGAGGACCTAATAATAATTAAGGCAAAGGTGGGAGTATAAAAGGGAGAGGGGCAAAGCAGTCATTTAGTGCATTCTTTTAGCTAAAGACAGAAAGCGTGGAGAAAGAAAGAAGAAGGAAGAGAAGAAGAAAGAAGAAGAAGAAAGAAGAAGAAGAAAGGAGAAGAAAGGGAAGAATTCCAGGTATGGAATCATGTGTAATTTGGGTTTTTAGTATGATTTCTAGGGTTTTCCATGGAGATTAGCTCCTCCTTTTTCTAGGGTTTTGATGGAGAGATCACCCAAACCCTAGACTTGTTGAATTCATGTGGGTAAAACCCTAGTTGGTAAAAATTAAACATGGAATCATCATAATTATATGGTTTTGTAGGAATTGGTGGACCTTGGGTTGAATTCTTAAGATTTTTACCTAGGGTTTGGTTATATGAAGTTCCAGACCACCCAATCTGAAGTTATGGTAACTGGTTTGGGTGAATTCCATGTTAGTTTTGAGGTATTATGGAATGGAGAAGTTGTATGAAGAAAAATGGTATAAAAGAAACAAAATCGGCATTTACGGGCAAAAACAAGAGGTGAGTAAGGTACGAAGTATCTGAATCGGCATTCTGGGCAAAACCCTGCGAGGTGGTGCAGGTGCCAAGCGGGGTGGTGCCGGTACCATATGGCTCATTTGGTACCGGTACCAAGACAAGTGGTACCGGTACCCTTCTGAGTGTTTTGGTACGGTACCGGACACGGTGAAATCTGATACCACGGCTTCAAAATGCCCAGATTTTGGTAATTTCGCATAGTTAAGCTTAAATTCACACACCAATAGTATAGGAACCTTAATAAATGATTAAGAGAGGTTCAAAGAAGAATGAAACTCAATGAAAAATGCAGCATGCCTGTATGAGGCAAGCGATTCATTGAGTGTGAATAGAATCTTTAGTTATTAAAAGTGACTTGCCTATAGAGTAAATTAAGATTATCTGATTACATGACGATTAATGTTTTTCATTGTGATGGTTTGAGTGTGTGAGGTATGAGGCGGGAAAGTTGTGGAGTCGTGCTTTCAGGATTTTGGTAAGCAGGTGAGTGTTCTAAACCCATTTTTTCAAATACTATTGTATTATTATAAAGTATTTGTTTTTTACTACTTTAGTATTTGTAGTTTGATTGTAAACCATATTTTAAAAACAACTGATAAGGTTTAGCAAGCAAACAATGGTTTTGATTTAAACCATATGTGAAAAGCAAATAAGTAATGGTTTTGATGTATTCAACCATACTTTTAAAAAGCAAGCAATCAATGGTTTTGAGTTGTAAAACCATATTTCAAAAAGCAAGCAAAAGTATATTTTCTAAAACAGGTGATGAGCTTAAAAGTCATCTATTTTTAGTCCATTTTAGCGATTTTTAATCAAAAAAAAGAATGATTAATATGAAATATGAAAAACTCACGATTTGTTATTCGTGGGGAATTTATAAGAAAAGGAGATATTGCAGTAGAGATCACGAGAAGAGTGGTAGATCTAAAATGAGAATGGGTGGTTGAATAAAAATGGAAGAATGTTGTAGTTTGGGCTTCATACGGGGGAAGATAGGATGTCGCGACACAAGGAAATCAAAGCGGAATGGAGCAGATCGTGACGAGAGCTCAAGTCGGTGACTATGAATTGATGAAGAAAAAAGACATAAAAACCAGCGACATCGCCGATGTTGCGACGAGTCGCTCAGGATCTGATGGACAAGGTTGTCGTGACGCAAATAGAAGTCAGCGACATAAGATGTACAATTATTTGAACAGCGATGTCGCGACATCGACGTTGCATCGAAGTTGTGCGACATCGGTCAGTCAGCGACATCGATGCGCTGTGAGCGGTTGCCAGCGACATCGGTCGGCGATCGCTAACATCATGAGAAAAAGATGATCGCGATAACACCCCGTTGTGCGACGTGATTACCATTTGAAGATTGTGACATCGATAGCGGTCGCGACGAGAAGCGAGAGAAAGAAGGTGGCGGCAATGGTCGGAGAATTACATGACATCGAGTGGCCCAACACGAGTCACGACATCGGCCGGTTAATCGCGACATGTCCGGTTACAAAGGGTGAAGGTCGCGACGGTTGGTCGCGACATCCGCGCTACGAACGGAAGATTGGCGACATCATCACCCGATGGTCAGCGACATCAAATGCGAAAAGTTAAGGTCGCGACAACGAAGCGGTGCGACACGGAAATTAAGCGAGGTCAGGCATCATTAAGTGGTGCGGTATCAATTGTGAATAAAGAAGAATTACGTAACATCATTTATTTGTCAGCGACAAGCGACTTCAGAAGATAATGGCGACACGTCACGACCCGACAAAGCCTGCGGCATGGCGAAACGGCAAAGGTCGCGGCGAGAATGCGATGTCTGACCTCAGCGTCAATGGGCAGTTCTTGAAGTCGAAAGAGATGCATCAGTGGGGTCGGCGAACCACATAATCTGTATTTGCACTACTAAAGGCAGCGGCTTGCACGCTGCGAGAAGTCTGTTCTTAGCGAAGGCTCACGTATTTTAATTCTTTGTTTGTTTTATTTTAGATTAGTTGTTCTTTATTTCAAATTTGGATCTGAATGTTATTTTGTTTAGAAATTTAGTGAGATAGAATTCTATTTTCCTTCAAATTACTGTCTGGTTGTTTGAATTTCAGACAAATTTTGGAATTCGAACTACATGATTCTATTTACCGGTTGCTTTCTTGATCGATAAGCTGTTGTATGAGGTGTAATCCGATTGATTTAGAAACCCGGCTTCCATTAGTTGTATTATTATCGAAATTATCTTTCTGAGAATTTTGTTCATTAAAAATTTGAACTTCGGTTGTAAATCTACTTCTTTGGTCTTATGTATTTTTACATTAGTGATCCCAATATCGGTGTCATACCAGATGCGGGATTGTCTGAGCTCGATTTCGAGGAGGCCTCACGGTGACACGAGAGGCATTCTGAGAGTAGTGAACAATTTACGAGGTATGTTAACTTGATATTGTTGATCTGGTGTGCTCTGTGAAATTAAAGCGATAAATCCTCTTCTCCTTGGAGGCAGTAGACTTTTTTATCAATTTAAGTTTCTTGCGAGAGAGTTACACTCTCAGTTCGAATAATAGATTCAATCAGAGTATTAGCAAAGATCTAATCAAGGAAAAGAATAGGCTATTCTAATTTTGAGGAAGAGAAACAGGTATAGTGTGAATTCATGCAATGACTTGTCTTAGGAGCCTTTAAGGTTTTGCGAGTCCATCATTATTGAGTATGAAGTATTAAAGAAGAAAAATACCCAAAACAAGGCAACTGATTAAAAGTAGTTATCTAACACTGCGTCTTGAGAGAAAGCGGTGAAGATTAGATAATGAGCGGTGGGAATTTGGAGAGATCAACTGCACTATCATATTCCTTGGACTAGTTAAATGCGTGGTTCGATAAGCAACATACGATCTGTCTGCGGAATTGATGTTTCACCAAATAGCTATATTTCAATGCTTCCCTTTAAAGATATTGATTCAGTCTAAATTTGTAATTTTATTATTTAGGTATTCAATTCATTTGTTATTAATTCAATTCTTTTTAGTTTTCATTATTTTAAGGCTTCTAGCGATTTCAATGTCTTAGTTTTAAAGTCGAATAGTGTGAAATTTGAATTATTGAGGGTAGTTGATTGATAATTCTTGAGATCTCTGTGGGATCGATATCTAGACTTAAATCATTTATTTTGTTCGGCTTTGTGCACTTGCGAGGATCTTGGATCAAAAGCGAAGAAATTTATCTAATCTTAAGGAAGCCTGGGATTTCAATAAGTATAATTGCAAAGAAATATAAACAATAAGTTTCATGGCATTATTCTTTGAAGAGTTGAAATGATAGTCCTTTGGTAATGGTGTCGTAAATTTGTATATATCTTTTGGTCCAACCAACAACAGGCCTAACGAAAATCCTTAGTTTTAAGCAAGCATACCGGTTAGAGGTATTCCGTACGTGCACGGTGGTGTTAGGATATCATTCATACATTTTAGATTTGCCTGGTCGACAAACTTAGTTCATGCATCATGGCATTTAAAGGAGGCGAGTGGCGCATCTTTGGAAGTATATAGGGTTAGCGCGCTAGCTAGATTATGGTGGGCCAAGGCCACCATATTTACCGGAAAAAGGGGAATTGAGCTAAGGCTCTTCCACCTAGGTGATGCGGAGACCCGAGGTCGGTCAGCCACCGGCCCACGGTTGGAAACCATGCTCGGGTGTTGCTAAGTGCAACCGCGGAAAGGCCTCCGGTGGTTGATGATGATTTGTAGCATGTTTTTATCTACGATTTTGAAATCAACCAGTGCAGAATTGAAGCCCCGGGCTCCGTGTTTATTTTAAAGTAGCGGTTGAGCTAAAATCTATTATTGTGAAAAGTTTTATAAACTTTTAAAGTAAGCAGTTGAGCAGGGCTCAGTGAAGAACATGAGTTGCATTAACTTTGCTCAAGCGATTGACATATCTATAGTATTTGTAAATTTATAACTTTTTAAAGCGAGAAGGGTTTATGAAAAGTTTATAAACTTTTAAAGCAAAGTAAAGCAAGCAAGCAAGAGATTTATGAAAAGTTTTATAAACTTTTAAAGAAAAGCAAAGTAAAGCAAGCAAGCAAGTATGAAAAGTTTTAGAAACTTTTAAAGCAAAGCAAGCAAGGTTTCTGGAAAATGTCTTGTAAAAGAGAGTTTTACAGTTTTGAGATATTTTCAGAAAAAGAAAACATTTTATAAAACATACACTCACTGAGCTCGTTTAGCTCATTATTTTGCTGTTTTAAAAACTATTTTCCAGTGCGAGCACCTTGGACAAGGAGCATAAATGGATTCTCGACTTTTGTGTCTGATCTTTAGTATTAATAATCTTTTGTAAGGAAATACTTTGAATTTGTATAGTAGGAGTATATGTATGTACATAGTGGAGTTTGTGAAAATGTGTTGAGCCCGAGGCTCTTTTGAAAGAACGTTACTGGTTGCCATATTTGGAAAAGTGTAAATTGTGTTTACAGGATTGGGAATATGTCCTTTATCTTGGATTGATATCTTTTGCGAATTTTTACAAAATCCTAAGTGGAGAAAGGAAAATTTACATACGAGTTTTGTGGCTTAATCTGGGCGACACGGGATTTCTAGTCGTTAGAAGTAGCGGCTGGGGATTTATGTGGAATTGTGGCCTTTGCGAGTTAGTGGGGGTGGGGGTGTGTCAATAATCTCGGATAGGTCTTAGGACATTGTCCATCTATGTAGTATCCGATGTCACACCATCTCCCATTCTGGAACCAACTTCTTCTTTGAAATCCTCCATATTTTCCATAGGTTGATGTTCCAACTGATTAGCTGATTTCTCCTCTCTCCGAATTCTTCTCAAAGTCTCTTCGATTTCAAGATCTAACGGTATAAGATTTTTAGTTCTCACTCTTTGCATGCAACCTAATGGTACCTGAAAATTCAAAGAAGAAAACTAAATGTCAAGACTTTTAAAAAAAAAAACAAAAATTGAAAATAAGAAAATTAAAAGAGATGTTTAAAGTACTAGAGTTGTACTTAGTTTTGATATTAGCATGGCTTCAGTAAACTCCCATAGCAATGCTTGAAAAACTTGATAGGCGTTTTCTGTGTTTTGTATTAAAATTACATGAACAGATATGCAATTTATGCCTATTCGCGCAAGTATACGCGTGTCAAGTAATACAATGTACTAAACTGTAAACTCCCACATGTTTAAATATCAATTATCGTCCAATTAATTTTACATCTTAAATCAAAGTATAAGAATGATAAACATAAAATGGTTATAATCCTTAGAAATAAAGGTTTTAGGTTTAAAATAACATTAAAAATGAATCAGGAACGTCGAAAAACCTTAAGAGTAGTCCTGGCCGAATTTGAGAGTGTAGTCGCGAAAACATGATTTTGAAGAAAAAGCCAAAAGCCGATGAGCCGGTGATTTTCAGGCTGTTGGTTAAACCAAACTTTCTTCTCTTCCTCAGATTCTCTTCATCACCACACTTTACACCTCTTGAAGCCCTAGGGATGCGTTGGAGAAGAAGAAGGAAGGAAGGTCGATCTAGGAGATTTAAGGGCAAATGTGATACAAAAGCCAAGATCTCCACCTTAGCAACCAAAGGATTAAGGTAGGGGTTTTTCTCGAATTCCTTACATTGAGGCTAGAGGTATGTATGCGTTTTGGGGCTATAAATGCTATTTTAAGGTGATGAAACCATTCTCTCTTTGTGCGTGGGAATGAGAATTTATTCTTAAATGTGTTCTTTGGGGATTGATTTCTAACTCTAGTGATTTGTGTGAGTAGAAAAATACCGTGGGTATGACCTCTTGTATTTTCTAACTATTTCTTGAATTGTTTTATGATTGTTTGTGGATTCTTAGAAGTTTTTCCAGTAAAATTGAGAATTATGGAAGGATTGGTAGTGAAATTGTTGGTTGGTAAATTAAATTTTCTGGTATGAGTGATTGGGAATCAGTGGGGATTCTTTATATAGTAAGGATTCTTCTATGGTGCTCTTTGTGATTAGACTCACTAGGACCCAGATTCACTCACTCGGACCCAGATTCGACTCACTCGAAAATGATTCTCCACAGAGGTTATTACATATTAGTGGAGTTTTACATAACATGGGGGATTATGATATATTCTGGGGATTTTCTTACATAACATGGGGGATTTTTATATGGTATGGGGGTTCTACTAGGGTGATCAACATGATTCAGACTCCCTCGGAATGGTTTCTTTATGGGGATTTCTATATAATATAGAGTACACATAATCTATGAACTTATTACCTAGTATGGGATTTTACATAACTTGGGGGGATTTTACATAACATGGGGATTTTACATAACATGGGGATATTACATATTATGGGGATTATTTTACATAACACAGGATTGTTATACTTTGATGTGAGGTTGCTTATCGCATGCTCGTCTATGCTTATACTTTCGAAGGTTTGCTTATAAGCATGCTTGAGAAAACCCTATTTTGATATATGAGGGGTTGCTCATACGCATGCTCATCCTATACTTATACTCGAGGTTGCCCATAAGCATGCGAGAAAACTACTTTGATATATGAGAGGTTGCTCAAATACGCATGCTCATCTATACTTATACTCGAGAGGTTGCTTATAAGCATGCTTGAAAACCTGCTGATATATGAGGAGGTTTATCATGCGCATGCTCATCCTATACTTATACTCAAGAGGTTGCTTATAAGCATGCTTGAGAAGAACCTACTTTGCTATATGAGAGGTTACTTATACGCATGCTCATCCTAAACTTATACTCAAGAGGTTCCTTATAAGGATGCTTGAGAAACCCTACTTTGATATATGAGAGGTTGCTTGTAAGCATGCTCATCCTATTCTTATACTCAAGAGTTCCTTATAAGGATGCTTGAGAAACACCTATGATGAATAGAGTTTATTGTAAGGATGTTTTGAGGAAACAAAAGAAACGGTTGGAAATGGTATGGGGTGAAAATGTTTATTATTTGTTTATCACATTAGCTCAGTGTACATTTACTTAAGTGTTTTCATATAAACTTGAGATCTATTTTCCAATGTCATTGTTTTTACTAATAGGTGTACATCTATGATATGTTATAAAAAAATAGAATGACATTTTAAATGCTACAGCGCTTGTTGGAGTTTAGGAGGATTTTCTACGGAGCCAGTGCTCACCCCCTACCCACATCCTTTTTCAGATTTTACCTTTGAGGAAGTGGTAGAAACAGTGGAACCCGTGCAGTGGGAGGCCCCGATCGAAGGAAAGTTAGATCCCGAGGTCCCTCCGGTGAAGGAATTCAGCTGAGGTCAAGGTAGAAAAAGAAGAAGGCCAGAGTTTTGCCTAGTTTAGGATTTTCTTTGTAATTTTCTGGATCGAATATCCAGTTTTGAAGATGTACAAAAGATGATATGGTGGTTAAGGCTTGGCTTACTCTTTTGTAAGGCTTGGCTTACTCTTTTGGGATAGTATTGTAAATCTTTTATGGATAAATAGGCCCAATGTTGTTAATGTATTATAATTGCGCAGGTAGTGTTTTGGGTAGAGTTCCCCGAACAAAGGAGACTCTGCCCGAATGTGGTTAAATTAAGGACCCTCAGTCAATTATGGATTTTATGAGTGCTCTCATGGTGTGAATGGGTTTTAGTATGTAGTGAAGTCCCAGGGGGTATTTGGGGCGTTACATAAACGTACAAAGATCGAATCATAAGGAGGAACGAGAAGCTAAGTACCAAAATTGGACTACCTCTTTAATATCCAAACGAATAGTTGTGATGATTTTGAACAACAATATAAATTAAAATACTAAGTAATAAAACTAGCAAGTTGATTACGCAAGTTAAGGGTTTCATAAGATAAAGAGGTTTTAGGGTTTTTGGTGCGATTAGACAATCCACCTATATCTAAACCAAAATTCTATTCTATTACTTAGTCCTCATCCTTCGATTCATGGATCTCCCGATGGTCGATGTCGATCTCTATGTCCGTCTCCCTCCGCTATCGTTAGCTCGTCACCTCTTAATGTGTGAACCCTGGATCATTAAGTCATTCTTCTTTAAAAACTCCGAAAGAGAGTGCTTCTGGATGCCAAACTAGGCTGGACCCACGAACAGGCCCAATGATGTCGCAACGTTGGGACGTTGCAACGTTGCAACGTTGGAGTAGGATCTTAATTCTTTTCTCTTTAGCCTCCAACATGCCTCAATTTGACCTACAATGCAAGATGGAACAACATATTAGTATATGAAACGAAAATGCTACTAAATTAATCATAGAAGAGATCTAAAACATACCAAAATCCGAGTACGTAATGAGTGTTTTTGGACACTCATCAATGATGTAATACGTTCCACACCAGATTATGAACCTTGCGAAATATGTAAAGATTTTATTAGACAACATGGTCTTAGATTGTCGTATAATCAAGCATGACATTTGAAGGAGAAGGCGAAAGAACAAATATATGAGGTTCCTAAAAACTACTATAAGTTATTGCCTTGGATGTTTGAGAGAATTGTTCAAACTAATCCTTGAACAATAGTTGAGCTGACACATTCCAATTATGGTCATTTTGAGCAACTATTCATTGCACATGCAATATCTATCCAAAGATTTGCAATAAGGTGCCTCATAATAATTGCAATTGACTTGTGCCACATGAGTGGACCAAATAGTGGTGCCTTATTCTCAATCACCTCATATGATGCTAATGATTACATGTTCCTGCTAGCTTTTGGGATTATGAGCTTAAAGAATTATGAATATTGGTCTTGGTTTTTAGTACACTTGAAGAAGATTGTTAGAGAGAAAGAAGTTGTTATTATCTCAGACAGGCATTCTGCTATTCTACGGAGTGTTTCTAAGATATTTAGAGCTGACAATCATGCCTATTGCTATCGACACTTAAAGGAGAACTTCAATACATTTATTTCAAGGCATAACACAAGAGGAAATAAGGAAAATAGCTGCCCTTCAATGACTTTATAGTATTGCATATGTGTGTAGGAATGAAGATTATGATGCTAATCTTTTTGAGTTATGAACCTACAATGAAACTTTAGCTAAATGGGTTGAAGAAAATTCACTTGACCATTGGGACATTTTGAAATTCACCAAAAAATTATGGGACAAATGACAACTAATCTTACCGAGTCATTCAATGCATGGTTTAAAAATGAACGCCATCAATCAATTGGTACTTTTTTTTGATGGAACACATTATTAAGCTCGATGGCATGTTAGTTAAGTATAAGGAAGAGTCAATGCATTGAAAGGGGTCTATAGGACCCAAAATTGAGAAAAAGGTTATGAAAAATATCACAAAGGGTGAAGGGTATGTAGTGAGTCCATTCATGAATAGTAGGTATGGTGTTTCAATTGGGAGAGTTTTTGTTATTGTGGACCTGATCAATAGAACATGCACTTGCAAGGCATGATGGATGTTCGAAATACCTCGTGAGCATTCTTGTGACGTTATCCAGTTAATTAGACAAAATGTGGTTAAGTTTGTTGATGGATGGTTCACATTTTCAAACCAAAATTTTATTTATAATGGTGAGTTTTATGGGATAGAGTCGCATGACATGCCAACTATTAGTAATGACGGCTTGGTGTAAAGTTTAACCAGTAACATTGTTTTCTCTCTAAAACCTCCACGTACGAAGCGAATGCTTGGTAGACCAAAGAAAAGGTACATAGAGTCTTAATTCCAAGACAAGCGGGTTGTGTATTGTTCTAGATGTAATATAGCTGGTCACAATTGTGTCACTTTCAAGAATCCACTACCATAAACAACTATGTTTAATAAGAATTCAATATTTTGTTTAATTTCAGCAAAGAATATTGTTGTTTTTTGTTTTTTGTAACCCTCCATGTGGAGTTTTTTTTTGTGTTTATATGAATATTGTAAATGAATAATTATACATTTTAATGCTTTTTCTTATTGTTGTATTGTTATGCTAACTATTCAACTAAGAATTGTTAAGATTGTAGGTGTTTATCCATTGTGTTATTTGTAAAGATAGATAGGCAACCAACATAGCCAAAAAAGGCAAGTTTTTATAGTCTATTTTCAAAGTCATTCATTTGCTATTGTTTTCTAATTGGAACTTCATATCATAGACTCATATAAATATTTGTGGGTGTAGGTGGACATGCGTTAATCACGATGTTCACCCAAAAAAATTCTTTAAAATCATTGGAATGTTATTTGAGGAGAAAAAACAAGCTATAATAGCTTTGGGCTTTGGGGGATTACTGTAGTTATCATGTAGAGAGGTTTGTTTCGATTTATGCCACTGGATCATTCAAGGTTGGCTTCGGTCGGTCAGAGTGCAGATCGGCGAGTCGTATCCGTCTCGAAGGTGGCATACCCGAGTCGGATACGGTCTGACTCTCATTTACAGAGTGAATCGACTAAAATCGGCAAAACTCGGTCGTTTCGATAGAGATTTCGAGTTGACTCGGTCAACTCGATCTTCTTAGAGAGGAAAAAAACCGATTCCTCATATTCTTAATTTGTTTTTACCCAACACAACAAAAAAAATCAAATTTATTAAAGATTTTTCTTCAAATAACTAAAAATCAAAACTTTTTGTGAGATACCTCTTCAAAATCACTAAAAATAAAAACTTTTTGAACCATGGAGGCTAGAGCAGCTGGCCGGCGCATTTGGGGTAGTCTTCGACCTGTTTGGAGACCATGAGGTAGCTTTTACAACTGACGATGACGAGGACTTGGTCTTTCTCTATCGCTTTGTAGTGGTGGTTAAACCACTACATGGCGCGTTGATAAGTGGAAACGGTCGGCGGTCGAAGGGTCCATGACAATGACCGTAGTTGTGGCGTTATGAAAGCCTATTAACAGGTGTATGCTTGAGGGTAGGAAAGACAAAATGAAGGGGTAGGGAGACGAAGGGGAGGGAGAAGTGAGAAAGAAGGGGGCAGTTTTTGAGAAATTTATTAAGGGAAAGTGGGTTACTTATTATTTTACTTAGTGAGATTTTATGTTTAATTTATAATATTGATATTTATTTTGAAACAAATATCAATATTTTATATTAATAAATTATTATTTAAATTAATTTAAAGATGAATTTGAAGATAAAGACTAAGTACTTTTAAATATCTAATAACATATATTATTATAATAATTATAATTATTTTTATGTATTGCTTTTGTTAAAACCACTAAATATGTAGGTGAGATGGCTGAGATCTCTCCTATCTTAACCAAAGGTCTCGAGTTCGAGCCTCGGGAATGCAGTTGTGTTATGTGGTAGAGCTTTATTGCTCTTGTGGTCCATCCTGACTCCAATAGGGATTAATCTGGGTGTAGTATGATTTAAATTTGTCTTTCATATGTGCACGGACCCGCTCAAGACACTTCATGACCTGACAAAAAAAAAAATTGCTTTTGTTAAATAAAATTAATTAAAATTTTTAAATAACTAATTGCAATTAATTAAACTATTATTTTAATTTTGTATGTACTATTTAATTAATTTTATAATATGTATTTCTAACAAATTATATTATAATTTTTAATTCTTTTAGTAGATATTTTATAGTTATTTAAATAATATTAAACATAAAATAAATTTTATTTTATTAGTTTAAGTCAATTACATATATGCTCTAATAATTTATATAATTTTTTATAATTTTTCAAACTCTATTTATTTTAATTTACGTATGAAGTAATATCAAGCCGATACACAGGCCCGTCGTTTCGGGACCCTTGAGTCGATGATCGTCTGACTTTAAACCATGGGATCATTACTCACTATGAGGTTTCATACCATCGCCTAGTGCTAGGACCTAATAAATTAGTTAATATTACTGTACAATATGTTAATGATGTCTTAGGAGTGCCTTATGAAGGCATTGACATCAATTTAGTCAAGCAGAGATCTACGCCTAACGGGAAGTAATATTTAAAAGATATTACGAGAGATTTGCTGAATCAGCCTGTTAAGGAGCAGTTCTTAAAATCTTTTTTGATTTTTGCATGTGCTACAATACTTGTACCGAATACCAAGCAGGAGGGTATTTGAGATATATGGGATCAAATTTCGGCTGGTGATCTATCAGTTCAAAGGAACTGGGCTAGCTTAGCTTAATTTATCTTGAGAATGACATCCATGAATTCCAAACAAGCGAAGGATCATGGTTCCGAGGGTGCATACTATTCTTCTAGGCAAGTGATTGGTTTTCTTGTGTTTTTTACTAAGTTAATTTTTAATTTTATCACCATACAATCCTAATTGTATCATAAACAGTTGTGGTATGTATCATACTCCACCATGCCGGCCATGGTAGGTGCTGCATGGATGGATGATTTGATTAAGCGTTATCTAGCTGAAGAAAAGAAATATTTTGGTGGCTACGAATGTGTAGATGTAAGCTTTTTTCTAATATAAATATATTACCATATATGTTACTATTGGAATAAAAGAAGATAAGGATGCTAATAAGTTATTTCTTTATATCTTAAGTTCCTTGATCAAAGTCCAGTAAAGCACAACATTGGAGCTTCCACCTCAAATGCAAATGATTCAATCATGGTATTAGATTATCCTCATTCTAGGTGTTTTTATTGTGTCCTATATTTCATCAATGTGTTTATAATTTGGATGGGGTTATGTAGGGTATTTAAGAGATGTAGGTTGCAAAGGTTGATAAGCTGATCAACAAAGTAACAAAGTTGGCAGAAGATGTGAGAATTTTAAAGTCTGAAAAGGGAGTTCTCATTGCTGCCACATCTCCCATTGCTGCCACACCTCTCGCTACTGCCACACATCCCGTTGCTGCTAGAGTTCCCATTGATGCAACACCTCTAG
The DNA here is from genome assembly GCA_016808115.1 of Tetrastigma voinierianum. Lineage (NCBI taxonomy): Eukaryota > Viridiplantae > Streptophyta > Magnoliopsida > Vitales > Vitaceae > Tetrastigma > Tetrastigma voinierianum. Next base: position 176,471 of record JAEQBH010002669.1, on the reverse strand, counting down.
TCGGTGCCACACCTTCTACTATTGTCACATCTTCATCTGCAAATACCCTTAACATGCCAACCAATGATGGTTATTGGTATAATTCTCATGAAGGTGGTGGAGTGCCTAATGATGGAAATGATGGTCATAGACACTCATTCCCTGCAAATGAAAATAATTCAACACCCAGGGAAATGGATGAAGTTATAGGGATCGTTGATGAACCATCAGATGTGGGTGTTGCAATCAAAGCTCAGTTGAGGGAAAAGATAAGGGGATGGGAAAGTGAATAGCGAGAAGGATTGCCGCTTATAATCCTTATTTATACCACAATGTATTAAGCAATTCTGACATCTCACAAGAACGAAATGATCTATTGTTGATTATGGCTTTGCGACAAATATGGATGGGGAGTAAGTATTGCACTGCAGTTATTACCCTTTGGCAAATATTTTGTTGCTTTGTTTGCTAATTCTTCTTAATTTCTTACAGTTAGTTGATGTGAGAAATGTACGACATGTTAATCACTAGGGGAGAACTAGCATGTCTTAATGCCAATCGTTAACTGCGTGGTAAGAAAATTTGTTATAATAAATCCATTATCCATGGAAATTTTGGTCTTTTAATCAACAAGTGTGCCGATGTATTAAATTACTTTGATGATAACTTCCTAATAATTACTACTGTGGCTTGCAAGCTAAATGCAGAACAGGATGTTCCTCGATGCATTCATTACTTTGATGTGTTATTTGAGGTACATTTTTGGACATATCAATCATCTTATATAACTATATTTTTTTTTATTATTTAGGTTATTATATCTAATTGACTATATTTACTAGGCCGTGTTGGCTAAAATGCTATCAAAATCAAGCAAATCCCAGTACATCCGAAAATGTAAAGATCACCTTAATTTGAAAATTGATCGAAACACTGATTTGACTAATTGTAACATGGTATGAAGTTGTAGTAAATGTCTACTTGTTTACTTCTTTATTCATTAGGTTTCTAATCATAAAGATGATTGTTTGTTAAAACAATACTTCATTCTCGTTTGTCGAAAAAATCATTGGCACATATATGTTATAAACATTCTCGCCAAAAGGGTCGAGGTGTTATCATCGACTCTAATGACAAGGGGGAGAACTGGTTCCAATGCATTAGTATATTTGTCCAAAGCCATATCAAGAGCATTTGCATGCGGATGTGGACATCTCATCATTCTGCCATGTATATCCTGACGTTGTCAGTCAAACAAATAGTACTAACTATGGTATATTTGGTATAAAATATATGGAGATGTGGAATGGAGTGACACTGGTAGAGTCAATTGCTCGGGTAAGCCCCACACTAGTCTATCTACATATAATTATAACTCTGATATGAGTAATTTTGATATGGGTAAAAATACTGATTGTTGTGTGTTATATTTCTATTAATAGGATAAAACATCCCTTTACATATTGCAACTTGCAGTGATACATAAAACAAATACAGAGAGAAGTTCATTCGCCAAACACGTTCCTGAAATTGTGTTATGGATATTATTGATTATTTCAATGAATTGTTGTGAATTTGGGATATTTGGATGGTGTTATGGATTATTTTATGGAAAATTTGTATGTATTACAATTTGAATAGTATATTATGGATTACTTTATTGCAAAGTTAAGCTAAATGTGAAGTGCAACTGGTTAAGGTAAAAGTTGAAACAGGGTTTTTTCGACATAGCAATTGGGATACTATTCCCGAAGAAATGTATTGTTGTGAAGTTAGGATATTATGAATTGCTTTTTTTTTTAAACTTTTTAAGGTAAATTACTTTGCTGAAACAAGAATGACTCCAATTGTTACTAATTTTTGGTAAATGATAGATGATGTAATATCGTTAATTTCTTAGGTTAAATCCAACTAAAAAAACCGTCATAACTTGCGAATTTCACAAGAATTAGTCGACCGACACATATATAATAGTGCATCCGATCGATGAATGCTATTGATATGACATATATGCCAAGTTCAGTCGATCGACAACTATATGAAAGGTCGACTGGTCGAGTATTATCACTGTCCACCATAATGATAATACTCAATTAGTCGACCGGGAGAGTTGATACTACTCTACTGGTTGACCAACTCCCTTGTCAATTTGTCCTGTTTTATATAACAGGTCAACCGGTCGACCATGTACTACTCAATAACCCAAAAGATAGAAATACAAAAAAAAAAAAGGCATACATCTCAAGTTATCTCAAGTTTTTACCCAAAATATAGGAATATAGGTTTATCATAATGTTAGTTCGTATGATAAATGGTGATAGTTAAAAACCTTACAAAATACACCATGGCTCCAACAATCTTATAGAAAATTACCATTAACTGCTACATCTTCGCAAGTGACTCAATCCAATGGCGGTGGTGGAGGACAAATAGAGATAACTAAGGCAATTAGCTCCGAATGCTAAAATGACAATTGGTTCATCATATTGGATAATTATGCAATATCTGATGAAACTCTATTCTCAAACCGATCAATCCCTAAGTGTAGCTACTCAAATTGGGAAGCCAAACCTGTCTCATCGCCAGAAGTTGGTGCATCTTTTTATTCATTATATGTATGAAGTGGGGGTGTGTTTAGTCTTACATCAGTCATATCACGCTCTGTATCTTCCTTATCATAAATCGGACGAAACCTATGAAGAATCAGTGGCTTTCTTGAACTTCATTAGGCCCATGGACATATCATTATAAGTGTTATAAGGTGATGGCTCATTGACTTCATCACCAAGGGTGAACTCAATATCAAATGCTTTGAATACTCTGGTCATAATGCGTCCATATGGTAGAATACGAGTTTTACTTTCACAACATGATGCCATGTGATTCATGATGATATAACCAATGTTCAAACGACAACCAACTATTATGGAATAAACCAAGAATGCTTCAAGATACGAAACCTCATTCATATGGCCACCTCGTGGCACCAAAGAGTAAGTCATAATGTGATGCAATACACGGCTAGTAGGCATTAAGCTATGCATATTCGGCTTCCCATGCCTCTACGAAACCGGTGCCCCACATTAAAGCTGAATAGCATCCCCAACTACAAAACCCTTAATATCAGGCTAACTCTTTGACCTTATACTCTCTCTCCATTTGATTGAACTCTAAGGATTTCATATATCTTTTCTTCATTAAACATTATATTTACTCATCTCAGTGAGTTACTAATAGTGATTGGTCCTCCTACATGAACTACAACATTGGAATAAAATGCTCGAATCAATTTAGGATAAATTTGTTCCTTTATTGTCATAATTGGTAACCATCCTATCTTCAAAAAATATTCTCTAAATCTGAATTGGTTGAGCTAAACAAAATCCATGTCTCTACCCAGAAGAATTGTGCTATTAAAGAAGTAACTCTTACTAGGTGCCATAGTAATTGTCCAAAACCTCAATTTCCCAACACCTGATATCAATTATTGTCACTATTAAAAAATAAACATAAATATTCAAGCATAATTTGCACAACTATTGTACACAAAACAAAAGGGAAAACAAATTTACATACTTAGCACAACTCTTGTACCTAAGGTGTATATGGGTTGTACCCAACATACAACATTATTGTACTCAATTTTTACATAGCTTTTACCTTGTACCTAAGTTCTACTATTTGGAGAGGGTTAGCAGCAATGGAAATCAAGAGAGCATATAAGAAAATGAAACATTAATTTTCCAGCAAAAAAATTCGATTTTTAGAAAGGGGGTTGCAAGAAATGAGAAAGATAACAAATGATTCAATATTTATGTTGAGAAAATGAAATGGCAGGAAATCAAGCTATAATCTGCTTCTAATTATCAAATGGGTTAAGGGAAAACTCTTTCTTAGAGCAAGAGTGAGAAAGAGAGAGAGAGATAGAGATATGTTTTAGGGAATAAAACTAACCATGAAGATGTTTTAGGTGATCGGAACTCCTCCTTGCCGATCGGAACTCCTCCTTGTAGATTGGAAATCCTGTTTTGCTAGCTGGAGCTCTTCGTGCAAATGGTAGTTTTGGAGATGAAAGTAATGATCTCTTAGGGCTTTTGATTTTCAATTAAGACTTTTTTTGATTTGGGAATTAAAAGGGTCTTTTGAGAATTCTTTGCGGTTGTTGCATGTGCCTTGCACATGGAGACTTCTTTATCAAATAGTCTTTGAAGTGTTGGACTAGGCCTCAAATAAAATTCTTTAGGCCTAATTTTTCAAATATTCCCATATTGGGACCCCATGGCATAGTTTTCCCATAAAAAAAAAATGTTTCAAAGTGGTTGACGGATTAGGGTAAGGTGCAAATCCCCCCTCGGGTTTTTCTCTTAAATATCCGCCACCTCGAGCTTTTTTTGGTCAAATAGGCCCCATACATTTCAGCCCTGCTTAAGCTCAATTAGCCCACATACGCTTTGGGCGTTAAATGTCAAAACTGATGTTATCTTGGTTGTCAAACTAGCCATTTAAGCAACTGGCATGACAATTTTTGCTAATCCAACTTAAAATTTTAGGGGCTTCTAATTTGGGGAGATTTAAAAGCTTTATTTCACCATATTCCGCAAAAAACCTTTTTGGGCCAAAGAAAACCCTAGGCTTTTTGCTTGTTCATCATCTTCTTCGTCAATCGTCTTCTTTCTTCATTATCTTCATAAATTCATTTTTTTCAATCCTTTTTGGGTTAAAAACCAAGACCAAGTTGAGGAACCTGACTCGACGGCTATCCAAATGAGCTTAGGAACTCAGTGTTGTCCTAAACTAGGACTAGATTCGAAGAAACCAAAATTAGAAAAAATCAGAGACCACTGAGTCATTAGTAAAGTCGGAGCCGATGTTCGATTTTTGACACTTGGTCGGAAGAGGATATTGCTATGTTTTTGGTGATGCTTTCAAGGGATACATGGATTAGAAGCGATGAAGATCAAATGAAACATGCAAGAAAGTTTCCCCATTCTTCCAAGCTTCTCCAATTGAAAAGGCTTTAAACAAATCCAACAGAAAGAAGATCAAACCCAGCTTTGAAGAAAAATCCAAAATTGAAATCTGAGGTAATGTGAAAAGTTATGAGTTCAGGTTCGACCAAGCATTAGGCGGGCATGAGATCACACATCCTTAATAATTCAACCCCCACAACAACACCATAACAATCGTTGTCGCTACTACTGCTGCAAATTTTGAGAAATTCTAGAATGGGTTGATGACCCATGTTTCCATCATCGAAAAAAATGAAATTCGACGATGCTTTGGAGAATATTTTGGCCAAATAAGAGAGACCCAAATGATGAAATGGCAAGAATTTTGCTTCCCTAAGGTTGTCTTTGGCTAGAAGGTTGCATTTCTACCAAAAATTGGTAGAGATGAAATTAGGGCAAAAAATTGTCACGTCAGCTGCTAACATGGTTGGTTTAACAACCAATGTAATGTCGTTTTTGACATTTGACGCCCAAAGTTATGGCAGGGGCTAATTTGAGCTTTAGGAAAAACGTGTGAGGCCTATTGGGATGAAAAAAAAGTTTGAGGTATAAGTGAGATATTTGGGAAAACCTGAGGGGTTTTTTTTTTGCACATTTACCTTGACGGATTAAGTACTATTTTGTTTATTTGTAAAATCAATAATTGTTTTTAAAAGAAAATTCCTAATTTTTTTTTAAATTAATATTATCTTTATCAATTTTTTTGTTTGAAAGAAAAGAAAAAACCCCTCGAAGAACAAGGGGGATTCATTAAGATAATCAATTGAGAAAATAATCATTAAAGTTGAAGCTTCAAGCCAAAAGGAGGGGCTACCGAAGCGAGCCGCCAGTGCTAGTGCATGGGTTGCATGGTTTGCTTGTCGCCTTATTAAACAAAGTGATACATCATCATCCATGGAAACTAAGCTCCTACATATTATGAAAGAGAATTATTTTATTATTGAGGGAGTTAAGGTATATATATATACCAATATAAGGAAGAAAAGGAAATAGCAAAAAGCCAATAAAAGGAAACCCTAAATATACTCTAATACACCCCCTTAAGATGGTATGCCAGAATAACACTAATCTTGTTGCATAGGGAAAAGAGGCAAGATCGACATAGAGGTTTAGTAACAACATCAACAAGCTGGTCACCAGCGGAGATATGAAGAACACGCAGCTCAGACAACTGAACCAGGTCACGAACAAAATGATAATCAATCGCAAGATGTTTCATGCGAGAATGAAAGATAGGATTACCTAAGAGATAAGTGGCACTAAGGTTGTTCGAGAACAAGGTAGGCAGCAACTGCATTGGTGCAAGAAGTTCCGACAACAGCGATTTCACCCATTGCAATTTCGTAGCGGCAGCGACAATTGCATGATACTTAGCCTCAGTGGAAGAACGAGCAATAAGGCATTGCTTTGTAGAACTCCAGGAGATTAGATTAGCACCAAGGAAAATAAGAAAAGCCCTGGTGGAGGCACGATCATCTGGGTTACTAGCCTAGTCTGCAACAGAGAAATTGTGCAATGTTAGGGGAGTGTCTGCAAGAAGACGAATACCAAGGGATCTTGTGCCATTAAGATAGCAGCAGAAGTTTGATCGCTCCCTAATTGTGCTCGGATGGTGCGTGCATAAACTATGAGAGTTTATTCACGACAAAAGAAATATCTAGGCGAGTCATCTGGAGATGCTGGAAGCCACCAACCACCTGTCGGTGCATGGTGGAATTTATCGGAGCAGAACCATCTGTAGTAGTCAGATAAGTACTGATGGCAAGCGGGGTAGAGACAGGTTTGGAGTCGAGCATGTTATGTTTGCTCAGAAGACCAATAACATACTTTTACTAAGATAGTAGAAGACCCGTCGAAGTGGTCAAAACTTCAACTCCACAGAAGAACGATAGCACCACAAGATCCTATGTGGAGAATTTAGAGTCAAGTTTCTGGATATTATTATCGACAAGGGAGGGGTCATTGCCTGTAGTAATCAAATCGTTAACATAAACCAGGAAATAGAGGAGCTCATCACCGTGAGAGTAAACAAAGAGGGACGAGTCTGCACGGGATGTGAAAAAGTCGAGCACGAGTAGGAAGGTGCAGAGCGCTTGGTACCAATCCCACGGAGCTTGTTTGAACCCATAAATAACCTTGTGTAAATGACAAACATGATGTGGATAATGGGTGTTTCACATGCCCTGCAGCTGCGCCATATAGACCTCCTCCATCAGATGCCCATTGAGAAAGGCATTGTTGACATCAAGTTGGTGAATTCCCCACTTGCAATTAAGGGCAATCCTAAGCACATTACAGACGGTGACGGGATTTATCACTGGACTGAAAGTCTTGTGAAAATCATTGCCCGATTGTTGGTGAAAGCCTTTAGCAACAAGGCGAGCTTTATACCGTGCAATAGTGCCATTAGGATTTTGTTTGATGCCAAACACCCATTTGTTGCCCACTACATTCTGCCTCGGTCTATAGGGAACTGATGTGAATTTTCTATTCGATGAGAGCATCATATTCTTCTACCGCATCTTTGAACCCACTTAGGATCTTGCAGGCTTGGGCGGCTTGGTGTAAGGTTCAGTGACAAGTGTAGTGATGGTGGTGAGGGCAGATTTCAAGTTGGGTTTGAGGATGGCATTTTTAGAGCTGATTCACATGGGATGAAGGTTAAGTGGGGGAGAGGGACTAGTTGAAGGTGAGAAAGGGGTTGGACCTAACATGCTAGTAGATGGAGAAGGCCGTTGGAATGGTGTAGGCGAGGTCGAGGATGTAGGTCGGTAGGAGGACGGGTGGGTGTTGGTGATGAAGGGAATAGTTCGAGTGACCTCAGTGGTATGGGGTAGGGGAGAGGCAGCTTGGCGGGAGGACAAGTGTGGTGGTGTTACTGAAGAGAGCAGTTTGAGTGAGCTCGATGGTATGAGTAAGGGAGAAGCAGCTCGGCGGGAGGACGGGTGGGGTGTTGGTGATGAAGGGAGCAGTTCGGGTAAGCTCAGAGGTATGGGGAGGGGAGAGTTGGATAGTCGTATGAGAGGAACAATGAAACAGGGAGTGCAGAGGTTGTGTCTATTACCTGTGTGGTGGAGGTAGAGAGAAACACGAATGGGAATTCATTTTCCACAAACTTGACATGGTGGGATAGAAAGATTTTTTAGGGTAGGTCAAAATAGAGATAGGCACTCTAAGTGAGGGAGTAACTGAGAAGGACACAAGATCTAGATTTGAGATCGAGTTTGTGGGAAGAATAGAGATGCAACCAGGGAAAACACAAATAGCAGGACCTAAGAGAAAGACCAACTTTAGGCATTCTATTTATTAAATAGATAGTCGTAGAAAATGCATACGGCCAGAAGGTGAGAGGGATGGATGCCTGATGCATTAGAGTAAGACTCGTTTCGACAAAATGTCGATGTTGATGTTCAGAATACCCATTATGTTCAGGAGTGTGGAGAGGTGTAGTGAGATTGGTTATACCATGGGTCGCAAGAAAGGACTGAAAGACTAAAAATTCGCCCCCATTATCTGTGAAAAGTGTTTTAATGGCGATGGTGAAATAGTTTTCAACAAGTTGCTTAAAGGTAACAAAGGTGGAATGAACATCCGATTTTCGACATAACGGGCATAGCTAGATATACTTTGTGTAGTGGTAAACAAAAATAACATAGTAGTTAAAACCATCAGAAGATGAGATAGGTGAGGTCAAAACATAAAAAAAAAATGACATCAAGAGGAGAGGAAGAGGTAATGCTTGATTTTTGCAAAAGGTAACTTGTGGCTTTTATTAATATTGCAGGAGGTACAAGAAAAGGACCATAAATGGTCCTCGAGAAAGGAAATATTCAGAACACTAAGAAATTTGCAAAAAATATGTAAAGACAGATGACCTAGACGATTATGCCACATGGAGATAGCAGAAAATGTGGACCAAACTGAAAAAGACAGAGCTAGGGTGGAAGGCTAGAAGAGGGTGACTTGACGATGTGGGCACCGTCTCTACAGCATTCACGGGCAGTGACCCCATGTGTGATCTTGCACCTAGAGTAAAGAGTGAAAGCGGGACATTAATAAGGTTATCGGCACAGGCGGAGACTAAAATGGGGTTTTAGACATTTGGGCACATGCCAACACATTGGTAAATGGTAAAGGGTAGGAGAGAGGTAAGGGTGAAGGAGATTTGAGTGTTGCTTCTCGATAAACTGTACCATCACCAATAGGAACATGGTCAGAGGTGGTGTACGATTGATGAAGGGCCAAGGTAGTAAGATCCGTGATCACATGGTGAGAGGCGCTCGAATCAATGACCCAATCTGAAGAATTATCAAGGTTGGAGTAATGGACTGCAATGTGGGCATAGGGTGTAGTGAAGGTCAGGCTTGGAGCTAGGGCAAGGGCGGGTGGAAGAGTTGCAAGTGCCAAGGTGGATAGATAACCGCATTGCCGAGCAGAGTGCTTGGATACACCATAAATTTGACAACGCCCGAGGTAGCGACTATGCCTAAGCTAGGTTGGTGAAGCTGGATGCCGTGGAGACAATAAAGGAGGAGCTGGTTAGTAGAGGGGTGTTAGGTAGGGGCCATGACTGTTGAGATTAGGCATGGTTCCATCCGCCACGGTTGTTCGGCCAATGATTTGATGGAGGGCCAGGTGAAGTAACCAAGGCAGTGGCCAGAGTGGAGGAGGGCAGTGTTGAAGGAACCAAAAATTTCATTTGGGCCTCGTAACTAAGTAGTTGCTTAAACAATTTCTCAAAAGTAACTAGAGTTGCCCGAGCTTGTAGAGCATGAGATATGTTTGAGTAGGCTAGGCCAAGGCCGTTCAAGACACGGATGAAGAGCTCATCAAAGTCAATTGAGACATTCATAAGGGCAAGAGAGTCAATATTGTGTTTGACATCTTGCATATACTCGGCAATAGTTCGATTACCTTGTTGAGGACTGACAAGATTATAGCAATGGTTCATAATCCGTCCTCGTGAAGGAGAGGCATATGTCTTTTCGAGAGTAGTCCATGCAGCATGAGATGTGGTGGCGGTAGAGATAAAATGCGCTAGAGTGGCAGATAAGGACCTAATAATTGCATTGAGAAGCAATTGGTCTTCTTTGAGCTAGAGAATATGGTTCGGATTCAGGGAGGGGGATGCGGCATCTGGCAGAGTTATCACTATCGGAGGACACGACTATGAGCGTCGACGAATCTAAGTAAATCATACCTGAATAGAAGAAACGTGAATTGGAGCCACCACGAGGAATAATTCGTGCCTATGAATTTTAGCGGTACTTGAGCATTGACATTGAAACAATTCGATTAGGGCGTATCGGTCCGGGTTCACGCCGGACGAGGAGGTAGCAGCGACGGAGTGGTGGAAGAAGACTGGTGTCGACCATTTGTGACATATGCGGGGTTGGCTAGTGTTAGTTTTTTTTTTTTTTTTTTTGGCTGTTAAGCTTAGTGCTTTGATGCCATATTATGAAAGTGACTTATTTTATTATTAGGAGGTTGGGGTATATATATATATATATATATATATATATATAGATATATACCAATATAAGGACAAAAAAGTAATAATATAAAGCCAATAAAAAGCAACCCTAAAGATACTCTAATACTACATTCATCTATAAAACAACTAAAGTCTGAGGAATCTGCCTTGAGAGAGTGGAATGCATCAACCACCGATTCGCCATATCTCGATGCAGGTGATAGACCCACTTTGTTGCTTCTCTGAGTGCAAGTGCTTCAACATCAACTGGTGCAAGGCCACCCCGAGATCGTCTTAGACATGGCTTGGACCAGTTCTCCCTCTTCATTTCTAATAATGCAGCCCACCCGTATCTGAAGAGTGTCCTGGAAAACGGCACAGTCGACATTGCATTTGATCCGCCCTGGACTCGGCCGTAGCCACTTTGAGACACCATTGGCTTGTCATGGCTGCTGGTCGTGCTGTTCTTCTGCGCTTGGCGCCAATCCCTCATAATGTACAGCCCTTGCCGAGCTGCAATCATGGGTACGTGGTAGAGGGTGTTCCGTCCAGATATGTGCATTCCTTTGCTTCTAGGTGACCCAGATTGAGAGCCACATTAATGCTATTTTGGTGGGATGTGGCATTGTTGCAAAAGAGAAGTGTGTGGGGAACTGTCTCAGGTTCTTGATGACACAACGGACATAGCGGATCAACTTGCATGCCTTAACCTCGACAGACATCCCAAGCATGCCCGCCACAGGAAGATTTTAATGCGGGGTGGCAACTTTAATAAGTTCCTGATGGCTAGCCAGTTACCAGGGTAACTTGTGGTATCCAGGGCAATCCGTTGGTTCATACAAAGCCTATACCTTGATTATTTAACTGAATACATGCCATTTTTTTACATGGTGCCATATAAGATGATCTCCCCCGTAGCTGATGAGGCTGGAGTTTGCGCTATAGCCTCTACATCCTTGGGCAAAACAACTCTTGAACTAGTTCATCTTTATCAATTATATATTATAGTAATTTGTTCTTAAGAGGATTGGAGCTTGAAACCTTCCCGTTCCACTCATTTACCACTTGTGACATGACTAATGGCTAAAATTTTTGGTACAAGTAGAAGAATTATCTATTTAATTTTTATGAGGGGAGGGAAAATGCTTTTTAGTATAATTTGTTTATTTTTTATGCTTTAGCCTGTTGTTCTGCATAATTTTTTATAATGACGATACTAATAATAATTACTATTATTGTTGTTAGTTATTCTCCATAATTTTTTATAATGATGATACCAATAACAATTATTATTATTATTATTGTTATTATCATTATTATTATAAGAGTATGTGAACAATATCTGAATTTATGATATCATTTTAATTTGTTTTAAAAATATTAAGTGGTTTTCATTGTACTTAAAATTAGAGAGAAAATGTGCAAAAAAACCCCTAAATATTATACATGATATCCTATTTACACATAAAACTTTTTTTCGATCTAAAAAGGTTAGTGCAGTTTACTCACGTAGTCAAAATTAGCCCATGTCACGACTCAAACAGTTAAAGCGATCAAACGATGTTAAAGATGTCCACATGACATGCGAAACCCACTCTCCACTCTCCTCTCTTCTTTTCCCTCCTCTTCCTCACCGTTGGACCTAAACCCCCACCCACCCACCCAACCATTTTAAAAATTTTTTTACTCTTCATTTTTATTAAACTTTATTTTAATTTTTTAAATATAATAAATAAAAATTTAAAATTTATTTTAAAAATATAAATAAATTATTCTTTATTTTAAATCTAATAAAAATTGTATTTTAATTTTTAAAATCTACTAAATGAAAATTTAAAATTTGTTTTAAAAAATATAAATAAATTATTCGGTTATCTTAATTTATAAATAATTTATTTTCAAAATTCATTTAATTTTTAAATCTACTAAATGAAAAATCGGATGAGTTTGAAATAATATTTTAATATTACTTGATTTTTATCAATTTCAAACTCATTAATATGATTTTTTATTTAGTAGATTTGAAAATTAAATGAATTTTAAAAATAATTCATTTAGGAATTTGGAATAACCTGAATGAACTATTTATATTCATGAATTTTTGTTTGTTTGAGTGATTTTAAAGGTGAGATAAAGAATTTGGAATTTTATTTAATGGATCTCAAATAAATCATTCTTATAACTACAAAAAATAAGTGATGCCTTTAGTCAAATTAAATTAAAATAAAGTACAATCAGTAAAATTAAAAATATGGTTGTGAGTGTGGGGTTAGACTAGGCTGAGTCTGGTGGGTGTCACCGGTGGGAGGAGGGAAGTGAGTTGTTCTGTGTTCTGATAAATTTATTTGCTTCTTACATCTGTTTAACTATTGATCAATAAATATTAGACCCAATTTGGGATACGAGAGTAAATAGTAAGAGCCTATTTAAATCGAAAAGTTTAAGGTATAAGTGAGATATCGAGTATAATACTATAGGGATTTTTACACGTTTTCCCTAAAATTTAAGGGTATTGAATTTGATTTCATACACCCTAGCGACCTTACTGATATAGAGGTTAAAGAAGAAAAAGAAAAAAAATTCTAAACATGGTTTTTTTAGGAATGGACATTGAATAATTATATAATCAGTTTATTATATGGAATGGAGAATATAAAGTTAAAGATTTTGACTACGAGAGAATTGTTAAAATAATGGATTAAATACGGAATCATCTATTCATGAACATGAACGTTTATACGGTTTCTAATCCAAACAAAATAATCTTAAAATACATGTCAAAACATTAAGAATAATAATATTACAACAAATGCGAAAACATACCTGGATCCATAGGTAATTGATGATTATGAGTTAAGATCTTCTTGTATATCACGTATATCAGATATTTTGTAGTACCCAAAACCTAGGGGTCCCGTTGACCAGCATCCCGGCTGCGGAAACGTGTGTCTCATATCATGAGACCCATACATGAAGTAAAATGACTAATATGGCCCCGTCATATCTTTCATTATATGGTTGCAAGACCATACATTTCTATAGATCGAGTTATTACATCACTTCTAATACAAAACATATATTAAAATAGTTCGTTTCTAATATACACAAAACAATCAAGACCACGGTTCGGCGCTTCATAATCGGCCTCTAAGGAGCGTCGTGCACTGTACGTCTGTGCGAAAGGGGGGTCTACGGCCAGAGTGAGCTAACACCAGTAGGGATAAAATCTATAAAATTTATTTCCACTAGATGCGGCGTATAAATGATCGTTTTAACGGTCTGACCAAACAGCCAATCTGTGCATACATGTTATCCTATCATGGAAAAATCTACATGCATGTATGAGGCGACCTCTATGCCCAATCTGGGTCGACCTCCCAGGCCCACCACGATACAAGTGCCAATGGGAAATCGATGTTGAGTCGGTTTAAACTCCGTCTCTGCAGTAGTCTATGTGATATTTATTTAATCGTTTCACGTCTTTTTGGGCAACAGAACTTTTCGGGGTCTCACCGCGGGTCTCACCGCGGGTCTCTTACACCCTCCAGAGCATTTTGGACTCCTTAGGTGGATCTGTTTGTCTAACAGGTTTTGGGGTTTTTCACCGGGGGGGGTATCTATCCCTGCACTACGCTGACACATTTCATTTTTCCATTTTCATTTAACCTTTGTGGAACTCAATTGGACTTGTCCCATTCCAGAGCCACACGTTCAGCACCAAATGCGGGTCTTGAATCGGTACCATATGCTCTCATGTAATGTGGTATTCTAGCACACCAATGCAATGCAATTTTACATTGTCTTGCACTCGAACCCATGACCAATGTATGAGGCCTCTACATGGGCATTACCGTACACTATGTGTGTGCTATGAACACTTATGTCTAATGCATCTGACATTTCATATGTCGAGTTCAACATCTGACAAACATCACAGTCATGTTAATATTCCACACATTCAAATCGGTATCACACTTAAAGCACTACATCCTTTTCTATCATTTAGTTCATTTCATATCAACATCTTCTAAGCATGTATTAACATAATTCCCACCATTACTTGAGCAAGTAATGCCACGAGCAGTCCTGCATGTTGTCATGCGTGGAAGCCAAATTCTGCAAGTTTTTCATACATACAATAATACCCCAATGAGTTTCTTTGATCCTAAAAACCAAAGATTCTGTATTAGTTATGCACTTGGCCCAGGAATTCTGCATGTTTTCATTCATACAATAATACACCAAACTGAATTCTTCAGTCTAAAAACCCCAGAACATTCTGCATGTTAGTCATGCATACAATATCTGTGGCCAGGTTTTCTAGCACAGTCCTAAACACCCAAAACATTACGCATATTAGTCATGCATGGAAGTATTGAAAAGTCTGCATGTTTTCATGCATACAATAATACCAATGAGTTTTCTTTGATCTAAAAACCCAAAGATTCTACATATTTAGTCATGCATGAAAACCCAGGAAATTCTGCATGTTTTCATTCATACAATAATACACCAAACTGAATTTCTTGATCCCCAAAACTGAAACATTCTGCATTATTAGTCAATACATACATTAATCACAAGCGAGTTCTTTGATCTAAACACCCAAAACATTCTGCATGTTAGTCATGCATGGAAGCCCAGAAAATTCTGCATGTTTTTCATGCATACAATAATACCCCAAACTGAGTTTTCAGTCCTAAAGACAAAAAAAAAACAGCATGTACAACATCACAAATTCAGTCTTAAAAACCCAGAAAATTCAGCATGGACAACATCACAAATTCAGCATGTTATTTATTCAAACAATCCGCATAGACTCAGCAAATGCCATTTTCCATTTAAACAAGGAAATAACCAATTGGAAAGATCCTCACCTCTTGTAGTGTGTAGGATCAAATTTGGAGTCCTCGAGCTAGCAACAATGGGATTTTAGCTCCTCCTTTATCCTTCCTTTTTCTTCCTTTTTTTTTAAAGTTTCCTTTTGCTTTCCTTCTCTTCTCTCTTTTATGATTTTCCTCTTCCTCTCTAGGACTGATCTAACCAACGGAAGAACCCTTCCAGTTCACAATTTCTCCACTACACAAGACCAATTCTCATGGTGCTTGACACATGGTACAAGCCATGGCAAGTGTCACCCATGCCAAGCCAGGCACCAACTACTTCCCACTAATTTGCATGCATTCTAGGAGTATGACACTTGGCCATAGGTGCAAGTGTTCCCAAATCCTGGTGCCATGTGGCATGCACTCTCGTGCCACGATGTCACCCGATTAGCTCGTTAAGTATACGAGAATACGTAAAAAATCCCATTTATGGAATTTGACTTAGTTTATTTGGTTCTACTAGATTTCGTGAGATGATTCTAACGGCGTGATCCGTTTCGTCATCAGGTCTAGAGAGAAGATCTAGGAGTTTATGCATCGATTCAGGGTAAGAATTACCCGGTCGGCTTCATTTTCGAAAAAAAAAAAAAAGAAAAAAAAAATACGTTTTTCCCGGGTTTCACAAATTTTCTTTTGTTTCTCTCTTACAATAGAATGCCTTGAAAGAACAGAATAATACGTACATATAGGGGACCATAATTCTGAAAAACTAATTAATAATATTTCGATTTTACCGATCATAAAATCATGAATTTACTATTTGGTATCTACACATAATATATTATTCCTTATTATATGCTTCAATCCATTATTTAATATTAATTAGATCATTATTATTTTGAGTAAATTTATATAATAATACTTAATAACATATGTGGGCCACATATATTATTTTTTCCAACAAGAAAAAGTCTCTTTCGCGTGTAATTTGGATTATAATTTCATTGTCTGATAATGAAAGTTTTCTTTTTCTTCTTTTTGTTTCGCATCTCACTTGCACCGAAGGCTCCTCCTGCGTCTTACATGGCTTCAACTTTCAAACTCTTTCCCAAATAAATAATTGCTAAGGACCCGTTTGGTTATAGGTTTTAAAAACCGTTTTTTTTTTGTTTTGAAAAATGAGGAAAACATGAAAAAATAAAAATTAGAGGTGACAATTTGGACGATCAGACCAAACCAATAAAATAATATCCTTCCCCGACCCTAATTTTGAGCTGATGAGCTCAAATTACCTTATAAAGCTAAAGATTCGAACAGGCTGGTCAGACTAAAATTTTAACCTTTTTTTTTAATTTAATAAAATAGTATTTATGGCGCCAGTGGGGTGGCTCAAATTATCGAACTCTAAATAACATGTTTGGTTCCCATTTTTCTTTTGTTGAAATACGAAGAAATCACAATCTTTAGAATTAAAATAACAAGAATAGTTTCAAATCTCTATATTTTTAAAAATTGTTCTTAAGAACGATTTTAAAAAACAAGAATCAAATATGCCCTAATTTTGTTCTCTCTTTAATTACTTTTTTACTTTTTATACTTTTCTTTTATTCTTTATTATTTCAACTTAATTCAGTTTTATCTTTTCTACAATTATTTGAAAAGAAGAGTAATGGAAACATACAAACAAAAAAATAAATGCATGAAAACGACCGTGTTTTGTTTTTTTCTAACTTTTTTCTCCTTTACATTTTGTCACTATTAATTATATTTTATATTTTCATTCTTTGTTTTTTTGCCACCTAAACACTTTAATCATAATGTAGTAAATTATTCATTATAGAACTTAAACCTAAAACCCTCCTTTTTCTATGCCCTACCTTTTTTTTTAAAACGTTAAGTTGGTTTGTTTGTTTGTTCATTTATTTCTTTATTGTATGATTATAGAAAAGGAAAAAATAGAAATGAAAATACAAAAAAATTTAAAAAGTGAAAGAAACAAAACAAAGAATAGGAAAAAAAATGCAAAAATCAAACAAGAGATAAATAAGGAAATAAAATAAAAAGCATTCAACCAAAGCTTAATTCCATCTAGTTTTTTTGAAGATTCAACTCTATCAAATTAAACCAAAGTTGTGTAATTCAATGTTATGCAAAACGTTTTTTCATACATCATACCACAACTTAAATAGAAAATGGCCCGTCTATCATGTTTGGCTCAAATAATTGAGCGTTTATTGTTTCAAATAGACATAGGGTATAAGAACGGGGTTTAGGTTCGAGTCTCAATAAAAACAATTTACTATCTTAAAACTAAAAGTGTATGTTTCAATGGATTTTCTAGTGGAATTTGTGGCACATACAAAAATCATGGAGATTGGTGAATGTGTTGGACGTGCTAGGAAATTATAGTATTTTTGAATTGAAACTATGTCGAAATTTAACTTATGTTTAATCGACAAATGGATCCCCGAGTTCCCTTGACAGTTTTCTAGATTTTAAGTAAAAAATACCTTGAAAATTAGATTACATAAACTAAATTGAAAGCTAAAAGCTAAAAGAAAAACTGAACACACTAGCTTGAAAAATAGTTGATTTCATTATTGAATTAGATTAAAAATCAAATGTTAAAGCAAAAAAGCTTTAAAGTGATAAAGTGTTTGGAAAGAACATATAAAACTAAGGCATGAATTTGAATAAAAACGCTACTGAAATTGTAGAAGAATAGGAGAAATGTTGAAATACTCTTGCATTGGTTTTGAGTGTTTGAAAGTCGGTTATTCTTTTGATGCTTTGATTCGCACATAGGCATTCTAACCATCACAGCCCGTTTTCTCCGATAAGCTGTTACGTATATAAAAACTGCAAGAGTCTTATTCCCCTAGTAACTTTCCATCACTTCAAGTAATTGCCCATGTACTATATCAGGTCTTGACTTGGATAAAATGTCTCTTCCATATTTTACCTTTGAGACAAAATCTTAATATTTTTTGCTTACTTTAACAAATTTAAAATTTTCATAAATGTCCCTGAACATTTTCATGGGTTGATTATGATGAGCTTGGGCTTTCTCGGATTGGGTTGGACTCGTACGGTTTGGGCTTGACATATCTATTCGGTCAAATCACTACCTTGTGTCAAAAAATTATTTAAATACCATTTTGACCACAAAAAAATTATTTTTAGTGCCAAAAATATATTTAAAAAAAAAAAAAAAAAAAAAAAGGAAATGGCCCTAGAAGCAGCATGGAGACGCCAACCTGTAATAGGTGTGGTTACAGAACAATGGATTGCACGAAGTCATCGTGGAGTCAGATTCTCAAGTTCTGGTTTCAGCGGTTAAAGAAGTCGGCATTAATTTTACGA
Source organism: Tetrastigma voinierianum (assembly GCA_016808115.1). Taxonomy (NCBI): domain Eukaryota; kingdom Viridiplantae; phylum Streptophyta; class Magnoliopsida; order Vitales; family Vitaceae; genus Tetrastigma; species Tetrastigma voinierianum. Next base: position 157,821 of record JAEQBH010002669.1, on the reverse strand, counting down.
CTCAAATGTAAGACTGATTGTTAAAGAACATAAATGCCTGCTTGATGGCTTACAGTGTCAGAATTTTATTTAAAATTTTATGACCGGATTGGTTATAAGATTTAATAATTAAAGGATTATAATTAATTGGCTTGGGTTGTATCGTTTGATGAAAATGGTGAAAATTTAATGTTAAAATTTAAATTTTAAATTCATATATATAAGGTCATTTTCTTAGGTTTCTCTAAAAAAGATTTTCATTGTCATGAACGAGTGCCTGAGATCGAATAGAAGGACAAAGGGATAGAAAAGGAATCCATTTTTTTTCCAGGTAAGTTTTGGAGCGTCGTTATAACGGATCCAAGTCATAATAGACTTTTTTTTTAATTAACATGTGAATATTATGAAATCTAAGGCCCTGTTTAGTACGTAGAAAATTTTACATTTTACCATTGAGCTTTTTCGAAAGCAGAAACCTTAGCGTTTAGATTCACGAGAATAAGGCGAAAACAAATTTTTGAAAACAAAGAAAATAGAATTCCTTTCAACATTTTATATATGAATCGAGAAAAGCAGGTAAAAGTTATTTTCCTTGTTTTAATTAAATTAAACCAAATTATTAAATCGGATTGAAAATGAAAACTTATTTTCAGCAAATTCAAATCACAACATTATTTAAATGAAAACTAAATATTAGAATACATTGAAAATTTTCATATTACGAATTTTTGGATAGAGTTGAAAATTTTCGTGTACTAAACGGGACCTAAGATTTTTGGATTATGTTTTCGGGAGCATGTTTATTTTATGTTTCTAGATTATTTTGAACTTACATGTGGTATCCGAGCAGGTTTAGCTATTCATGATATTCCTCAAATGAATTATATTATTTAAGATTTATAACTATAGTATTTTATGAAGTTTTAGAATGTTATCTTTTACAAAATTCCTATTCATTTAATAAGTTGGCATTAGGACTCCTTCATTTTCTGTATCTTTTTCCTGAATTCAGTATTTAGTATTTGGCTTATATATCTACGGAAATCTAAAAAAAAGTAAATAAATACTTGTGGTATTCTGATTTCTTATTTTGAATTATCCCATGTGTTTTCATTTTTCAAATTTTATCATCCCTTTTGAAATATCTGTGCCTGAATAAAAGTGCGAAATTACCAACCCAAATCTCTAATATGAAGAAGTCTCACTCCCTCTAGAAGACCCATGGCTGTCACGAAAATGTCTAATACCCATAATAATAACACCGATAAACAACTAGGATTAATATTTTAATCAAATCCCTTCTACTGTGCTTACGAAGGGGCTGTAGGATTAGCTTTTGGTGAAACTAACTGATGTATAGTTGATTCACTTCTGATTAGATCAATGAAAAATGTGGTTTTAGCTTGAGAATCTCGATGATGTAATGCAATCATCCTTTTCTTTTTTAAAGGGAAACCACTCTCTTGTGAGGAACAAAGCTAGTTATGGGATTTGACCTAGAAAGAAAACATGTTTTTTAATTTCTTATCTTTGGTGATATTATGGTGATGTTATCCTTCTGATTTTGAATAACTCGTAATGTGGTGATATTATTATTAATATCCTTTTAAAGATCATTCTGATTTTGAATCACCCGTAATGTGGTGATATTATTATTTGATAGGGATATAGAAATTTGGGCGAGGGCATCTCATTCGCGTGAAAAGGCGGTGAAGGCAGGTGCCACGTCATGTCCTTCCATAGCATTTCGAGCAAGGCTGGAAGCCCGTTAAGCCCAGAACATGGGTCTGGAAGAACAGGAAGGCTCATACACGGCCCGGTCAGACCATCTTTACAAATATGAGGAAGATAGAATATTTAAAAGGCGTCTGTCGTCCGATCAAGTCCTATTATAAAGGGAAGGGACAACAGCAGAAGACGTTGGTTGGATTACTGATAAGGAAGGAGAGTTACTCCCGAATAAACTCCTTTGACTAATCCATTGCTAAATCTAAGGCTGACTACATGAGAAACCTATCACTCCACGAAGGAAGAACCCACAATCATCGTCAGGTGGATGAATATCATTATAAATACAGACGCTCAACACTAAAGGTACGCCAAAGTACTAAGAAATCTAAAGATTCTCTCTCTTCTCTTGGAAGCGAGTCGACTTGGGCGTCGGGCGGCCCGAGCGAAGCCTCGCGGCCCTTCTTCCTTACGGCTCTTCTTGCGAGGCAGCGCCGCATCAGGACCTGTAGATCGGCATTGGTAATCCTACGATGACGGTCCAGGCATCCTTGGTTTGGCCTGGGTAGTCTTGGTCAACCCGGCAACCCGACGCGCTCGGTGATTAGGTTGAAAAAGACGTCATCGGTTGGCGCCGTGCAGCGGGAACCCGCGATTCAGCTAAACATAAGCGATTCCTCGGTTCGCGATGGTATCAACAAGGAACACAAGTAGGAGTAACACTAATCCACCGAGGGACGGAATCCACCGGAGTGATATGACGACGAGGCCAGCGGGACGGTGGAAACGATGCAAGCCAATACAAACGAAGTGGAGGCGCTTCGCCTCGTCAACGATGCGGTCGAAGAATTGGGCGACTTACGGGCGAATACAACATCCCAGCGGGGAGACCACGGCAAACTCGGGAAGGCCATAACCTCCTCCGCGAAGAACCACTTGGTGACATTCCCAGACATGACGACGAGTCTAGTCGAGCCGGGGTATGGACCACCGTTGGCCACCCCAGGCGAGGGAAAGCGAAGCTATGCCCGGAAGCGACTCGTGGGCTGAAGCACGAATCACCCTCGGCTTCGACGAGAAGTCGTAGGGCGAGGTTCAAAACCTTCAGCAGGCTCATCAGCGTGAAGGAAGTGGTGGAAGGCGAGCCACAGATACTATGGATACCTTGAATTAAACAAGCGAATCTCCGCTACCCGGTAGAGTCTTTACTTTCCACTTCAACGAAATTGAATGCCTGGTAGAAACATTGATGGAATCAAACGATCCGTCGATCCTCAATGCCCCACAAAAATCAGATGGAGGCGCATGGGTATCGGAGTTTTAATGCGGTCTGGGGCTTTATCCCTCACGCTCGAAAGGGCCGACTTTGGCCCCAGTTGATAAATTCCCCCTTCATCTATCTCGTCATTCAGGGAACTAGCTGTTGCGTTCGTCTCCCACTTCATCGGAGCTAGGACGTACAGAAAGTCGAGCTACCATCTATTGACCATCAAACAAGGATGTGAGAAGAGATTTGTCCTTATGTACAAAGATTCAACTGAGTCCTGAAGATAAGACGTACCCGACGAAAAATTCGCCGTCACAGCTTTCATCGCGGGGTTGGGCCTACCAGTAAAAGTGCGATGTTCTCCATCTCGAGAAGAACCCTCAAGCTAGCATGGCGGGTCTCATGATACGAGAAAAGTACATAAACGGCGAGAGGCCCTCATATCAAAGAAGAGGAGAGCTCCTCCTCCCGCAAGAAAAGGGACGATAGACGACGACGGCGGAGCCCCGAGACAAGACGACCGGAGAAATCCCGAGGGCGTGGGGCTGGAGCAATCCCCTAAAAGGCGGGGAGTCTCGAGACCATCTGGGCCTGCAAAGGCGGAAGGACGACGACATTACCGTGTGCAATACTTCCTCCACTAACGGCCTCAGTATCACAAGTCCTACACGAAGTGCGAAACGAGAAATTCCTGAGATGGTCGCGCAGATGAAATCAGTTCCCGCGACAAGGGATAACACCAAGTATTGCGAGTTCCATAGGGACTATGGACGCCATACACGGTTTCTTATACAACTAAGAAGAGAAATAGAATATTTGATCGTGCGGATATCTTCCGTGTTTCATATCTCAGGAACCAAGCTGAATCAAACCCAAAGTCGGGGCCCCGGAACCATAACTTGGCCCAGGCTCGGCCCAGCCATCCTAGGCAGAACATTGTTCGGCTGCTTGACCACAGGAAATCCATGTGATCTCAGGAGGATTCTCAGGAGGAGGAGAATCTAGTTCGGCTCGAAATGCCCACCTACGGAGCATAAGATCAGCAGACATGGGGGAAATACAAGCAGTATCTAAATTGCCGCGAATCGGCGCTCTGGCCAGCGTTCTCGTGACTCAGATCTGGAAGGGTGCCAGCACCCCCATGACGACCGGCTGGTAGTCCGCGCAATTGCGGCCAACACCACAGTTCACTGGGTTTTGATTGATAATGGGAGTTCGGCTGACATCATCTTCACGTCGGCCTTCGACAAGATGGGTATTGGAAGAGAAGAGCTAGATCCCGTCGACACACATGCAGAGTTTTTCGGAGAGAGGTACTCTGGGTTGGAGCTCGATTCAACTAGTGCGACCTGGGAGAACCCCCACACCGGGAGCAACGACGACATCAAAAGGTTCCTTATAGTGGGCCTTGAAGTCGACTATAATATGCTGCTAGGCAGACCCTCCCTCAACGCAATAAAAGCCATCCCCTCAACATATCACATGATAATCAAATTCCCGACAGTGAATGGAGTCGGGGCCAGTCGAGGAAATCAGGTGGCCAGGAGAGGTGTCACCACGACCTCCATGAAACAAAAAGCGATTCATTACGTGAGCGTAGACGAGGCATGATATGCGCGGCGAGGTGCTCGCGACCCGAGCCCTCGGAGGAACTAGAACACTGTCTTGCATTTGGATGACAACCCAGACATCAGCCTCGTTGGCAAACTGCAAAGTCTCAAAGGCCTCCTCACTCGAGTTTTGAGGCGGAGCTAGAGACGTTTTTCGCGTGGACGCGAGGGCGGACATGGGAGGAATGACCACTATGATAATCACCCATGGCCCGAACACCCGGCGAGTCCTTTAAATGGTTAAACAAAAGCGCGGGGAGTTTCGCGCGGAAGACAAAGAGCAGCTATCAGCGGGAAGTGGTAATCTTCCAAGCGGGAGGCGATGAAGTAGAATACCACAGTGGCTAGCTAACGTTGGCCTTGCTCGTCGAAGCCAGCGGCGAGTGGCGACTACGCATCGACTTCAGACATAAACAAAACATGCCCGAAGGGCTGACACCCTCTAGAGAATCGACCTCATCGTGGGCCTTGGCAAGCCCACGAACTACTCGGTTTATGGATGCATTTTCCCTCACAAGCGGATCGGCTATGGACCGGTGACGGGAAAAGACTTCATTACGTCACGGCCACGAGAACTTCTATTGTCCGGTGTCTGTTTGGACTCAAGAATCTGGGAAGCGACCTACCATAGACTAGTAAGACGGATGTTCCAAAGAATGAATCGATGCAACCAGTAGGTATACGCAAACGACATCTTTGGTAAAGTCCACTAAGTCCGATCACCATGTCACCCGTCTCGAGCATTCCGGATCTAAGGAATTATAACATGGCGAACCCATTCATCCGTATCGGCGTGTCGGTAGAAAATTCTGGTTTCATGGTTCGCCGCAGGGAGTGAAGCGAATCCGGACAAAATAAAGCGTTGCTCGGCATGCCATCGCCTTCGGGAATAAAGGAGGTCCGGTAATTTGACGGAAGGTTAAACCTTAAGCACTAGTATCGAGCCCAGTGTCATGCGACCTTTTCTTTGAGTTATGAAGAAAGCCTTCCAGTGGGGCGAAAAAACAGAAGAAGCATTCCACGACACTAAAAACATACGAGTTCTCCTCGAATTTCTAGTAAGTCCGTTGAAGGAGAGACTCCTCACTTTGTGCCGCGTATCAGTTTCTAAACGGTCACGGTACTCGTCGAGAGCGAATGATCGGCGCTGATTTACTGCTGCGGTCGAGCCTTGAAGGAAGCGGAGGAGAGACTTAAGAGTGGAAAAGTTGATACTAGCCTTTGGTATTAACGACGGAAGCTCAGTCTATTTCAGGCTCACACCATAGAAGTCCCAGCCCAGTACCCAATGAAGCGGAATTACACAAACCGAAGTCTCAGGAAGGTTGATGGAAATTGGGCCATAGAGCTAGCGAGTTCGACATCAAGTACAAACTGGCTTGCTATGAGGACGGGTCCTAAGCGAAGCCGTCATGGGGTCGCTCAGATGGGAAAACTGCTTGGGCCAGTGTGGAGGGCGACCTCCCGTATGGAAACTCTCACGCCAGATGGGGCCTCGAGCGCACGGGGGTAGGTGGAGGCAATCCTCGCCTCACCGGAAGGGATAGACGTGAATACCTCAGGTTTGGGTTCCATGCTTCCCAACAACGAGCCGTGAAGTAGTCATGCGGGGCCCTCAACCTGCCATTCATTAGAGAGGTCGATCGGCTAGGGTCCACGGTGACTCCCGGCGGTGGTCGAGGGCGGATCGAAGATACATACGAGGCCAAAAGTGAGACGATGGTTCTATATCTCCAAAAAGTCCGTGATTTATCAAAAAAGTTAGTGTTTGTTCAGGTCAAATCGTCCAGACAAAGGAATTCGAGGCGGATGCCACAGTGCCACGGCCTTGCAGGAAGATATCGGCGGGTCAACGCCTGTCGAATACCTGGCGGAACCCTCTATTGACCTTTACAGCATGATGATCGCCCCAGTAGGATCCGTGCCGAGCTGGATGGACCCTATTTGGGATTATATTAATGACGGAACCCTACCAGACGACCCGAAGGAGGCAGCTAAGATAAGAGTGAAAGTGCCCTGGGTTTTACGATCATAAGGGTAGCCTTCTGGCGAGGATTCTTCACCTTCTGAAATGCATAGAGGGAAGACACTTCGAGTATGTCTTTGAGGAAGTACAAGAGGCATATCGCGGAAATCATATCGAGCTCAGACGTTAGCGGGAAAGTTTTGAAATGACGGGGATACTACTGGCCTCACAATACTTAAAGATGCGGCCGACCTGGTCGAGAGATGCGAGAGATCTGCCGAGAACACGCGAAATATCACGCCTCCGTCGGAGCCCCCTAAGTCAATCCACTTGACCCCTGGCCCTTCCAACAGTGGGGGGTGGACATATTGGGGCCTTTGCCCGTTGCGAGGCAGTGCCGAATTATAATCGTCGCGTGGGTGTGTTTCACCAAAGTGGGCGAAGCTAGGAGCCATAGCCCTGATTCACAGAGCGAGAAGATCTGCTTGACTTTTTGTGGCGAACCATCATATGCAGGTTTGGAATCCCAAGAGCCCTAGTATCAGACAATGGAAAACAGTTCGACAACACCAAATTCATGGATTTTTGTGCCGAGGAGCCGAGGTAAATTATTTTTCGTCGGCGCACCTGATCAAGCGGACCCGGGCCAGAGTCACCATCGAGGAACCCTTAAAGCTGCCTTGAAGACCAAGCTGGAAGATCTAAAAGGAGATTGGGTAGAATACCTCCCTAGGAATTTACTATGGGCCTCTGAGACGACCTGGAAGTCGACCTTTGGAGACTCCATTTGCCCCCAGCCTTTGTACGAGCTGATGGCCTGTTGAGGTTGGAATAAAATCTCCCAGAGTCGAGTTAGCATCGGAGGAACAAAATGACGAGGCCTGCGTCTGGACTTGGAACTCCTGGATGAAAAGCGTGAACGGGTTCAACGGCGCCGCAGGGGAAAGTATCAGGAGACAGCCAGTTACTACAACCTTGAGTCAAGCCCGAAGTTACATAAGGTTGGTCTTAAAAGCTTCTACCGACGAGGAAGAATCAACGCATGGGGCCCAGATTTATTTGGGAAGGTCAACACATAATAACCCGAGTCGTCGAGACCCGGACAATTATGAGCCCCAAACGGAGGAGGAAAAATTTTTACAACATACATGGGCAGACTGGAAGCGTTTTACCGGTAGGCTACTTAGGTTTGTAATAAAACCTTATCAATTCTTATGTGACGAGTCGGGCACACGCGGGTAATTTAGTATCTCAAACAGTCCGGATATATAAAGAAATATACACAATGAGAAAATTCATAAAAATAAAAGTCCCTCTTTATTCCAAATGAATCATATTCGGTTACAATCAGTGGTGTCCTTGATTACATCTTGAAAACCTTACTCAGTCTGAAACAAAGCTGAAAAAAAAAAAAAAAGAGTGTGATAGGGAGAAAGAAAAGAGGGAAGAAGGGTAGAAAGGAGGGGAGAAAGAAGATAAAGAAAAAAAAGCGAGAGAGCGGCGCAAAGATGCACCACCCCTAGGACCTCCTGGCGAAGCTAGGAAAACATAAACTCCCATAAGGGGGACTAGGGAAAAACCTGACTCCACACATGAGACCAAAGGGCGTCTAAAGGCGTCGGGAGGAACTCCGGTGAAGGAAGCCCGAACATCAGTATCCATCGGACAGACTTCATCCACCTTTGTGAAGCGGAATCTCGAAAGCATAAGATCACGAGAGGCCGCAGGCTACCATTTATAAGGAGGTCAAGCGCTTGAAAATTCCCTGCAATCATTCGGATTCTCCATAAATCGGCGTGTGGCCAGTTCGCCCCAGCACCGAGGACATGCGGCGTTTGATTCATAAGCTCTTCACATACCAAAAATCATGCAGGCGGTTCGGAGTTCCGCCAAGCCCTTCGCACAGTCCACGCATAGCATGCCGACTCAACTGGCGGGCTCCTGCTGCGCACGAGTCACGGCGCCTCGAGTCGGACCCATTTCGGGCTACATCACCATTGAGGCAGGCGCCACCAAGGCCCAGTGCGGAGCGGTTGCTCACTTTGGCGGGCTCCTCTACTCTGCACGAGCCGCAGCGCCTCGGAAAGTTAGATTATTTCGGACTACATCGCCATTCGGCTTGAACGCCACCAAGGCCCCAGCGCCAGGAGCCCAGTTGCTCACTTTGACGAGCTCCTCTACTCTGCACAGGCCACGCTGCCTCAAGAGTCAGACCAGCTCAGGCTACATCGCCATTCGGCTTGAACGCCACCAAGGCCCGGCGCCGGGGAGACCCGGTTGTTCCTTTGCGAGCTCCTTTACTCTGCACGAGGCCACAGCGCCTCGAAAGTCGAGGCCAGCTCGGGCTGTTGCCACTCGGCTTGAAACGCCACCAAGGCCATAGCGCGGAGACCCAGTTGCTCACTGTCGCGCCGGCTGCCTCGAGGCGAGCGGGCTCATTCACAATTCATGCGGCGAGGTTCATCCCTCGGCTGGATGGGCGAGCCTCTTATTCCGGTGTGACCGCGGCTGCACTTTGACGAGCAGGCTCCCTTGGCCTGGTCGGTATTAGTGAGAGGCTCATTTTTGCTTCGGATGGGCGAGCCCCTACCTTCACTTTGACTAGCCCTTCTTGCACTCAGGACGGACGGGCTCCCTTCATTCAATTGCCAGCCCGGCTTCGTCCCTGACTGAATGGGCGAGCCCTACTATTCCCGATGGCAAACCCTTGGCTTGCACTCAGGGCGAATGGCTCCTTGTCCTGAGTAAATGATAGCGAGGCTCATCCCAACTGGATGGGCGAGCCCCTACATTCACCTTAGCCAAACCCCTTGGCGCACTCAGACTGGGCTGGGCTCCTTCGTAATTATATTGGCAGGCTCGTCCCTCCTTTCAGATGAATGAGCCCACTATTCACTTTGTGACATGGCACTCACGGGCGGGCTCAGCCGTACAATTCATATTGACGAGGCTCATCCCTCAACTCAGATGGACGAGCCCCCACTATTCCCGATGTGAGCCCTTTCTTTGCCTCGAGACGAGACGGACTCCGCACATGCAGTGCGTATTGTGAGGCTCGTCCCGGCTCGGATGGGGTGAGCCCCTACTATTCCGCCCAGGCCGCCGCTGCACTCCCGGACGGACGGGCTCCTTACGGTACAGATACGTGTGGCGGAGGCTCATCCCATTTCCGGATGGGCGAGCCCCACTATTCACCGCGCCAGGTAATTGTTTGCACCCGGGCGGACGGGCTCCGCCATTTTAATTCATATTGGCGAGGCTGTCCCTCCACTGGATGGGCTGAGCCCCTACTATTCACTGGCAAACCTTTCCGGCGCACTCAGACCGGGCTGGAGCTCCCGCCGTGCAATTCATATTAGCGAGGCTCATCCCTGGCTTTCGGATGGGCGAGCCTCTTATTCCCGGTGGCAGGCCCGCTGCACTCAGACGAGCGGACTCCTTTGTACGGTCGTATTGTAGAGGCTCATCCCCAACTTTCGGATGGGCGAGCCCTACTATTCACTTTGTGAGCCCGCCCGCTACCTCAGGGCGGATGACTCCTTCCTTACATTCATGTGTGAGGCTCGTCCCTCCACCGGATGGGCCAGGCCCTACATTCTGCAGTGGCCAGGCCCTTGGCACTCCCGGACGAGCGGGCTCAGCCGGTACAATTCATATTGGCCCGAGGCTCATCCCTCCACTCAGATGGGCGAGCCCTACTATTCCCCACGGTGGCGCTGCCAGCGCCTCCCGAATGAGCGGGCTCCCTTCTTACGAATTCCTTATTGGCCAGGCTCATCCCTATTTCGGAAGGGCCCAGGCCCCTACTGGCCCCATTGAGCCCGCCGCTGCACTCCAGGAGCCAGGCGGGGCTCCATCGTACAATTCATACTGGCCAGGCATCCCTCAACTTCGGATGGACGAGCCCCTGCATTTCACATTGACAAGCCTTGCTTGGTTTCCGAACCGAGGCGGGCTCCTTCCTCTTATTTACATTGGCCAGACTCTTCCCGGTGACTTTACTCGGCCACACTCGGCGAGCCTCCATCATGACCCCGGGGCAGGCTTGTTTTCGCCTCCAAGCGTGGCTTGACCTCAGCCACAAAACCGGGCCAACACCCACGGTCGGGGCAGCCAAAGGCCACGAGCCCAATCAGGCGAAACTCCGCCCTCCGACCATATAAGTGGGGAACCAAGCCAGTTCAAACAGGATAGTACGCAAAATTTCATCGATACAGTCTAAATTGCTGAGACCTTCAAATCGGGTTACACAGTTCAGGAAAAAGAATAAAGATATCTCAGCTAGAACACAAGTTTTCAAAAAATGGGTATTTATTGAAAGAAAGGCTACCTGAGGTATCATGCCGGGCTGACAAAAGGGGAGGTGGAGGCATCGGGAAAGCATAAATGAGTCAAGAATTTAGGCATCAGGCAGTGAAGAATGAGAGAGGGATCTCGGTAGGAGTAACGAGGCTCAGGGAATGGTCGTATTGGAGACCCTCAGCTCCTCGTCATGGGAGGTCAAGTTGAAATCTAGATGCGAGTGCGCTGAGCGGCCTTAGTTGAAGCGGAGCCACTTGACCACGGGCACCAGCTTGATCCGTGGTGTTTGACAACCTCGTCCCTCACAGGCAACCATGCGGCTGGCGGTGAAGATCTGCGGCTTATGAGCCCTTCTACGTTCAGCCAGCTCGGCCGTCTTGATAGAATTCTGACCCGGAAGACTCTGACGAAGCGGTCTCAACATTGCCCCGCCTCTGACCTCGCGACAAACAATTCCGAGTTGTTTTCTTTGGCTCAAATCCGCCGAGTAACCCCACGCGACTCCACTGAAGATCCCATTTGCACGCCCGGTGATGATCCTCCTAACCATTTGAAGCTCATTAAGACCGGGACCTCAACCCCTCCAGTCTCGACTAACTCACCTGCGCGACCTGGAGCCACCTAACCTCTCGAGACTCACCTCGGCCTTCGTCAGCTGCGCGGACCTCGTTCTCTCTGTTTTGCAGAGCACGTAGGTGAAATTGTGTAAGATCGAGACTTAAGTAGCTCTATTTCTTGGTCAAATCTTTGCGCTCGTTCTGGAGCAGCCGCTCGAGTAGAAAGAAGCCACCTTCGCTATAAATCAGGCGATCTTCACATGTTTTCATTAGTTTAGCCTTATCGAGCGGGCCAGCTAAATGGGTGGCGACTGCGTATCAAACCGCAGACATAGTGTTGACCTGAACAAGCATGGGAATAAACACAGTGGACTTAAGAGCAATCCCACGAAAGACAAGCGCTAAGCTTCATCAAGCAGCAATTCCTTGATCCCTGATGTCGGACTCTGGAGAATGGATGGGGACGGCATTTCTTTGCAAGTTCGGCCCATTAGAAGGCAGAAGCCACGGTGCGCAGTTTTGCTTGATTTCTTTTTGACTCTGCCATCCCCCAGAATGACTTGGCTTTGTCAGAAGGCGGATTCCATACGGTTATAGGCGAGGCCGTGTTGTGAGGCGTGAGTTTGCGAAAGACCCTTTGCCTTGGCAGCGGGCTTAGGAAGGCGGTAAAGGTGGCCGGGCGGCTGACCCACGCTCGGCTCGTGGACGGAGGGAAGGGGACACACCGTATTACGAGCCTCGGCCGGCTGCGTGCCCTCGGTTCGGAAGCAGGGAGAAGAGAGCACTTGGCAGACCTTGGCGGAGCCGTGGTGCTTCGGAGGTCCGGCTTTCTCTTCACACTCCGGGGCTTCCGAGACGTCGCCCCCAAATGAACTAAAATCTCTCCCCTGGTAGGAGTGGCAGCAGTGGGCCCAAAGGAAAAAACTCCAAGGGTAGAAAGGCGGGGCCTGTGAGAAACGTTAGAGCGTGCGAGCGACAAATTGAGGAACTAGGAATGTTCGACTTTATCAGCCCTGCATAGGAACGAGCAGAGCATTCCTCCAACGCTAGAGCCACAGCAGCATCTTCGTCGCTGAGGTCAAGACGAGCATCTGGGAAGCATAAGGAAAGCTTAAGGTCAGAAGTATTCGATCGTCTTTAGACAAATCAAACCAAAAGTAATGCAAACACTCACGAAGGTTATCGGGCGCTCCACGTCACAGGCACGGTATATCCACTGTCAGGGAGTCATACTCCCAGTTGGAACCACTCACGAAGTATCGTCCTTTCCATGACGGTCACGAAGAAGGAAGGTCAAAGTCCTGAGAGAGAGGAGACCAGGCAATCTGGAAAAATAAATAAAACCTGTAATATGTCGGTGAAAAGATGGAGGCAGGGCACATTAGGAAACCAAACCCTGTCGTAAAAAGACCAATAAAATAATAACTAAAATACCCCAACCATTGGGAGCCAATGGGAAGCGGGGATGTTGGAAATGTTGAAGAACTTCTTTTTATGAAGGGATGCAAAGGAGCGAAGGTCGTTATTAAGCGACTTCAAAAGCGAGACCATACCCGAGGCCCACGGAGCGGTGTAAAGGTCAAAACATCAGGACCATATTCGGACACGAGGAGGCCGATAACGCTCAACCAAAGTAATTTCCTTATGAAGGACCAGCCACTAGGGCCCACCTTGCGGCATGCCCGAGCGAGGTCATGAGGAAGTCGGCCCAGGATATTTGATCGGGTTTATCTTCTTTTTACCCACTTACCTAAGGGAAGGGAGCGCCTCGGGACGGAGTTGGGGCCAAACGGCGTCAAACAAAGCGGGAACACCCCCAGCACACTTGGGCCAGGCATCAACGAGAGTCATGTTGTCTGCAAAGGAAGAAGCGATTTGGACCCGGCGTAGCCAAGCGGTATAAGCGAAATCAGGCAGCGGAACCCTAGAGCCTCGTCGTATCCAATCGAGAAACCACGGCCAGGCGGGGGGCCGCGCGGGCGGGGAATGAGAGAGGAAGCGCCCGAAGAAAAGGACTGACACTAAACGAGAGACGGAGAAAATGCAGGCGAGAATACAAGAACGCCAAAAATATAAAGACAAAGTGGGAAGTTATGAGGCGAAGGAAGTCGAAGCGGGAAGGTGGAAAAAACGAAACAAGGGAAAACAAAGGGTATGAAAAACAAGCGCGAAACTCAGAAGAGCCATCCCATTACTTTACCACGTATGACGAGTCGAGTTAATTAATCCACATCAAGCGAGACAGGAAATAACAGCCGTCATTAGAAGTTAATCACGACCCTTGCCCCGCGGTCGTTACCTGAGGCGAGACGATAGGGATACAGAACTGGGCCAGGCATCTCATTCGCCAGCCCAAAAGAGTGGTGAGGACCATGCCACGTCCATGTCCTTCCATAACAGCCCGAACAAAGGCCCGGTAGTTAGGCCCCGAACACATGGATTTTGGAAGAGCCGAGAGGCATTACGGCTTGATCAAAGCCGTATCTTTACAAATAGCAGGAAGATAGAATATTCCCTAAAGACGTCCTATTAAATTCAATCAAGTCCCACAATATAAAGGGAAAGGAAAAGTAATGAAGACCGTTAGTTGGATACCCCTAATAAGAAGGAGGATTACTCGAATAAACTCCTTTGACTAATCCATTGCTAAATCTAAAGTGGCTTACATGAAACCTATCCTCAAGGAAGAACCCTAATCATCGTCAAATTGGATGAATATCCATTATAAATACAAGAGCTAGCTCAACATAAAGGTACGCCAATACTAAGCAATCTAAGATTCTCTCTCTCTCTTCTCTTAGGCAGTCGACTTAGGCATCGGGCTTGGCCGAGTGAAGCCCTGTAGGTATCTTCATGGCTCTTCTTGCAGGAACGCGCCGCATCCGGACCTGTAGATCAGCATTGCAGTAATCCTACCCCAGCCCAAACGGTCCAGCATCCTTCAGTTTGGCCCCTCGATCTGGTCCAGCCCAGCGACCAACAAATAAACCCGATTCGGTTGAAAAAGGCATCATCATTATTATTATTATTATCCTTTTTAGAATATTTCTGATTTTGAATCATCCATAATGTGGTGATATTATTATTATTATCCTTTTTTTTTTAAAGAATGATTATTATCCTATTGTTTCCTAAAACCGTGCATGTGTTGATTATTATTATGTTTTTCTCTTTTTTTATGAATCATCCCATGCATCATGGTGCAACTATGGGATTTGAATCTCGATGATGTGATGAAATCATCATTTTTCTATTTTAAAGGGAAACCACTCTCTTGTGAAGAACAAAGCTAGTTATGGGATTTGCCCTAGAAAGAAAACATTTTTTAATTTCTTATCTTTGATGATATTGTGGTGATATTATCCTTCCGATTTTGAATCACTCATAATGTGGTGATATTATTATTATCCTTTTTAGGATCCTTCTGAATTTGAATCACCTGTAATGTGGTGATATTATTATTATTATCCTTTTTAGGATCCTTTTGATTTTAAATCATCTGTAATGTGGTGATATTAATATTATCCTTTTGTTTCATAAAACCGTGCATGTGTTGATTATTATTATGTTTTTCTCTTTTTTATGAATCATCTCGTGCATCATGGTGCAACTATGGGGTTTGAATTTGTTAAAAATAAATAAATAAATAAATGACAAAAGGGAGGCATCATGGTGTAACTATGGAGTTTGAATCTATTAAAAATAAATAAATAAATGACAAAAGGGAGATTCGAACTCATAATCATAAGTCTTTCCTTTAATTTAAGGGTTTCTAAAACCATTAGGCTACAACACATGTTTGTTTTTGGTAATATTTATGTATATAACATTCATCAAGAATTTATTCAATTTGATATTCAAATTATGCTTGTTCGTAGTCATCAAAATGATTGAACCTTAATGTTTTGAATATTAGATATATTTATATTATACAATTGAATTCACTTGTGATGAATGGTTTATTAGCCACTAAAGTGGTTGAACCATGAAGTTTTATGTATATCCAATTATATAATATTTATATAATAATTATATTATCATGTAAGAGTAAATGTCATTTATGGCATGCTAGTGATTAGAATGACTATAATAAAGGGTTCGAAAATCAGCTTTAATGATGTAAACATTGTTAATTGAAACCTTTTGAAATTCATATAATGTGAAGTTTGTTACTTCACCAAAGTGGTTGAACTTGAATGTTTCATGAATTTCAAATTAAGGAATATGCAAAATATGCTAAATTAATGAATGAACAACATCAAACATCCCTAGTAATTTTCTGATTTTGAAATGAAAATAAATCTTTCCATGTATGATATTAGGGTGTGTAAAGACAACAATAATAATAGGGAAAGCATAATGATGCATACCTTAGCTTTGAAAAGCCATTCTTGAAGTTATCAAAGCCTTGATTCTTGAGAGATTTTACCATAGAGGTCAACAATGAACTCTTCCCCTTTTAATGGAGGTAAAGACCCACACAAACCTTAGAGAGCACTTATCTCATCTTCCTTCACATATATATAAATGTGTATGGGTGACTTGACTTAATGAGTCAGTCAAGTCAAATTGGGGTGAGCCCATAAGTGACAGTATATATGGTTTAGCCCATTATGAACCATAAATCACATGATTATGCTAATCCATAAATTGATGAAATTAATACAACATTCTCCCACTTGGATGACATAATCATATTTCAAATGATTTCACAAGAGATGTAATATATAGTCATAACTAATCATATGTAAATAACATACTGAGGTGATGTATGAATTGTACATAATCAGGCGCTGCTAATCAAAATCATAACTCAAATGCTTCTATAAGATATTTACATAGCCATAACCAATCATATATAATTAACATACCAAGATGATACAAAAATTTTACATAATCAGGCACTACTAATCGACAAACATTACAATGACAAGAGTATTGATTCAAAGGAATGAAAAAAAATATCATTATGTCATTCATCTTTCTAAAATGATATAAAATCACAAGATGATGACAAATACAAAGATGTACATGTACAAATGAAAATACATGAGCTTTCCTTACAAAAATACATGAAAAGACAAAGTTTCCACCAACATAAAGAGTTTAGGTTCCTAATAATCCCATACGAGTGACATGTTCTTGAAACACACAAATATGTAAGCCTTTATTAATGGATCTGCTAGCATGTCTTTACTATACACATGCTCAACACCAATAAGAGATTTCACTACTTTCCCCTTAACAAAATAGAACTTTACATCAATCATGAAGTGTTTCAAGTGTTCATAGAGAAAACAATAGCTGCAAAATTATCACATAATAATTTCAGTGGTCTTAAGATGGAGTTGACAACTCCCAAAGTTGAAATAAAATTTCACAGCCATATAGCTTAACAACAATCCTCCTAACATATCACATATTCTACTTCCATAATTGAGGATGCTGTAATTTTCTAAGAAATAGCTTCACTCCATCATAAAAAATATAACTCTTAGTGGATTTCTTATCATCTATGCAATCAGTAAAATCAGCATCACAAAACCCAACTACTTCAAGAATGTTGGTGCGTTGATATGTTAACATCTAATCCTTAGTATCTCGTAGATACCTCGTGACCATTTCATTGTTTTCCAACAACTAGATCCAAGATCACTCGAGTACCTACCTAGCACATCCGCAACAAAAGTAAGATCAAGGTGTGTTCATACTCGAACATACATAAAGCTAGCAACTAAAGATGAATATGAATGACTTTCATTTTCTTTTTCTCATTATCATTTTTAGGACAATGAGCGCCTTTGAAAATTCATCACCCTTCACAATTGATGCTTGAGTGGAACTACAAATTTTCATATTGAACATTTTCAATATCTTCTCTACATGGGTTCTTTGAGACAACTTTAGCATTCCATTAGCCCTATCACAAAGAATCTTTATGCCCAAAACATATTTAGTCTCACCAAGATCCTTCATGTCAAAAAAGGGTTGGCAACACATGCTTTGTCTCAACTAGAAGGTTAGAATCATTTGATGTGAGTAGTATATCATCAACATATAAAACAAGAAATATGTAACTACTCTCATTGACCCTCAAGTATATACATATATCCACTATATTTTCTACCATTCATGGTGATAATCTTGTCAAATTTAAAGACCATTGTCTCGATGTTTGCTTGAGGCCCTAAATTAATTTATTGAACTAGGAAACTAAATGTTATTTTCCAACTTCCATATATCTAGTAGGTTGCACCATATACATTTTCTCATCCAAATCACCATTCTCGGCAGTTAAAGAACCACGAGTAGAGTTACCCTACACATGACATGGAGTTAGCGGCCATTGTCTTTGCCTTAAAGGCTAGGCACCACTATCTATACAGTGAGCAGTTCGAGATGTTTTCGAACCATAAGAGTCTGAAGTACATTTTTACACAACGAGGCCTCAACGTGGGACAACGTAGGTGGATGGAATACCTGGAGGACTATGACTTCACTTGCATTACCATTCCGGTAAGGCAAATGTGGTGACTGATGCACTTAGCCGGAAGTTATAGGGAGTGTTAGCTAGTGTGGCTTCTTGGGAGTAGAAAATGCTCAAGGCTGCTGGACAGTTCGAGCTGCACTATAGGGGCTAGGCTCAAGGTACTTTGGGGAGTTTAGTGGCTATGCCTTCCTTATTGAACAGAGTGATCGAGTCCCAAGGACGGGACCCAGAAATATTGTCCATTAGGGATAGTGTGCGGTTGTATACAGGTGACGAAGGTTGAGCCATTCACACAGATGGTAGCCTTTGGTATAAGGGACGGTTTGTGGTTCCCTAGTCAGTAGATCTGAGAGAGGAGATCCTTAGGGAGTTCCATTGCTCTCGTTTTACTGTGCATCCAAGTGGCACGAAAATGTACCATGATCTTCATCGCTAATATTACTAGAGTAAGATGAAGAAACACGTTGGGGAGTTTGTTCGTCGTAGTCTTACGTGTCAACAAGTAAAGGTTGAGCACCAGAGGTCAATGGGATTACTCCAGCCCTTGGAGGTAGCTGAGTGGAAGTGGGAGCATAAAATGATGGATTTTTGTGATTCATTACGAAGGCATGGAGCGGTGTGGGTGATAGTGGATCGATTTACTAAGTCGGCACACTTTCTGGTTATGCGGATGACCTTCACTCTAGAGGAATTCTACAGGTTGTACATACGGGAGATTGCTCGGTTACATGGAGTATCAGTATCCATTGTATCAGATCGGGATCCCAGGTTTACGACTCGTTTCTAGAAGAGTTTCCAACGAGTCATGGGAACACAGTTGATGATGAGCACAACTTTTCATCCCTAAACGGACGGACAGTCGGAGAGGACCATCTAGATATTAGAGGACATGCTACGGGCATGCGTCCTTGATCTCAAGGGTAGCTGGGAAGAACATTTACCCTTAGTGGAATTCACCTACAACAATAGTTATTAGGAGAGCATACAGATGGCACCCTATGAGGTACTATATGGGAGGCCTTATTAATCTCCCCGGTCTGTTGGACGGAGGTGGGAGAAAGACCCTCTACGGGTCCAGATTTGATTATAGACACCTTTGAGAAGGTGAATTTGATACAGAAGCGTCTTCTCACGGCTCAAAGCCAGCAGAAGAGCTACGTCAACAGACGACGGTGACCTCTAGAGTTTGAGGTGGGTGATCATGTCTTCTTGAAAGTGATGCCTAAGAGAGAAGTGGTCAAGTTTGGTAAGCAGGGAAAGCTATCGTCGAGGTATATTGGGCCCTTCAAGGTACTTAAGAGGGTAGGTAAGATTGCCTATCGATTGGCTTTACCGTTAAGCTTATCGAGTGTTCATGCGGTATTCCATGTCTCCATGCTCCAGAAGTGTACTCCTGATTAGACTCATGTAGTGGATTAGGGCGAGCTTGTTGTTGATGATGATGGAACCCTTGAGAAGGGGACTGGTACATATCATAGGATGCTTGGGATCAGGTTTGCAGTGGAAATTTGTGAGGCTTGTGAAGAGGTCTTGTAGCGACAGAAGAGTGGAAGAGGCAACATGGGAACGCGAAAACACTATGAGTGCCAATTATCCTTTCTTATTTGAGGATGAAGGTATATTTTTAGTTATTTGATATTAAAACGACTGTTGCATAAACATGTGATTCTATGTGTTTGTGTGTGTGAATTTCAAGGACGAAATTATTTAAAGGGGGGAAGAATGTAAAATCTGGGTAAATTTGATTTTTTTCGAAAAATGACAAAACGGTAAATTGTTGTTACAATATAGGCTATAGACCTAAAACTTTTTATATCTCGGATGACGAAACAGACCTCATCGTTGGATTCGTCTCGTGAAATCTAGTTCTTCGGACGAATTTCATTGAATTCCGAGATAATCAGAATTTTCATGTTTTTCGGAGCGACGAACGTCCAATGGACACTAAAAACGGGATTTTAAGAAACATACCGAAAGTGGAAAATAAATTAAGTAAAATTCGTTTAAAATTAATTGAACTTGAACCGAGATAAAATAAATTGTTTCAAGGTAGAAATGGACCCGAACAGGTCGTGGACACGTGACGCGACGTGAGCCACTCACTTAAACTTAAGTGAGAGGCTTAGGACAAATATCTCATTTTCTTTTCCTGGTTTTCTTCTTTAAGTGTGAGAGAGATGAGAGCAAGAGAACATATAAGGCCCTGTTTAGTAGGTAGAAAATTTTCTATTTTTCTCTTCTTCAAACTTTTGAAAACAAAGGAAAACCTGCCACGTTAGATACGAGAATCGAGGCAAAACAAATTTTGAAAACAAAGAAAATGGGTCACTATTTTCAACATTTTATATATAGATCGGAAGCGTACGTGCTTTTCCTTGTTTTCGAATTAAATCGAAAACACGGGATTTGGTCGATTTGGATAAAAGCGAAACCGCAAGGATTGTGGCTATTTTATTTCTTTTCTTCCCTTTGTCTTCCATTTAGTTTTCTTCTCATCGGGCTCATAGCAACGTGATTGTGAATAGTAATGCATTTTAAACATTTTCATTATTTTCATTAACTTCATTTTTTAAGAAAATGGTTTACAAACAGTTTTCTTATTCTTTGTACCTCAATCAAATTCAAGTACGACGTATTTTACGAAAATGAAAACTAAAGATTAGAATACATTAAAAATTTTCATATTCTGAATTTTGGATATAGTTAAAAATTTTCATGGTCATGAGGCTTCGCTTCTCTCTTTGATCCTCAGTTACGTCGGTCGGGTGGTCGGTCAGTGAAAGTTAAATACATCGATGAGGGCTACGTGCACGTACCAAAAAGGAGAGATTTCACTAAAGATCCAAAGGAGGAGATTTTGGGAAATCAAGGATTTCGGGCTAAGGAGGCTTCCTACCCGTACTACTACGCTTCAAGAGGTAGGGATTCTTCCTACCTTGGTTTATTCCTACTTTTGTGGACTGATTTCTACCTAAGGGGTTGTTTGACTGGATTTTAACCTTGAGCAGTTAGCATGGGTTAAAAGGCTTTGTTACCGTTACGACCACGTTTATCGGTTTATTGTTGATTTGTGGTTGTGTAATATATCTCAAAAAAGTGTTTAGGGACTATTTAGATTAAAAGAACTATTCGATTTGTTGGTGAGTACTGAGGGTTTGTTTCACTGTTCACTTGACTTTAATTGTCGTTTTGCGGCCCGTTTGAGATCGATTTTGTGTATTGATTTGTGGTTGTGTGTAATATGTCCCAAAAAGTGTTTAGGGACTGTTTGGATTAAAAAGAATTATTTAGACTGTTAATTGATGCATTAAGGGGTTGTTTGGCCTGTTTTAAAACGACTTTAATTGTCGTTTTACGACCAGTTTGTGGCCAGTTTTGTGTGTTGATTTGTGGTTGTGTGTAATATGTCCCAAAAAGTGTTTAGGAATTGTTTGGATTAAAAATAATAATCTGAACTGTTAAGGGCTTGTTTGGCTGGTTTTGTGGCCGATTTAAATGTTTGTTCGGTCGATTTTGTGGTTAGTTCAAGAGTCGGTTCGGGTCTGCTTGTGTGGGCTGTTTTTGTGGGCACCCTATATGCCACATTTTTCCTTGAAGACTAAGTGTGTTGTTGCTTGATATGTGATGGCATGCTTGTTGTTGTGGTTGATGAATGTTAATATATGTGTTCTAATATGTTAACATTATTATGAGTGTTTAATTGGAAATTATATGTATGAAATATAATTGTCCATGATTCATGGTTAAATGCATGAGATAAATTGTCCATATAACATTCATCCTTTATGTGGCATGACACAGACATGCAATGGTGCATCACATTGCATTATGCATGGGAAACATTGCATTACATGGGCGTGAGTGCATGATTAAAATTAATCACCTCATTTGGTGATTGGTGAGTGGGCTCAGCACTGTTGGGCAAAGCCTAACAAAGTCACACTGTGGAATAAAATGGTAAAAACTTGTGTCGGGTAATAGCAAGAAGGGCTAGATACTCCATTGGATGAAAGACTTGGACTGGTTCAAATACTCCAACAGTGAAAGTCCAAAAAGTGTTGGAAGGTGTGCGAAGCCTATGGTGAGACCCCGAAAATTCGCTGCCTACAAAAGATACATGGTTTTGTAAATAAAATGATAATTCGAGGTTTATCATCAAAAAAGCTTTTGGTTTGTAAACAAATGATTTTGGTTTAAAAAATGATAATTGGATGTAATTCATCAATGGCGGTTTATCACACATGGGCATCGCATAGTGTGGTAGGAGTCGGTAAAGACTCGGGTATGATGAGAGTCGGTAAAGACTCGGGTATGATGAGAGTCGGTAAAGACTCGTGTATGGTGCATGAGTGGGTCTCATCTATTTTCATGACATGACATATAGAATTCCAACATAGGATTGCATATTCTTGCTTGAAATTGTGGAGGTGAACCTTGCATGTGCACTTAGGTGGTGAGTAGCCTCTGTAGGAATTACTCTATTGGGTGTGACTCACCCTATACGGGGAAAACATTTCAGGTGTAGGACTTGCACCGGTGGACGGTTCTCATTCGGGGCCGCAAGGGTGAAGAAAGTCGACGTGTAGCTTTTATAATTACTTTTGTAATTATTTTTGTAAAATAATTTAGAACAAATTATTTTTGGCATGTACTAATATGACTCATATGGATTGTTTTTAATATAGTCTTACATGTTTTTATATGAATGTGGATAAATGGGCCTAGTGTGGTCAATTTTTACTCATAAATGGACCCGGTGTGTAAGACCCGAGAAATTTCCAATTTCTGGAAAAAGGGCAAAAATAGTAATTTCGGTTAAAAATCTAAAATTTATTCTCTAGATCTCTGGATGGCCAAAGCGGATTTCCCGTTGGAATGATCTCCTTAATCTAACTGCCGTCGAATTTTATCGGATTCAGACGGTGAATTACGTTTTGAGTATCGAGTTTGGATCTGCGAAATGACAAAAGTGACAAAGTCACACATATAACATGTATACATGTTATACATGTTGCATGAATAGAGAAATGATGGAAATGGACGGCCGAGGTAGTGCCAAATGTCTAAAATCCAAGCTTAGGGACATAATGGTAATTATTTAAATTCTTAAATGAGGAAAAGACAAAATACTCAATAGTGCCATCTCCACGGAGGAAGAAAAAAAACGTGAAATGATACGGGGTCACAGTAGGCAAATTTTGATTTTAGTGAGAGGTATCAAGCTTCTCTCTAGATTTCGGGCAATCCGACCATGAAATGCCAGACAGAGGAGAGGCATTACTGGCCAGGCCTCTGCTACAAATGGACTCCGGTTTTAAGGAGTTTCGTCAAATTCCGTGAGGTAGGGGTTTCATCCTACTTGGGTTTTACACTTTATTTAAGTGTTTTATAATGTTTCGGTTGGTTTGAGGCCTTGAACGGCGGTTTGATCGGTCCCAAAACTTGGGACAAAATGTGGAATTTTTGGGAATTATTTGGACCAGTCCGTGACAACACAATTTTGGGTGTTTAGGTTGGAAATTGTTGAATAAATTGTATTGTGATGTGTATAGGGCGAAAATGGCCGTGGCGAGTTTACAAAGTGAACCGATGATTGAGTGAAGGAACGTGCTTAGGGTTTCATTGTTCATATAAATAGTGTTCTAAATAATTTTTGTGAAATAATGTATTAGTTGAGTAATTCAAGTTGAATTCTTTCGTATTTGATAATTAGCCAAAGTGAGCTAATTTTTGGTATAATGAATTGTGAAATTACATGACATGTTTGTGTGATTTAAATTATGTGAATATATGTATTATTATATATTTTTATGTGTTATATAATTGTATTGGAATTGGCATCATGCATTCCATATGCACTGGGGCACCCTAGAACAATAGGAGTAAGTGCATGAGGTGATTCTTGAGAGAATGGTTCGGAGGGTTGACTAAATAATAATAATTATCAGAGGGTAGTACATATAAAATATCAATCGTCGGTCGTGATTGATATACATCGGAGGGTTGTCCACTTAAATAGAATATTGGAGTCCCACTACTTATATCGGAGGGTTGTCCATAAATAGAAACAAACATCTTTGTTGAAATGGGTTTCTCATACGTGGCTTAGGCAAGTGTGAAGTCGATGAGGACTCGGGATATGAGTTGATCATGCGGACATTCAAGTAGGATTATGTATTTGCCCAGATGTATGTTTCATTAGACATTGCATATGCACTTGGGTGGAGTAGCCCGATTAGGGTGATTCCACTCTTTGAGCATTAGCTCCTGCAATCGGATATTATTTTGGTCTGAGGGGCGCACGAGGAAATTTGCTCATCATAGAGGTCGCTTTAGAAGAAAGCCAGGTTGTGGCTTTGGTTTTAGTAATATCATGTATTTAGAATTCTAAATTTTGATATATGTTTTTATAAGAGTGAATTATCAAGCTCTTGAACCATGAGATATGTATTTGGTTGGGATATATTGGTTGGTGATGATCACGGGGCCCAGTGGCCCGTTATTTACTCTCATTTGGACCCTATGTAATTTGGATGTATTAGGACGGGTTATGTACTAGGGTGGGAGCTCAGGTACAAGGAATTTCTGCTCGATTTTCGTGAGAGATGTCGGGTCACCAGGCATTCACGGAGTGTTTTTCGTGGGTTGTGGGTGATCTTGGAACCCCGGGATTTAGGGGTGTCACACGGTCGCAGTCATTGTCATTATATTGGGCTGGATGGGTCATTTATTATATATTGTGAGGTTGAGTTTTGGATAGAGCTACGTCTGAAAATTATCGATTTTGTTAAATTATGGATCCCGATAAATAGGATACAACGGTATGATATCAAGTTATACGATATCCACAGGCATTCCACGGGTTGATGGATGATCAACAGACCCCTGGATTTTGGAGTGTCACACATGTATTTAATATAGATTTAATTGTAATTTTGTATTTTAAAGTGTTAAAGATTGAAGAGGTAACTCAATTTTTCAATTTAAAATAAGCACTATGTTAATAAAAGTTATATATATATATATATATATATGACTTATGACGTGATTGAGGCACATGGCTTGGCTTGGAGCTGAGTCACAATGTCTTGCCATTCCACACAGGCAACGTAATACAGGGATGGCCGGGAACTAGAGGCGAGACAATAGGAAGGCCCTTATGTCTGAGTATTTGCCTTGCTCCTGCTACTGGGCGTCACGCATTCGTCTCCCCGCCCTCCACCCAGTAGGGATATGGAGTTAGGTGGTGATCTCAAGCCGAGGCCCGGGGCCGGCGGGCCCGGCCCGGTGATGGGCTTGGCCGTCAGCGGGGCGGCGATTTAAAGGCGGTCGGGCGCGGAGCTTCGTTCGGGCGTCCGCCCGATGGGGTGGCAGAGATCGTGGGCTTTAGGCCCGCCTAGAAGTACGCGGGAAACTCGCCAAAGCCCGCCCTAGGGCCAAGGCCCATCTAAAAGCCAGTCTCGGCCGCGAGAGGCCCGGCAAAGCCCGTCGTCTCCGATCGTCTGCTCCAGGTACCTCCCTAAGCATCGATATGCGGCTTCCCAGGCTTCACTGCGCGGGAGTTGGTGATGGGCGGACCGCGGCCCAGCCGTCCGTCGATCAAAGCCACACTTAGGTATAGAACGAGGGTAGGCGAGCGGCGCGATGGAGGCGAACTGGAGTCTCCCATTTGCACATTCTCGCCGAGATCCTCGGTGACTGATCCGGTTTCTCCTCCTTCTTGGGAGCTCTCGAAGCGGGTCCCGGTTATCGGAGCCGACATACTATTAGGGCTTTGAGGAGACTTGGTGGCGCGAGAGAGGGATAAGAGCGAGCATTGTGAAGATCCTTGTCATTCGGCCGGTGGCGGCGGTCGAAGGAGCGGCGCGTTAGGCAGCATCCGGCTTGCGGAGCGCAGGGGGTGAGATCTTGTAAGGGCGGAGTTGGAGATGGCGGAGCTTAGAAGGCCGCCAAACTATTTGAATCAGCGAGGAGGAAAGGCCGTGAGAGAAGGAGGGGCGGTGCGGGGGAGAAGGCGTGGAGACGTCGGCGGTGGCGTCGATGCACCCTTCGGTTCAGCTTGTTCGATTAGGCCAACAGTAACCGGGATTGATCGGGAGGCCGTGTGGGCTGCCACAGGCCTTAAAGTCGTTAGGTCGGCCCGTGGCCTCGTTGGTAGGTCAGGGCTTATAGGCCGACTCGAATCGGTACGCGGGCTGGTGATAGGGCCCGATGCCGGCAGTTGGAGACCCCTAGAGTTGGGGCGGATATTGGCCTCCAATTGAGCATCGCGTCCATGGTTTGCATTACATCTTAATCTTAATTGAGCTTAAAACCTCCTATGCACCAAGGGCGGATCTAGCTAGTGTCCAAAGGAAACATGAAATTTTTTTCAAAAAAATTACTCCATTATATTCAACAAAAATAAAAGTGTAAATATAAAACCATTGGCTTGAAACCAAGTTTGTGAATTTTGCAAAACTTATATTATTTTGTTCCCACTGAAAATGAGTTATGGTTCACCACTACGCATACACCCATCTCCATTTAACACTTTAGCCAGTCATGTTAATAAAAGTTTTTTTTTTAAGGAAAAATAATTTTATTGATTTCAACTAATAATAATACACCATATCAAGACAATGATAATCATACGTGGCACCAAAACGATGATTAAAACATGAAAAAAATAAAAATAAAAACCTAGATCTTATGAAATAACTATTAAAAAAAGGAAATTATGGAAAAAGATATAGATGAGTGATTTTAGGTTAAAAATAATAAAAAAAAAGCATCGTTCGTTGTTTAAAGAAAAAAATGCTATTAAAAAAATTGAGGGAAAAGAAGATTATGATTTGTCAAATTTAATACTAGATTCTATTTAATTTAGGCTTTTTCATTCCAAATATAAAAAAATATAAAATTGGGGGTTGAACTTTGAAGGGAGGAAAAAAGTATAATCAAAAGAGAAGGTTAGTTTGGAGAAAAGAAGGTTTCTGTTAATAAAAGTGGTTATATTTTATAAATTTTTTTTATGGTTAGGAATGTGCCAATTATCCGAACAAAGAAAAAAGAATCTAAAATATGACGTTTTGATGGCTGCAAGAGTGTGTGCTGGTGAGAAAGTACGGGAAATGTAAATTCTATTTACACCTAAAATTTTTTATCATACCATGCTCAGCGTATTTAGTCTTTAATAGGATGTAGAAATAGATGAGACAAATAGAATTGCTCGAAAATTATGTCATTAGGTCTCTATTTCAATTTTTTTTTTTGTTATTTTTTGAAAAATTAAAACCAAAAAACATAAAACCGAAATATCTCATAAAAAAGGTAAAATATTTTATAAATAATCAACAAACTTTAGACATGTACCTATAATAGTACCTGAGATTGTACATAAGGTTTTTAGATCGTTTATCAAATATTTTGTTATTTGTATAAAATATTTCCTGTCCTAGGTTTGATCCTAATTTCTCAAATAAATTGTAATGGGAGGGCAACATAATTTTTCCAATTAAAAAACGATGTCAGGCGAACAGCCGATGATATAAAACGACTGCTGAGCGCTGGTGCATCTCCTTTAAATAATGGGTCTGGCTTGCCATGTGGAGCTTCGTTAGTGAATACCCGAATCAATCAATTGATGATGACACTTAGGATATTATAGAAGATTAGAGATACGGAATGATTGAGCTTCCGAGATAAATAGGTTATTTTTTAAAAAGAATTATTAGTATTGATTGAAAATTAAAATACCGTACGTGAACACTAAACATTAATACTGCATGGAAATGTTTTTACTTTGGATATTATTTTCAATTTCTTGATAATTTTTTTTTCAAAATAAACTAAATAATGTACAAAACTAGGTGACAAGTGCTCCATTCCTTGTACATATTCAGATCTATGAATGGAATCAATCACCAGTTGAAGAGCTGGGGCTGTGAAATCTCCGATTACCATGGCGAAACCTTCATGGATTCGTACTGTTATAACCCAGTTGTCACTCTGCTTGGCTGTCTTCCTTGCTTTCAATTTGGGTCGGCCATGGAAGAAGCCCATCTCCCACGGCATCAGTGGCAGTAGCAGTAGCAGAGCTCTTGATCTTTACTTTATCAGTGTTAGGAGAGTTTAGACCTCTTAATCAACAGACCCGTCTTCTTAAACAGGTCAATTTCTCATCCTCTATGGATTCCTTTCGTTCATTGAAGAGAAGTATAGGGTTTTCTGGTTTCCTATGGATTCTGTTTCAATATGTTGAGGGTGGGTGTATTTAGTTTTGGCTCTGTTGGTGGATTTGATAGTTTTATTAGACGCTCTGTTTGGTTGCCGAGAATGCTATAAGAGCAATCGCTTGAAATTTGTTTGCTCTCCCCCTATAAGAGTGGAAGCTTTTTTTTCCACTATTTCTTCGAGGCCCTCAAATAATGGAAATCATAGAGTTTCAAAATTTTTAATTTCCTTCTCTATGCCTCCATTTTCTCAGCTACCAAACAGTTTGCTATTTCTTACTCAATTGCTTCTGTATGTGAATGATTAGCTTTGAGAAAAGAATTTTGTTTTAGGTTTTATCGGGATCTAATATTTATTTTTGTTATTTCTTTTCAATATTGTAGCTGTCGAACACTAGAAAAGATCTTTTCTTTTTGAGATTTTAAGTGTTTATGCAAGTTGAGGATCTTTGGCTATGTTTGGTTATGTGAAAATTTGAGGGGAAATGGGGGAAAGAAGATAGAAGGAAAGAAAGAGTAGAGAAAAAAAAATAAAAAATATATATTACTTTCGATTCATTTTCTTTATATTTTCTCTTCTATGTAGAGATTAAATAATTTTATTATATCTAGAAACTAATTTTTCTCATAATTTTCTTTATTTTGTGAAGCAAATGTAGCATTTATCTTCTGGCCAGAACAAATTGTTTGATGTCAGCCTTCTCATCTATTAGTTTGATCTTGTCTTTTCTTCTTTGCTCTTAGACATCCAACTGACTTCTGCCTTACAGATTCTCGGCGTTTAGGCTTTGTTATTTTTCCCCTCTGTTATAGAACTTGGTTGCATTAAATGATTATCATCTACTAACATTAATTGCATTCCAAGTTTATAATTTGTTTTCCCTGTTCTAATTTAATTTGTTTTTTCCCGTGAAGATGGAGAAGGCTGCAAAGCTTTGTAAGGCAAGGTTTGTGATAAACATTAGTGAACTTGGGGAAGATGATCCACTCACACAGAATGTAAGACCATGATTGTAGATTAGTATGGGAAACACCTTTACTATTTATTGCATGAACGTTCTTGTGGTCCCTTCAGGCTTACACTCCACTTATAAGGAAGTGTTGGTTGTCGTAGTTTTGCCAAATTTAATCCATTGCTTCTTTGTGGGGTTTTCTCCTTCCTCTTTGTGAATTTAACTAAGATAATTCAAAACCTGCTTGGGTCAGAGAAATGGATACTGGTTCATGTTTAATTTCAGAACTTTTATTTTGTTTTGTTTTATAGTGTGTTTTCATAGTCAATTACTAAAGTGGTTAATTAGGTTTTATTGATTTTATCTGTTAGGAACAATCTTAGAAGATGACCTCTTCTTTTACAGGGTACTTGGCGTTTTTCAACTCTGAAAGTTCCCTGGTATACCATCCCCTTGGCAATCAGTTATGTCATTTTTGTAGTGTGTTAAACTTCATTGTTACAAAAACTTGAACTCCAATGTAGTTTTTAATAGAATGATTTTTTTTTTGGTTCAGTCTCTTTGTCTCCAATTCCTGAATTGTAATACTTATAGGTACAGTACCAGTGTTTCAAGAGGACAAGGAATGGGTTACTTCCTAAAGCAGATTAAAATACCTTCTGGGAAAACCTTAGATATTATTGGTTTGGATACTGGAGCATTACAGGTATCAATTATTTTGTTGAATTTACTGAATTTTAGATTTGTTTACTATATATACTTCTTGGGTTATTATCTCAGCAAGAAGAGAGGCCTCCTCTACAATCCTCTTGTAATACACGACTTTAAGCTTGAAAGCAATTACATGGTTGCCTTTAAGTTCTGCAATTCTCATTTGGAAAACCTTTTCATATGCAAAAAACTTAACATGGACAAGTTTTTAACATGGTCTCAAATCCTCAAGAAGTTACATGCATTTGTTTTCTTTAATGTAAAAGAAAAAAAGAGAGGCGTTTGGGTTCAGATTTGTGCAGCATGGAAGAACACAGGAAATTTCTGGAAGTTGATAAAAGACTTCCAAAGAAAATAGATTAACAGCCGTGTAATCAGGTATTTTCCTGTTGGGTTGCCATTGTTACAGGTTGTTTATAGAAGTCTTCAATATCCTTGTTGACAGATGATAATTGATATTGCATAAGT
The DNA here is from genome assembly GCA_016808115.1 of Tetrastigma voinierianum. Lineage (NCBI taxonomy): Eukaryota > Viridiplantae > Streptophyta > Magnoliopsida > Vitales > Vitaceae > Tetrastigma > Tetrastigma voinierianum. The sequence goes on along the minus strand of JAEQBH010002669.1, from coordinate 127,576 downwards.
TTGTGTTGAGTTTATGGTACACTTAAATATGTTATTTTGGATTGCTATGCACTTGAATATGGCTGTACTTATTTCTGTGTTCTACTTAGTTAATGGTTGATTTGGTATCTATTTTAGTTAATTACACTATCAATACCCCATTTTTACGTATTTATCAGACATTTTATCCCCCTTTTTTATTTCTCTTTTTTTAGTTTCTGCTCCTTTATGCTGCATTTTAATTCTTCTTTCCTCTTAATTGCGCTCCTCTTTGAAACTTCAAGGATTTTATGCTTATGAATCCATTGAATGGTGCTCCAAATGATCAATTACATTGGCTGACAAAGACACTGAAAACAGCAGATAGTGACTGGTAAGATTACATCTCATCATATTGGCTGGCTTATAGTTGCATGAACCTAGGAATAAGCAAGGTTGCAATGTCTGGAAAATTTTGAAAAAATTGAGAAGCATGTAAGTTCTGGGTGATTCTGATGTGTGATAACCTACTTCTTCACTTAATTTTATTTCACAAATTATCTTTCTTGCAACAATAAAATTTTGGTTTTCATTTAAATTTTGACTTATCCAAACTATTGTGCCTAAGACTTTTTTTTTCTCCGGTAGTCTATGTTGGGCCTTCATTGTCTGCAGTTCTATTGCCTTTGCTGAGCATCCTTCCCATTTCAACTCCATATTTAACTTCTTAAAGAAACTATCTACCCTTATTACTAATTGTCTCCTTTTTTTTCCTCTTTCTGATCCAGGCACATTGTTGTTGGTTTCTGCTTATTGGCTGTTTGTGGAGAAAACGGAAAACAGATAGAAATTCAACTTTATGAGCATCTACACCATATTTTATATAAGTTCGGTGTGGTAAGTATTTACTTCTCTCCCCATGGAGTGTGAATAAGGGAAAACATCCCATGCCCAAAGTTTTTGTTTTCAGATTCTTTAGAGAACTTGCATTTGAAATGACCAAAGGCCAAAATTTCCTATGTCTAAAACAATCTAAGACAGTCCCCAATGAATTGAATAAACAGCCTTTTGACATGTCAAATTTTTAACCTTTCTGGTGACCTATAAAGAATGTGACTCTTTATCCTTGCATTTGCTCTCCAGGATGCATACCTGAGTGGGGAGGGATGTAATAAAGATAGTATAGCCTCCATCAGGAACCCAGGTTCAATAGATGATAAACTTCCTCTTGCTTCTGTAAATGGAATATCAGGTTTTAGCAGGTGAGTTGCTGCTCATATTTCCTAAAGGTGTTCTACATTGGTTCATACATATCACCATGAAGTTACTGTGATCTTTTTTCTGTTACCTCAGGGAAATGGTTAATGGGTTCCTTCTTCATAGAGTCAGCTCCTTAGAGATTGTGAGTATTCGTCTTTCTCTTTGTGGATTTATAATGAAGACCCTTTAAATGCTACCTATCAACCTAAAAAAACAAAAGAAAGTGCATTTAAATGCTAAAAGAAAGCACGAGCTATCCTTTTCAAAATTCAAATCCTCCATAGAACACAAGGAGTTCATTCAAGCTCCATTGAACATTTGAAATCTATGTTTGTGATTAAATTTTATCTTGTTGAAGCACCAACAATGTTCTTTTTCCATGGCAGGAAACCTACTTTGTTAACTCAGAAGGGGAGGTAGTGCATGATCTTGTACTTCAACAGCGGGGCAAGGCAGCCATGTAATTTCTTGGCATGGATAGTTAAATCTGTTCATTCTTGAAGCCATCTGCAATTCCTTTCCACATTTTCATTCTACCATTCCTTAATATATATCCCCTTTTTTTATTGCTTTATATACAAATTAAGGCCATTTGATCTATAGAAACCTTCATCTTTTTTTTCTTTTTTTTTTTATTACGAGAATTCTGAAATGATTGTTCAACTTTTGGGTTGGCTTGTAATTATAAATAAAAACAGTTTCGAGGTTTACAAAAAGTTCCTAGTAATCCTCGTGAACCATCCAATGTTCCTTTTTGCCTGTAGATTCATTTTTGCGTATGTTTATGTAGCTTTGAATTATTAGTTTTAGAGGGTGAGATAATGTATTAGTTTTAGCAAATGGCTGCTGAGATAATGTTTCCAGGCACAGGACTTTGTTTGTTCTTAGAAAACAAAGTAAGAGTGTAGCTAGTTGTTGATCACGTCCCATCAGTTTCACAAGAATTGTGGATTGATACTTCGCCCAGCGGGTTCTCTCACCTATTGATTAGGTTTTTGGGTTGGGCTTCATATTGGAAGCGAATGTATCATTTGATGCTTTCGTTGGGAGTCGGTGCGTGCGAAAAGAGCTGCCTAGTGTGAGAGAGTGCAGGTGAAGTTATCATGAGTGTGAGCCGTCTACGGATATCCGGCTACCTGGTGCCCCAAGAGAGGGTCCATAGTGAAAGCTATCCAGTGTGTGAGCTATTTGCTGGTGTCCAACTTCTTTAGAACCCACATCAGTTCCATATGAAATTGTGGAGTGGTACTTAATCTTGAAAGATCACTCGCCTATCAGGTTAATCTTTTGGGTTTGGCTCCCTTATTGGGCTTAGTTACCTATCATTGGTGCTTTTATTAAAAGCCAATACATAATAGGAAAGGGTTACCTAATGCCCTAAGAGAGGGTCCGAAGTGAAAACTATCCAAAGTATGAGTCATTCATAGACGTTTAGCTTATCTAGGAGTGTTCAATGATATGATCTCACATCGATTCCATAAGAAATTGTGGAGTGGTTAAGCTTGAAAGGTTCTCCCATCTATCAGGCCGATCTTTTGGATTGAGCTCTCCTATTGAGCTTGAGTGTCTATCATTGTTGATCAATTCACAATCTCTAATATCATTTCATGTCACAATCTCTTAAACCAATCAATAATAACTTAACATAAGTATAAAAAACAAAAGTATTGTTATACAATCCAAACAATTCTTGTTAACAAGGTTTCGTTATTACTACTCAATTTAAACATGCGTCAATCGACTTATTAGGTGAGATTTACTAAACTATAAACCTAATATTCCTATAAAATAATAGCATATTCGCACATTTTCTAAAAAAAAAGTGTATTTCATTGCATGTGAAAAGAATATTTGTGTTGCATCCTATAAATATTTTATACATATTTCAACAACAAATAATAAATTGTTAACAAGTATGCTAAATATATCCTAATGCTTTTTTTCAATTCATTCATCATTTGGGTGGACTGGATATCCTCTCTCACCAAATTCCCTCCATGTTAATGTCCTAGACATCCTATTCATCCATGGGAATCTATTCATTGACCTTCTAGATCGCCTAATATTGCTTTGTATCCAGAGCTTGATTCCCGTTCCAGTTCACTTATAATATCTTAAGTTAAGGCGTTTATCCTTTTGTAAGCGTGATTTTACCGTGTAAATGGATAAATAATCAGGCATTATCTATATCACATTTTCATTATACATCATTGTTCCACGGAGCCAACATAATGCTCATGGGTCACATGGAATGTCCACAGTTTGCTATACATCAGATGAATGTGTTCATCCAATAAATCAATTAGATCTTTTCTATATGCACATAGTCATTTCAAAACGTCAAACATTCTATTCCTTACTACATGTGAAAATAAAATATAATTAGCATTAGATATATAAGACATAAAAACATATTCTTATTTAAAAAAAAAATATTAAATGACCATAAAATCATTTGAAAATATACGCATCAAATATGAAATTTAAAAACGAATGTTTAAAAAAAAAATCATCGAATACAGAGTCCGAACGACGTCAAAGACCGAACAAAGTTTGGTTAACAGTAATCAAAGTTACTGGTCAACGGTCAAGGACCGCATTAGCAACCGGTCAATGGTCAACAGCTACGTCAACAGCTTGTGGCCGGTCACCGACCAAAAAAACAAGATATCACAGATTTTTCAGAAAACTTTGAAAAATCATAAAAGATCAACCATAACTCAGGAAATTACAAAAAAATACTTGTTGGAAAGCTCTTGATGAGATCTTTCCAACCATACCAAATTTTAACCAAAAAAAGTCATCAATGGGTCTGAAAAAATCATTGAATGCTCGATTTTTATAAAAAAATAGACAATCAAAACACAAAAAAACACCTTTATTGGCTCTGATACCAATGTAAACTTTTGCAACAGAAAATAGAAAAAGGTAATTACTTGTTGAAGCGTAGAAAATAATGTTTTAAATGCTTCAGACAAGAATAAGATCATTGGAATGAAATCTGTATCGAAATTCCACAATACAAACACCGTTACTTTGCTTTTAGGATGAGTCACAAAGGATATTTTTAACTAGAGATGTATTTTTAAGGAGTGAGAAAACAACAGTTTTTTTTTTTCATCTTTCATAGGCTGTCTCAGGTTCCTACATTTATAGGAACCTGAGATATTCTTTCAAGGAGACACATACCTTGGATGTGTCTCGTAAACACATTCTTTTGATGTGTCTCTTAGGTTACAAGTCAGTCAAGCCCACTTGAACGACCCATACCCATAATCCAACACCTCTATAGTGCCCTTTCAAAAGCCCTTTTCATCTTCTTTTTTTTTTCTTTTAATCAGAGGCAGTCTTCATTCTGTAGAAAATCAACTACTCCCTCTCTCTGATGAAAGGTTGTGATGATATTTTCGGACTGATTCAGGCACTGGAAATGTCAGTTTTTTGGCGGGGCAACCCGGATGGCTTGCACGATGAGAGACCTTTTGTGCCTTGTTTCGTGAGAAACTGTGGTTGCAGCCATGACTGTCATACATTTCCTGTATGTTAAAGCCATGGCGGTCTCCGTCTTTCTTTATGGGTTTTGTCACCTTGTTTGGATGACAGAAAATTTTGGGTAAGAAATGGAAATGGAATTGAATGACCATTACTAATTTAAAATATTTGATTAAAAGACATCAAATAATTCAAAATTTATGACTCTAAGTTCTAACCTTCTTCATGTTTTTTCTTAAAAAATAATCTATTTAGGATAAAAATACATTTTTTCATTTCATATATTTACATTATCTCTTAAAAAAATGTTATTTTTATAAAAAGTTAAAAAAAAATTATTTTTGTCATATTCATGCCAAAAAATTGATGAAGGATAAAATTTTCAATATTGATCTTTCAAAAGTTTTAATCAAATCATTCTAGGAATTTTTGGGTAAGAAGCAAACTTTTCCAAAATTTTTTAGTAGTTCAAAACAACAATGAGTAATGGATATGAGAAGACAAGTAGGATTATGTGTAAAGGCCAATAACTATTAAGTGTTTTTTAATACAAATATTGAAATGAATTTGTAAAAGATGTTGACAATTAGTTCTAGCCATAGAGAAAGCAAGCTAATCAGCAGAATTCCCAATAGAGATAGACCCATACTAGCAGCAATATTGGTCTGATCACTTGAATCAGGATCGGCCGTTGAGCCAGTGATGATGATGATGATACTTGTGGCGGTGGTGCAACGTCAGCAACCGTGAGCGGCGGAGCCAGTGCTTCTGCCGGCAGCAACACCTCCGGCTCTGCCAACCCAAGTAGCTGCAGGTAATATGGAGTGTGTCACTTTCGTATTCAAATCTGAGAATGGTGCATGTTACGGACTTATTATGTGTGCGTTCATGATCGTAGCAGAAGAGCTTAATGAAGATCAAGCATGGTGGGTTTAAGCGGAATCGTGAGAGTGTTCCAAAGGTGCATATAAGTGGATCGTGGTTAATGCCTTTTCGGAGTTTAGGCATGTAGGCCTGGTTAAATTTGGGGAGTTTTTTACTAGTTTGAGACTTGATTACGAAGGAAGGTGTTGGCCTACCCTACATAAATTGGTTGTGAGCTAGAACCGTTTTTTTGATGAGTCCGAGACAAGACAAAATGAATCAGCATAGAGACACAAAGTTATAAAATAACAAATTAGATTTCATGAAAGTGTCTATATGATATCGTTGCACGGGTCACACAGTTGCTTGAACGAGTAAAACTAATAGCAAACAATTGGTGGGTGGGATTTCATATGGGCTTACTGAGATTTGCGTCTACAGTTCTTGGATAGTCAGTCACAACTCCATCAGTTCCAATGCGCGGCCCATATAAGAAATCAAAAGCGATGGCGATGTATGTTGGAATTCTTCAATAATTATAGTGAGGCTACATATGTAAATATTTAAATATTAAATATGTTTATGTTATCAATCTTAATTAAGCATAATTAAAATAATCTAATTGAAATTAAGTAATTGGTTTAAAGATATAATTGTCATGAAATTAATATGTGGATATATAAAAGATATTTTTAATTTGGTGATAAGCTAAATTGGAAATATCTAATCTAATATGATTAGAATAAATAATAGGGATATGATCCTTAATTCATACGATGAAAATAACCTTATGTTCTTGTTCTTTACATTTTCATCACTAGATGAGAAACAAACTCTTCTCATTAGGTTCGTATCGAATTTGGAAGATTTAACCCATATATTCGACGACTTCTGGCAATGGATGCAAGTACGTTTTCGCTATACAAACTTAATATTTCTAATATTAAATGGATAGAAATTTGTTTATTTGGATTTTCCTATTATACATGATTTAGGTCCAATATTTTATGATTCATAATATGTTTATGATATTGTTAGACTAAAAACATGTGTTTAGGAGATCAAAAATTCCTGATAAATGGTATTAGAGCCGACACATATTTAATTCTTGAGATTGTTAGGTTTCAGTACTGTAAAATATAACAATTCAAGTAGCAGATGAACAATTAACACGCTTGCGTGAAAAACCGTGGAAGTCGACCAGTTGCATCAAGTCTCAGGTTTGACACAATCTCCTCGCGACAATTATTGCCCTCGCAAAGGGTGTTTTTCCGGTCTTTTGCAATTTGTCTCCCGTGACGTAAATGATCTTCCAACAAGAAAGCACTTTTCGTGGTCGGGCCGTCGAACTCGAATCGTGTAGAACCCGCTTCTCTCGTATGAAATGAATGAATGTATGTATCAAATGAGAGAAAGGGTGGCCTTATATTAACCGCCTAACTATCGCATACCATGGTTCGATAGTCAGCGTCTGCTCGTGAACAATGGCTTGGTGCTGGTTGTGTCCGTTCACGGGCGAATAGACACAATGGCCCGTTGAGAAGACGCATCGCTCCAATCCAGAACTTACGCAAAACCAGCATTTTGATGCCAAAAAGGTGAGTTTAAGCTTAGTTCAACCCGAACCCGCCCGGCCGGGGCGGCGGCGCTACAAGGCATGTGGTGAACCAAGCATGAGCCAGTCCTCCCCTTCCACAAAACCTGGATGCCCTCGGGGGCCCAAACCCAACTACAAGGTGGGTGTATTTATAAATTTTTAAAAAGTCTTGTTCCCATCCGATGTGGAAATACAAAGCCTTTCCATAAGCTAAACCTTGGCCATCGCTTTCGCTGGACAAGCCGGAGCAATTTCTAATTCACTCCTTATCGGGTTTTTTGAAAGAACTCAATATATAATCTTCATCTCCTCACGATATAACACATTCACACGCGACCCACCAAAAACGCTTTACGGGGACTCCAATGTAATTTTAGCTCAAAGATAGCTAAATTATTGCGCTCAAACCCATTTTTTCCAACAATCCCCCACATGAATGAAATTGACCAGATTAACGCTAACGCATACGCCGGATACCCAAGCAGAGAAAGTTAAGTTTGAAATTTTAGCGATGGGAGAAGCTGCAGCTTCGTGGCCTTGAACCTTCCTTGTGAAATGTCATTTGGTTAATGATTATCATGAACATGATGTCTCGAACTGCTCAATCATGTGTGTAAACCAAGACAATAACATTCACGCTAGAATCTTTCTAGTCAATTCTCACTATGCTCATTTTAGCCCCGAACACTCCTCTTGCTTCACGAAATACTTCTGCATCGTAAATTTATCATTCTCATGTAACTGCCCATTCTCACCACATAGTGACCCTTATGGAAGGTATTCTGCTATACCCCACTTGTCTTTAACAAGATATAAGAATCATTAAAAGCGTAGCTTACCCTGTTCAACGCTTCAGGCATCACTATTCTGATTATAGGAATGAGTAGGAGATTTGTTCTTTGTAGTGATCTTCAATGAGTCACACAAAATTCGGTTGTCCCATTGAACCTAGATCTTGGGATCTCCAGTCAACTAGGTTGGGTTGCCATTCTAGCGACTCTTTAGTGCACAGGCTTTAAACCCATTCCCCTCGATGATTTACTTACTACCGTCAAACCTTTCGCATATCCAGAATGCTCTCTCTCGCCTTATGCATTCAATGGTCATAATACCATCAGAGAGAAGTTTTCATTTGCATTATGTCTTCGACGAATATGTCGAGACTTACCATAATATATAAGTGACTCTCGTGCTCTTTCCACTAGCCGGGATCGACCATCGCAATGAATGCGCATTGCGCATACGTAGTCAGGCCATATTGGAATATCTTCTAAGAAATGACGAAGCCACTCTGCTTCTTCACCAGCTTTATCTAGTGCAATAAATTCAGATTCCATCATGGATCTAGCAATAAACTCCGCTCCACCACCAAGTGTAAATAGATAGCCACTGCTGATCTCGAGTCTTTGTGCTCTGATATCCACCGTGATCACAAGATCCTTCAAGTATCGCCGATATTTTGAGTAGTGCAATCCATAGTTTTGGGTGTATTTCAAATACCTCAAAACTCTAACTATAGCCTTCCAAAGGTCCCGACCTGGATTACTCAGGTATCTACCAATTTACCGATAACAGCCATGTCCGGATTCGCACAGCTCATGACATACACGCTTCAATTGCTTCAGGCATATTCTTGCTTGCGGAAAGGCTTTTGCCATTATTTTCTGGATAGATGTTGATTTACATTACTGTTCTCTACTGACTACTATCATTCTCATTTAAATTTCAAGAATTTTCTCAATGTAATGTGATTGAGTTTTTATATTAGTCCATCTGACGCTGAGATCTTTATTCCAAGTATAACATCGCAAATACCCTAAGTCTTTCATGTCAAACTTATTGTTGAACATTTCGTGTTTTAATGATTTCATTATTGCTACCCATAATGAGTATATCATCAACAACATAGAGACAAATAATGACAAATCCACGCTCGGTGTTCTCACACATACACATTTGTCACACTCGTTGATTTTCAATCCATTTGTCATCATTAAGACCGCCAAATTTCTATGCCATCGCACTGCAAGCCGCGAATCCATAAAGGGATTTAACAAGGCTTCCATAAACTTTCTTTTCTTAACCTGAATAAACTCCTTCTCAAGTTGTTCCATGTAGATTTCTTCATCCAAGTCTACGCCAGAAAACTCGTTTTACATCCAGCCATGGCCTCAAGATCGTATACAGTCGTAATAGCTAACATTCGAATGGATGATATTCTTGTTACCGGTGAATAGGTATCAAAATAGCCCGTTCTTTTTGCTTGTAACCTTTGATAACCGCTTCTTGGCTTTATATTTATCAATAGATCCATCTCGCTTTCATTCTTCTCTTGAATATCCATTTATATCCTAGAGGTTTCCAACCCGCGGAAGATCCACTAGTTCCCACGATGATTTTTCAAGATGGATTCTACTTTTGTCGCTTATAGCCTTCTTTCCAATAGGGAGCTTTAGGCTCAAGATAGCTTCCTTAAAGCTCTGAGGCTTATCTTCTAATAGATATGTTAGAAAATCCCAATCTCAAAAGATTTCGCGTTTCTAATTTCTTTTGCTACGCCTAGGTTCATCATCATCTCATTGCCTCGACCACGCTCTCTGCGCATCATGAGTCCTTTTACTGAAGTTCGACTCCCCAGGTAGGATTTGTAAGGAAATACATTTTCAAAGAAAGATGTATTCCCTTGGATTCGATAATAGTATGGTTGCATGCATATCGATAATTTCGACCATGAATCGTAAAACGATATGCACTACTATTATGTGCATAGCCAATGAAAACACAATCAACTGTTTTTGGTCATATTTTAACCTTTTTAGGTATAGGTACCGCCACTTTAGCCAGACATCCCCACACTTTTAAGTATTTGTAAGAAGGTCTTCGACCTTTCCACAACTCGTAGGGGGATTTATTGGTTTTCTTGTGAGGTATTTGATTGAGAATATAATTTGCGAAAAGAATTGCTTCCCCCTACAAATTTCAGGGTAGTCCGTAACTTAATAGTAATGCATCTATCATTTCTTTTAAAGTTATGTTCTTACGTTCAGCAACCCCATTTTGTCAGGAATAGGGAAAATCTAAGCCAGTGTATTATACCATGTTGTGAACAAAATCACCAAAAGGTGCTTGATATTCACCAATTTATCACTTCGTAATACCTTGATTTTCATCAAGTCGGGTTCTCCACCTCATTCTTGAAATGTTGAAACATTTCCAATGCCTCATCTTTACTTCTCAATAAGTAAACATAACAAGATCTTGTGCAATCATCAATTAATGTAAGAAAAATATTTCTACCAATCTCTCCTCGTTTGAATAAATTTCAAATCACAGATATCCGAATGTATTAACTCTGAGGTTCACTACTTCTTTCAATTGATTGGAAAGAAGTTCTCATAAGTTTAGATTCCACACAAATCTCACATTTATAATTTGATCTATTTTAAAATTAGGCAAACATTCCATATTAATTAATTATAATGTATCATAATTAATATGTCCTAGTCTACCATGTCACACATTTAAAGATTCAAGCATAAGCGTAAGATTTGCTATTTTTATCGATATTTCCATTAGGAGGTGTACCATAGCCATATATCTATTTTGGAAGGTTTCTCCATTTGGCTTATACCTTTCCCACATATCCCATTTTTTGTGAGGATGAAGAAACGAGACAAACACCAACTTGAAGCCCTTCTTACTCAACAATGATCCAAACACTAGATTCTTTTGAATTTCTGGCACATGCAACACATCATTGAGAGTGAGTTCCTTACCCGATGTCATCTTCAATACTACCTTCCCTTGGCCTTCAACCTTGAAGTGAAGAGGGAGTTGCCCATAAAGAGTTGTTCCATTATCTATAGTTTGATATGATGAGAACATCTTCTCGGTCTAGCAAACATGACGAAAGGGCCCCTATGTCCACCCAATTCATACTCTTGGTATTTCGCTAATGAAGTTCAATTCCTGAGACTACGACTAAGAGGTTCATGTCTGAGACATCGTCTACTTCAGTCACATTACCGAGGGCGCTTCGGACTCCTTGTTCCGCGACCACGACAAATTCCAGCACCTGCCTCGCTTGTTGCACACATAACACTTGCCTCGAACTTCTTCGTAGGACCCTTCGAGACCGCTGCCATCAGGCTTTCCTTCTGTGATCGCGGAGGTCCCATTCTGTTTCACAACATCGACCTCGATTCCATGAAGCCCTTGCTTGCCTTTTCCTCGCATGCACCTGGGCTGTCTTCCTCATTCTCCCTCACTATCAAGTTTTCTCAAGTCTCATTTCCTCTTCCTCGCTTTATGCTTTAGGTAATCTAAATTCTTCCATAGTGGTGGCAATTCTTCAATCGCGCCCACTCTAAGGATTCATCGAGAGAGATCCCTTCCGCATGTATGTCATGCGTAATCACTGCGTATCTTGAATCCTATCGACATCGCCTTGAATCAAGCATCTTGTAGTCTAGAATTTTCCTACTACAAACTTCAGCCTCGCATCCTCGCCTTGTACTTTTTTCCAAGAATTCTATAAATTTTCAGATTAAGGCGCACACATTATATAGTGTGTTGTCCAGCCATTCAGAGGTAGTTGCGATGACAAGAAATCAAGATGCTTCCATGTTTCTAAGCATCTAAGAACCACTTGCCTATTAGTTTCATTTTCTCCAAATGCTATATCCTCTCAAGGAAACGCCAAATTTAAGGTGGTTAGGTAGAACATCATCTTTTATTGCCACCTTTTGAATTCGGTTCCATCAACTTTCCGGCTTTCCATGACTCACAAATATCGCGCCATAACAAAGTATCGAGGAGGCACCACAAGAGGGGTAGAATTTAGTTATTCTACCGAACCATATTATGTTTTCCGAAACAATATATTAAAACAAATTTAAATATTACTTAGCTAAATTTTTGAATAAAACTAATATTAAACCAAAGTATAATTGCTACGTAAAATGCTTCTTTAAAATCAAATATGACTTTGCCAAAATCGATTAAAATAAAATTCATTAAAACAAACGATTTTTGTTTTTTTTTAATCGAGCAATAAACAATTCCAGAACTCGATATATGTAACCATTATATAAACTGATATAAGTATACCGACATATCGAACCGAAACCGAGAAACCAGAAACTGATATGTAACCTTATATATGTAAACTCCATATCGTAAATCAATGTCAGAAAGTAAAACCCTATATATAAATCGATATATCAACTTATATATACAAATTATGGTAAAAGGTGTTGTCTATATAAGAACAAAAACACAATGCAAGAAATACAGATTTTCGCTTATGCACTGTGCTCAAATCTATAATGAAATGTGAAAACCAAGCAAGTGCGCCGTTTTGTAGTCCAGAACGACACTGATGTCTATAAAAACGTAATGATATCTATATATATATAAACGTACTGATGTTTATAAAAAAAAAAACACAAACAGAACGTGTTTGCAAAAAAAATCGGGCAATAGTAAAGAAAGGTTAGAGCAAGTAACGTTTCTTGCTAAAAAATGTAATGTAACGTTAGCTTACGTGCCAGAAATGTAACAAAAATTCTGCTTATGATAGATGAAAAAACTGAACGCTGCTTTTGAAAAATAAAAATTGCAGCGTATCAAGAATAGAACGTTGTGCACAAGATATATGTAAAACCAAAAAAAAAAAAAAAAAATTGTCCTAAGAATGTTAGGTTTCAGTACTGTAAAATATAACAATTCAAGTAGCAGATGAACAATTAACACGTTTGCAGGAAAAAACCAGAAAAGTCAGAACCTGTTTGCAGATCAAGTCTTGTGTTTGACACAATCTCCTTAAGACAATTATTGCCTCGCAGCCAGCTTCGAGTCTGCAATTTGTCTCCCAGATGAAATGATCTTCCAAATGTAATAGAAATCACTTCCCGTGGTTTGGATGTCGAACTGTAACTCGTGTGCGTAACTCGCCTCTCGTATGAAATGAATGAATGTATGTTGGTGTATGTATCAAATGAGAGAAAGGGGCGGCCTTTATATAGACTCACCATGACTGCTCTGGCACAAACATTTAAGCTTCGGGAGTGGTCATGTCTATTCTAGAACAAATAAGAAGCTGGAAGGGTCATGTCTATTCTACGAACAAGCCATGAAGCTTGAAGGGTCGCGGTTCGTTCATGGCAAATGCACACGCCGCATCTCTCGGAGAAGACGACGTCCAACTGCAACCTACGCAAAACGATGCTGTTTTGATTCCAAAAGGCGAAGCCGGCTTAGCCCGAACCCTAACCCCGACCCATTGGGCAAACTACGCGCGTGTGGTGAACTAAGCATGTGCTAGGTCCCCCCTTCCACAAACCAAAGGCTCTCAGGCCCAAACCCACCTACAGCGCGCAGGGCTTCTATACCCTTTAAAAGTCTTGCTCACATCCGACGCTGACACAAGCTTTCTCCAAAAAGCTAAACCTTTAGTTATCAAGCTTGCGCGATGTTTGAGGTAATTTCTAATTCACTCCTTAATGGTTTTTGAGCAACTCAATATATAATCTTCATCTCCTCATGGAGGAGAACACATTCCCATGTGGACCCACAAAAAACGCTTTGTGGGACCCAATGTAATTTTAGCTCAAAGATAGCTAAATTATTGTGATCAAACCCATTTTTTCCAACAGAGATTATTTATTTATTTATTTATTTTGTAATCTAGATTCGTATTTCCATGGACCAAAAATTGTTATCCATGATATTTAATTTTTTTTTTGGAAAACCTAATAGTATATAATCAATGTTTTAAAAACCGGACCGGACCGGCGTGGGTCCGACCTGGCCGAACTGTCGGTCGCCATTAAAACCGCCTTTGCCTAATCAAAAACCGGCTTAGATCAACCGCTTTGAACCGCCTGGAATCGGCTGGCCGGATCGGTGAACCGGATGAATCGGCCGTTCTCAAAGAAACCGACCTGTCATCGCCACAAAATATATATTTTTTTTAAAGTTAAAATGACTTTTTTTTTTTTTACATCGAAACTACGTCGTTTTGCTTAGGATTAGAAAGCTTGTAGGGTTAAAAGACTTATAACTAAAAAAAAATTCAATTAAATAATGCAAGGTCATGGATTTGAACATGGGAAGAGGGAAGTTATATGAACCAATTTACCAATGTATTGTCATTGTGATTATTTTAGATATTAAATAAAATTATATAAGTTATTACTAATTAAGTATATATTTATATAAATAAGTTTATTCCATTTTTAATATGTTTTCATATATCAACATTATACATATTTTTAAAATAAATTTAAAATATTTTATTTATATAAAAGTAATAAATAATATCTTAAATATTATTAATTATATATTTTAAAATATAACATTATATTTATCATGGCCACCGGCTCAACTTACTCTGCTCGACACCACCTGCTCGACCAAGGAACCGTGAACCAGAATTTTTCCGGCCTGGGCCACCTGGCCCTGCTTTTAAAACATTGTATATAATTTGTGCAAAATCAACAAAAAATATTTTTTATTCATATGCATATTCGGGTTTTAGATTCATGAGGATATATATATATATATATATATATATATATATATATATATATATATATATTTTAATTTAAAACAAAAGTCTTTTTTTTTAGTATCTGGGGCTTAGATTCGGTTTTAGATTCATTTTTTTAATGAAAAAAAAAAAAAATTTTGGATTCAGTGGATTCAATCTTGAAGATTATTTTAATAAATAATCGATTTTTTGTTTGGTTTTCAGTTTCAAATTTGCTTTTGGCTTCATAATTGAAGTTTTTTTTTTAATTAAAAAAATGATTTAGATGGTTTGAGAATTCAAATTAAAGGATTTTTTTTACTAAAAAAATTGATTGATTCCGTTAAGAAATCAAAATTAAAGTTAAAAAAATCTTTTGTTTTTTGGATTCAGTTTCAGATCCGATTTCAGACTTGAACATGATGAATTTTCTTTTCAATTAAAACATACATTTTTTTATTTATTCAATTTCATATTCGTTCGATTTTCGAATTTGAAAATTTTTTGATTAAAAAATGTATATATTTTCATTGAATTTGGTTTCAGATTCATAATTGATTTTTTTTAAAATTTAAAATTTTATATTTGTTTTTTTTGGAATATATATTTATCCAAGAATTTTAGGATTTATATATGTTATAGTGTTAAGATATAAATCTTTCAATTTTTTATTTGACTTTATTCATTATTTAATTGAAAGATAAATTCCAAAAAAAAAAAAAATTCTAAGAAACAATTGAATTCAAATAATTTGGGACATCAATTATGACTTGTTATAAGTTGTCTAACATTTTGATTAGACTCATTGAAATAAGATGTCATCAAAATGACCTCTTTTGTGAAAATACTTCAAAGGGGATGTTGGAATTTTGTGTGTTTGTTTATGTAGGTATTAGCATACCCAAATGAAGGTTATTAGTTATTACTTGGCCGAATTACACACATACATGTTGTAATAAATATGTGACAATTATTGGATTTTACATGTGAATGATACGTCGATCCAAAGATAAGTATATTATTTGACATGAGTTATTGTTTGTATTTGATTATCACAACAAGAATACAACTTATAGTTAATATTACTGTACAAAGACTTGATATTAATGTTGTATTAAGTATCTTGAAATGGGGTTTAACCATTATTAATTTAATTTGTTTCTTTTATTATATTTAGTTAATGAATATGGGCTTGTTTGTTTGAATTTATTTGTTCTCTATATAGCTAGTATTGCTACTATATCTGCTAATCTAAATTCCATACCCATATTCAATGGGTCTTACTTAAAGGACTAGAAAGAGAATGTTTTTATTGTCCTTGGCTGCATGGATCTGGATCTTGCCCTTCGGATAGAGGGTTTCACTACTCCTACATATCCGAGTTCCATTGTTAACATAGTGAATCATGAGAAGTGGAAGCACTCAAATCACATGAGTGTTATGATCATTAAGCGCTGTATTCCAAAGGCATTTAGGGATGCCATATATGAGGAAATTACCAATGCAAAAGAATTCCTTGTCGAAATTGAAAAACTATTTGCAAAGAATGATAAGGCGGAAACAAACACACTTTTGTTGCGCTTGATTACCATGAAGTATAAAGGCAAAGGTTATGTAAGGGAGCACATTATGGAAATGTCTCATATTGCATCAAAACATAGGGCTTTAAAGCTCAAGTTTTCTAATGACATGCTCATGCATCTAGTATTGCTGTCACTTCCTACACAATACATCTAGTTTTAGGTAAGTTACAAATGTCAAAAAGAGATATGGTCTCTTAATGAGCTTATTGTGTAAGACAGACTGAAGCAAGACAGGACTAAATGTGTCAATTTGGCTACCACCCTTAAAAATAAGGATAAGGGCATTAAAAAAGAAAGAATACGAAAGCTGGTAATAAGGGTCCAACCTAAAAGAAACAACAATAGGAAAACAAAGAGTGTTTCCTTTGCAAAAAGAAATGATATACACAATACGATGATGGTGTGTAAAGAAAGGTACATTTCTTATTTTAGTATGTTTTAAGGTTCATTTACTTTGGTATATAGAAATACTTGGTGGGTAGATTCTGGTGCTACTACTCACACAAGTGTTTCTATGCAAGGTTGCTTAAGCTGTCAAAATCCAAGTGATAGTAAAAGACACATCTTTTGGGGTGAAAGAAAAGGTCAAAGTAATGGCAATAAGGCACTTTAGGTTGTCATTAGGAATTGGATTTTATTTGAAATTAAAAGATACTTTTGATACACTGTCTTTTAGACGCAATTTGGTTTTAGGTTTCTTTATTGGATAAATTTGGTTATTCTTGTTCATTTAGAAACAATCAATTTTATTTATCTTTAAATTCGAATATTGTTGGTACTAGTTTCCTAAATTCTAATGATAACCTATATATGCTTGAAACAATTGCATCCTATAATGAAACCTTGCATGTGGAATCATGAGGTACTAAACACAATTTCAATAAAGAAAATTCAGCATCATTATGTCACAAGTGATTAGGCCACATTCTAGAAATAAAGAGTTCAACAACTTGCGGATTCCCTTGATTTTACAGACTTTGATGTTTGTGATTGAATGTGTAAAGGGAAAGCATACTAAACTAAGTGAGTAGGTGTCAATAGGTCTATGAAAGTTTTGCTATTAAGGCATTTAGATATATGTGGGTCATTTCCTATGGCTTCCTGGAATGGTCAACAATATTTCATAGCTTTCATAGACGATTACTCAAGATATGACTACCTATATCTAATTTATGGAAAATCATAGTCCTTGAATGTGTTCAAAACATTTAAAGTTGAAGTTGAGAACCAACTGAAAAAAATAAAATAAAATAAAAAGCATTAGATCTAACTATAGTGGTAAATACTATGGTAGATCTTATGGATTAGGCAAACAACATCAAAGACTGTTTGCTAAATACCTAAAAGAATGTGGAATCATCCCACAGTACAACATGCTAGGTTCACCTAGCATGAATGGTGTAGTTGAAAGATGGAATAAAACTCTTAAGGATATGGTGAGGAGCATGATTAGTCATTTTACCATACTAGAGTCACTCTGAGGTGAAGGCTTAAGACAGTAGCATACATTTTGAATAGAGTGCCAAATAAAATAGCTGCAAAAACACCTTATGAGCTTTAGAGAAGTAGAAAGCCTAGTTTAAAGCATTTGCATGTTGGGGATGTCCAGTTGAGGCAAACCTTTACAAGTCACATAAAAATAAATTCGAACCTAAAACTATGAGCAACTACTTTATTGGCTATGCGAAGCAATCAAAGGGTTTTAAGTTTTATGATCCCACACTTAGGAATATCTTCGAGACGGGAACCGTAACATTCTTTGTGGATATTGAGTTTGGGGGGAGAAATGATGTTAAAGACTTTGTCTTTGAAGAAGAATTGGTTTCTTTTCTTGAAACGATTCGTATTGTTGTTTCTACTCCCATTCAAGATAATATAGCTTTTCTTAAAGAACAGACTTAACATCCTCAAACTATGCAATTAAGGCGGTCCACTAGAGAAAGGAGAAAAGCAATTTCGAGCGATTGTAATATATTTCTCCGAGAACATGAGGAAAACCGTGGAATTTTGGAAGATGATCCAATCAACTTCCATCAAGTCATGTAAAGTGCCAATTCTCATAGATGGAATGATTTTAAAGAAACATTCTCTTCGGTTTCACTAAAAGACTATTTCAGAACAATTATGGTACTTGATGCGCATTTTGATCTTGAGCTACACCATATGGATATCAAAACGGCGTTTCTAAATGGTGACTTTGATGAAACAATTATATGGTCCAATCATAAAACTGTGTCATGAGACCCAAAAAATATGGTTTGCATACTAACAAAATCCATTTATGGACTCAAGCAAGCATCTTCTCAATGGTACCACAAATCTCATCAAGTGTTTACCTCATATGGTTTTGAGATAAAAATTGTTGAATATTGTGTGTATCACAAGTTCAATGGGAGTAAACATATTTTTCCTAGTTTTTTATATTGATGATATACTGCTTGCCACAAATGATATATGCTTATTGCACGACATTAAGAGATTTCTATCAAAAAAATTTGAGATGAAAGACCTTGGTGACGCCTATTTTGTATAAAGGATCCAGATCCATCGAGATCGTTCTCAAGGTATTCTTGGATTATCATAAAGGAGCTATATCAATAAGGTACTTAAGAGATTTGGTATGTAGGGATGTAAACCACATGACACCTCGTTCACTAAAGGAGACAAGTTCAGTCTCAAAACAATGCCCAAAGAATAGTCTCAAAGTCCAAGAAATGTGGAAGATTCCCTATTCATCAGTAATAGGAAGTCTGAATTATGCTCAAGTGTATACGGGTTCGAACATTGCATACATTGTAGGGATTTTAAGCAGATATTTAAGTAATCTTGGCATGGATAATTAAAAAGCAACTAAACAGGTTAGGAGGTATTTATAGAGAATAAAGCATTATATGCTCACATATGGGTGATTAGATCATTTGGAGATCATTGGGTATTCTAACACCGATTTTTCTTGATGCGCACGATGGTAGAGGTTACAACATGTCACGAGACATCAAACTAAGGGATTTGGATGAGGAACTTAGTCACTAGGTTGAGAATTGTGGAAGGAATTGAAAGACCACTTAAGTTATATTGTGACAATAAATAAGCTATTTTTGCACTCCAATAATAATAGGAGCATGACTAAGTTAAAACATATTGACATCAAGTTCCTAGTTGTTAGGGATAGGCTTTAGAGTTAGCACTGTTATAATATATCTACTTTATATATGGAGTTGTAATCTATTAGGAAGCTTGTCTTACATAGTTGTAATTGATGAGTTCAAAACTCATATTTTTAAGTCCATTTTTATTGCATTTTTGAGAGCTTATTGTTCAATTTAATGCATAATTATAAAATCTTCACCCAAATTTGTGTTTTGCAGGGTTTTAATGAAAAAGGAAGCAAAACCAGTAAGAAAATAAGCAAAAATGGGTAAATTGGGAAATGCACATATGTCGCAACATAATTCCTTATTGTCGCAACAAAAGCTCAAAGCAACCATCAAGAAAATGTCGCAACAAAAGTGTGTTGTCATGACAATTTTAGAGCAGATCAACTAAGGAAGCAGTAGAATAATGTCGCGACATAGTTAGTGCAAAAGGAATGAACAATTGTCATGACATTCCAAGCTATGTTGCAACACAATGAAGGTTAGAAGGCAGAAACATTGTTGCGACATTACTTAACTCTGTCGCGACAAAGATCAAGCATATGGCAAGAAAAGTTTGTCATAACAATGTTTTAACTCTGTTGCAACAAAGAACAAGGCAAATGGAAGAAAAACTTTGTCGTAACATTCATTAATTAATGTCGCGATAAAAAAAAAAGGCAAATGGTAAAAAAACTTTGTCAAGACATGGAAAGCTCTGTAGCAACAAATGAAGAGAGAAATCAATGAAGACATGCTGAAACAATGTCGTGACATGAAAATTTAATGTCGCGACATAATGAAGTGCAGAAGAAAGAAATTATGTCACGACATAAGCTAACTTAGTCGCGATAAAAAGTTGGCAGATCAAGAAGGCAAGTCATGCTGAGTTTGTCACAACAAAGATTTATATGTTATGACAAACAATTCAGAGAGTTACACGTTCAAGGGATGAAATATTTCACAACATATACAAACAATATGTTGTGAACAATGTTGCGACATTAAGTTCAGAATATGTTCTGATTGGATATATAAACTTTTCTTGAATCCATTTCTAATTTAGTTTATGACAGTTTCAACGAATTTATTTGAGTAACTAGTCATTGTGATTTGTGATTCAAATTTGAAAGACTAAGCTTCCTCTGGGATGGAATTGGTTGATATGTTTATCAAATGTAGCAATATTATTAAAGTTGTGGGTATAAGATCATGGGTTTATCTAATTGATATTGTTCATGTATGGAGTTGTTCTGAATACTAGTGATTTATACCTAGAAGGAATTGTATCTTTATTATGATTTCTAGGATCCCTCTGAGTGACACAAAGATGGACTACCTGAGAACATAGAATGGTCACCTAAGGGTATACTTCATGGATATTCGATGAACTAATGCACTCTAAGTGTAGTTTTGATTATTTATGCATTTTGTTCGTACTAGTGTTAGGACAATTTGCTGAAAGATAATTTCTCACTCTTAAAGGTTTCATCTCAATTTGGCAGAATAATCTTGATCCCATGTTAGGTAAGATTCTAATCAAGGAGATGCAGCATTCTAATGAATTGTAGATTAAGGTATCAATTAAATTGGGAAAGACTTGTATTATTTTGTCTATGGGTATAAGCAATTTCCGCCATCGTAAATGCTGTAAGTACCGGAAAGAAAAATAACCATATTCACAAGATGTCAATTCGTGCAACCACTGTAATCTATCAGACTGGTTTAGGAGTGTGGTTATCTAATTGGTGAAATGTATAGTGTCAGGAGGATTTCGAAGGCTATATTACTGTGTTCTTGGACAAATCCAGAATTCAAAACCATAACTAGTTGAGCTAGATTATTAGAAGATAGTTGACTTGCTCACAAATGGAAAAGGGAAATGGATCTCTGTACAGTTAACCCCATGAATCTATCAGTAAGAGGCTCATCGACGTGCTAAGCAAAGGTCCGGCTCACTTTGCTATTTTAACCTCTTACCCTCCTAGCATCTCAATACAGTGAGAAAGAATGAAGCAATACTCTTATATGCAATCTTTTATGACCTGTGCACTTGCAGTGATTTAGACCAAAACCAATTTTCATTATTACATACACATCAGAAAACATTTTCTTATAATTTTTAGTTAACAACAAGTTTTTATATCACTGAGGATTGAATCATCTCCGGTAGTTAAGTGTTAGAAATTGGTTGCGCTTTGGTCTATATAAAATAAGACAATTCCTAATATATATATATATATATATATATATATATATATATATATATATATATATATATATATGAAAAACACAAGGAATTCTCCCTTCTTGTTCCTTACATGGTATCAAAGCTAGGTTTTGAATTTGCCCTATAAAAGGCAAATTTTTTGAGAGAATTTTCAAGAATCGTGAAGAGTCAGGTGTTTTTGAAACAATATCATATAAAGGTGACACCGCCCACCCGAGGAGGAGCTCCAAACATAACATTGCACTGGCCACAACCACTAAGTCCGGGGCGTTGGTCTAAACCTAATGTACGAGCCACACGTGACTGTACTATGATTTTACCATGTTTCACATGCGCTGTGCGTGAGGGCGCATGACATACTCTCCGGTGACGCACCTCCTCTTCCAGCATCACTGGCTGCCAATGGTCCTCCCCAGCCACCAGTTTCCCTTGTCCGAGCCCTACAACAGTGTTTTTCAAACTTTATTCGACAACCTCCTTTTATGGGGCTTTTTTGCATGTTTTCCTTTATTTCTTCGAAATCCAGAGTTGTTTTGTCGAATCTAGAGGCAAGTTATATTCCAGTGCAATGTTTTTCATGGAAAAGTGGTCGTTTTCTTTGCAAGATCCTTTTTTTTTTTTTTTTTATGTTTTTCGAATTTTCAAAGGCTTGTTCAAGTTAGATCTGCTTCTATGACTAACATGAAACCCTTGGGAGGAGTTGTATGTCAGTATTGCCATAATAGAGGACATGTATGCCAGACTTATAGGAAGTTGTAGAATAAAAATTGAAAATTTCAGTATGTTCATTATCAAAAATCACTTCAGTTTGCATCTACTTTTATCAATACACACGTTGAGTCAAGTAAAACCAACACATGTTTTATTTCCTCTTCTTCCACATGGGTCATTGACTTTGGAGCCACCAACCACATGACATGTAATTCAAGTTTATTTACTACGTTTTAGTCATACCCTTCTATCTCTGCTGTTACCCTTGCAGATGGGTCATCTTATGTCCTTAGGTTAGGGACAATTCATCCGTACAGTTTGATCTCTGTTATGAGTTTACCACAATTCTCTTTTATTTTAATTTTTGTGAGTAAACTCACTCGTACACTTAATTGCAGTATCACATTCTTTCCTGATTATTGTTTGATTCAGGATTTTTCAACGAAGCGGATTATTGGTAGATGATGCGAGTCTGGGGGTCTTTACATCCTTGACATAGATTTGTTGCTTGTTCTAGAGTTGTTACTTCATTCAAATTACATTATCACCTAGGTCATCCTTCTCTCCCTTTGTTGAAGAAGCTATATCGTCAGTTTTCTAATCTATCCTCATTGAATTGTGAGTCATGTCAATATGCTAAGCTTCATCGAGTGCATATGAGTCCTAAAGTCAATAAACGAGCTTCCGCTCTTTTTGAGTTAGTTCATTATGATGTTTAGGGTCCTTGTACAGTTTTGTCTCCGACTAGGTTTAAATATTTCGTTACCTTTATAGATGCTTTCTCTCGTGTCACTTGGCTTTATCTATTGAAAAGTCGTTATGAGCTTTTTTCTTATTCTAGTGCCTTTTGTGATGAAATTCAAACACAATTTCATGTCTTTGTGCAAACATAGAGAAGTGATAATGCCAAGGAATATTTTTCATAACCTTTTCAGTCCTTCATGTTACAACATGGGATTCTCCATTAGACCTCGTGTGTTGATACACCCTCTCAGAATGGGGTAGCTGAGAGAAAGAATAGACATCTTCTTGAGATAACTCGGGCCCTTTTGTTCCAAATGAATGTCCCGAAACATTTTTGGGTCGATGCAGTCTCCACAACTTTTTTTTTTTATTAACAGGATGTCCTCATTGGTTCTTAATTGGATTGCTCCTTACCACCAGTTGTTTCAAAATAATTTTTTGTTCCCTATTGATCCTAAGGTATTTGAATACACATGCTTTGTTCGGGATGTCCGTCCTCAACTCTCTAAACTTGATTTGAAGTCCTTAAAGTGTATATTTGTGGGATATTCTCGTGTTCAAAAAGGGTATAGGTGTTATTATCCCACTCTTTGATGTTACTTTGTGTCTACTGATGTTGCATTCTTTGATATTACCTCATGTTCCCTTTCGTCTACTGTTACAAGTTAGGGGGAGGAAGAGGACTTGCTTGTTTATACTCTTGCCTCACCTATTGTCTCTTCCGAACTTGCTCCTGTCCTTGCTCAGGGAAAACTTCCTATTACTCATATCTACAGTCGATGCTAACATCCCCTAGTCTCGAGCCCTTCAATAGCTTCTTCGACATCAGATCCAGTTCTTAATGATGATCTTCCTATTTCTCTCCGTAAAGGTAATACCATTAAGTTATGATTGATCGGAGTGAATCATGCATACATTACAATATAATTTCTATGTGTTTTTACAGTCACTGATATTGCGCTAATCCCTTATACTATAATGTTTCATAGAACATAGTGATATTGGAATAAAGGAAGCCTGAGTAGAGAAAGGACGAAGAAGAATTGCAACATATTGTCTCGGGTACACAGCAATGTGAGGAGACCCTCTGTTTGCTTGATTAGCAGCATGTGCAATGAAGGGACCCTACATCGCGAACGAGATACCAGTTATGATTGCTTTTTTGGTATCAGCGGTGAAGACCCCTGCGCGGCGTAGCGAGGTCTCCCATTCCAAAATGGGAGCTTGAAAAGTTATGATTTTCTGGGCCATTGATGGGCCCGAGTCGAGTTCCGAGGTATAAAAAGGGAGCGACTTCGAGGCAAAAGGGAGGGATGGGAGACGGACTGAAGACAAGGAGAGACGGATAGAGAGAGATTGGGGAAGACGAATTTCGGGAGATCGCGAAGACGACTTCTTTTGTATTTGTTTCTCTAATTCATGTGATGCTGGAAATCTTCCAACTTGTAATGAAAATCACTATGAACTAACTTTTCTCTCTAGGGTTTTGTCAACCCTAACATCACCATTATGGATTAATACTTTGATTGTGTTTTATTTAATATCGATATGAATTTCTATGGTTGTTTTACTCCTGAATTTTATCACATGTCATTCTTTAGCCAATTGTGGCATGCTAATACTAGGAATTTGATATCGAGAGATGATGACTTTCATTAGGGACATGGGGTAAAGTAACATGGTCAATCAGAGTCAAGGTCTCACGTTCAGTGTATTACTAGGTTTTACATTCACATATCTCTAAGTCGAGGGTCGACGGAGATGCAATACACCACACTAGTGAGATAGAGCGGTTATATCTCAAGAATGTCACGCCCCGATCCGTCCGGCCCGGTGGTGGATCAGACGGAGTCGGCGCGATACTATCTATACTATATATTATACTCTACTGTACTGGGACTCTCATTGACCTGTTCTTTCTCAGAGCTGTACTTGTACCTGTAGTATACAAATAATTTCTGTGATAACAAAAATCATTTTACATATACCAAAAGAACTACCACCGGAGTGGTGTCCATAAAAATCTATACACATTACCAGAGTCCCATTTACTTATACATGCGTTTGTTACAAAGCTTGGAGATTGCGAGCGTGGCGGTGAGCACCTATCTACGGAGTCGGCCTGCTTTGCTGATGTGAATGTCATCACTCTATCCTTGTCTTACGTTTCACAATACCTACACGGATTGAACACCCGTGCTAAAACTTACGACTTAGTGGGAACATAAAAGCATGGACAGCCACCAATGGCGACTATCCTGAAGCTCATACATATGCATTATATATATCTCTAAACATATTTCTATAACTTAAATTCCTTATCATCTTATATTCCCTATTGCATGTCAAACTTTCTATTACATGTTCTATATCTTTGGCATATCTAACTACTTATACTTTTTTACGTATTTTCTATTTAAGTACTTTACATATTCTATATTTATCATGTCTCTGGTCTATGTCTTCATCTTTGGTTCTATGTCTTTTATTGCATTCTTTGTACTATCATAATATCATATTATTCCTTATCTATCTAAATACTTTGCCTATTTCTTGTCCCTTGTAACCTGCTCCTTATACTTGATCTATTATTTCATCTTATTTCTTGTATCATGTTCTTTGCAAGTTTCCTATGCTTTCATGTCTCGTATACTTAACTTTCATATAACTTATCTTATACTATCACGTACGTTTATCTGCATTCTTATACTTTTCATATACTGTTCTTTCATATGTCTTTTACCTGTCTCTAGTCTTTTTCATGTTGTAAGTCATGTCTCTATTCTATGTCTTTGGCATATGTTATATCTATAATTTTCATACATACATATTCGTACTTATACTATTGCGTACATTCATATTCTATCTATCATCTACTTTGTGCTTTCATATACTTTCATTGCACTATTGAGTTCATATACTTATTTCATCAGTACCTCTTAATACTTCTTCTTAACATGTATCACATACTTTCACCGCATGCTTGAGTGCTATGCCCTTATATCATGTCATTTCCTTTTGGTTTCATGCAAATACCTTAGAATGATACGAAACTATGTGTACTCAGAAGGTACTTATCCTTTGTACAAAGGCGTTGATCTCTATGCTGATAATACCAGAAGGAGGTATCATCAGCATCTGAGACGGTGACCTATGCCATACTTCTCGGTTGAAAGGTACTATCCTTTGTCTGTGGTGATCTGCATTCTATTAATGGTGACCTTGCGGGGCCACGATCAAACGGGATCTATGTCATCGACAAAACGGGACCTCGATATCGTCTATGAATATCTTTGCCGACAGCTGTATCTTCCTATGGGGCATGCCTATTTCATAAAGCATGGGCCAACTATTGTTATCATATTGCTTAACTGCATATATATAAATTACTTTACTGTATTAGTTCTCATAGCGTGGTTTCACATTTAGATTCCTCTGTATATATATCTATATATTACATATATTCATATCTTTTTCTATCATTTAGTTTTGTCTATCATATTTCATGAATGCATCTATGCACTCTTGTATTCATATATTCATATATATAGCTTTCTATATTCATATCTCTTTATATCATTTATGTACATGTTCTCATTCCTATGCTTTGTCATCTTTTGCTTATCTCTATCGTTCTTATCATTTATGCCTTTCTATCATGTGTTCCTAGCATGTTCCATCTTATTCATTTCGGTATATCTATCAGATATTCATATCATTTTGTATTCTTGTCATGTCTTCATCTATTCATATACTTTCTATATTTCTATCATGTTCCATCTATTCGTTTATGTATGACAATCATATGTTTACATCATATAAGCTTATATTCATGTACCTATCGTTCGTGTACTTTAGACTATCATATCTTATGACATGTTATCTATCTTATCATATCGCCTGACTTATGCCTATCATATTCATGTTTTCTTAGATATATCTATCACATTACTTTCTTTATTTTCACTTGTTTCATTTCATTACATGTAGCCTTCATATATAGTATGATGTCCTGAGATCACACCTCATTCATATATTCTCATTCCCTTTATGAATCTAGTTTATTTAAGAATTGGAATCAATCAATCGGATCATCGAACTAAAGTTATGGCATTTTCATGCCCGACTAGTCATTCTGGAATTTTTCTATTGGCGGTTGTATTACTCATTTTTATAGGGTCTTAACTGTATTTTGACACTATGTACTTATACTCCTTTAAATCTAAGATTGCTAAGGGGTTCTATTACAAGCGCGGTCGAACACTTGGAAGCTCAGGGTCGTCCGAAGCAACCGGGCTACTATGTTCAACAACTGACCAATTTGGTTTGCACATGGTCCCCACTTTGAGTGGATTTGGGCCCACTTAGAGTCATAATTTGGCGATGTCTATTTCTTATATGGATGGTTTTTCTTGAAGTATATTTTATTTTCCATGAATCCCTCAAATCGGATAAAAATGAGTAAGTTATGGCCAAAATACAAGCCAGTCAAAACTAGAAACGAGCAGAGGGGGTGTACCGGTACATGTCTAACATGTACCGGTACATGTTGGCCAAAAATGACCAGAACCTAACATGTACCGGTACATATTCCAAGTGTACATGTACACATCACCCGGGAATGCCCATAATGTGTCTTTTCTTCCCTTTTCCCATATTTTTGATCCCCAATTCAACTCTATACTTTATATACACCTCAAGACCACTTTAAATTCATCTTATGATCTATTTTCTACTCAATTTATCATTCAATCCTTCTCTTATTTCAAAGACCTATCATGAATTACTTCAAAAACCATTTTAATATGGGTTATGACCCATACACAAACCAAACATGATGTTTAGTTAGGGTTTATTCTAAACCTAACTCAGTCTCAGTGAAGTGAATCAAATATAAAGAGAGGATTCTATGATTATCTGTACCATATGGGGTTTTATCAACCCTATTTTCAAGAATCAAGGTTTGGATACAATTCTATCAAAACCCTAACTTTGGAGATAAGCTATTAACCATAACAAGCTTTAAAATTCCATGTGATCCATACCAAGGTTAGTTCCATACCTCTTGATCTTGGCTTGCTTGATTTCCTCTTCTCCTCTTCTTCTTCTCTTCTTCTTCCTCTTCTCTCTCTCTCTCTCTACGGTTTCTTCTCTCTCAAATTGAGACCAATTTGGTCTTAAATCCATTTTTAAGTTAAGGCCATGTTTGGCCTTCAAGTAAAAATCCATTTTTGACTTTAACTTTTCTTTAATTGCCTTTAAGTCCTTAGACTTCTTTCTTTTTGCAAAGTAAACCCCTAATCTTTCATCTTTTATGACTTTCATATCTTTTTAACAAATTACAAGATTGCCCTTGTATCTTGTAAACTTTCCGGGTCTCTTATTTTATTTCCTGAAATTCCCATTTAACTTTTAATATACCTAAACAATTAAGCGCTGGGGTATATTTCGAGATGTCTGAGAGAAATATCTTGTAGACCACGATCAATCCATTCTTAATCATATGGTATATTAAATAAAAGCGCTAACTAGGTTAAAATCCATCAGGTGTGGTAGGTGAAGGCAAAACCCTAGGCTTTCTCATCATTACTTTAACCCGAAACTTTAATATTAGACTTTCTTTAATTTAGTTGATTTATTCATAATTCGCTACAAGACTGGATCCAAATATTGTCTAGGTCACTAAATCAGCACTTAACAAGCTTCTCTTCACGGGAACAACACTTGACTCGCCACTGCTAGCGTGAACTCAGCGTATACTTAACGGCTGCCGCGGTGCATTTTTACCCGACTTTACACTCACCCGATAGCCCATCATGTTTTTGGAGAAGTTTAGTGTTGATATTGACAACCGTGCCATAGATTGTACTTTGGATCAATTTTATTTTATTTAGTTCTTTTTACTTATTAATTATTTTTTCTTATTTATTTACTTTTTATTATCCTTCGTTTTAGGCATTGTGCCTTATTTCATCATCTTTGTGACTTGATGCGGCCTTATTACTTATGTGATTTCGGGGAAAGCATTTAGTGTGCATGCAAAGACAAGATCGCAGGGAATTACTTCCATTCGATCCTGAACCAGAACGGACATTACATCGATTGCGCAGAAAAGCACACACAACCCAATCTGAAATCATGCAGAATCAAGAGTATGAAGGAGCCGAGTTCAAAGAATGAACCATAAATTGGATCAGAATGGACAAAATTATAGAGATCGGGCCCTCCGTCCATTTGTACAACGATAATCATATGCTACTTGGTACTGCCCCACCACTACCGATTGTTCGGTCATCTGCTCACGAAGACCACCCATTCAAGCGAACAACCCGGCGAAAGAATTGCACCGTGCTCCACAACATGCGGTTTCATGGGTTGCCTAATTGTGATCCGAATGCGTATCGTCAGTTTTATGAAGTGCGCTGACCTGATGAAATTTATAATGGGGGTAACGAGAGAATCTCCAGTTGTGTTTATTCCCGCGACCCGAGCTAAGCTGTTGGTTGACTAGCCAACCAGATTCCGTACACTGTGGAATGACTTAGTGCGAATTTCTAACGAAAATTTTCCTCCATGAGATTGCACAACTAGTGCAAGAAGTGCTTTATTCGAGACAATTCGAGGGCAAGAACTTGGCCGAGGCCTGGGAGAGATTTCATGAGTTATTGAGGAGATGCCCACACCACAGGTTGACTAGGTGGATGCAGGTGTACACGTTTTATAACGGGTTAAGCGATTCAGCTAAGACAATCGTTGATGCCTCAACAGGAGGTGCCCCCGAGGAAAAAAACTACAATCAAGCTTATAAGATATTGGAGGATACAACCACTAATTCTAATCAGTGGCCTTGAGATAGATCAACACCTAAGAAGCCTTTAGTGGGAGTAGACACGAGTTTCTCGATGTTGGTAAACCGTAGCCATGCAGTTAACTAAGCATTTCCCGGTCTACGAAGCTGACAAGATGCGGTGATTGCGATTGAGAATAATCCACTGGGAGATCTACGGGTGTGGAAGTGACCGCGATCGCATGGATTGTCGGTTAGGGCGGATGACGGTGGGAGCAAGCCGCGGTATGTGAATCGGCCCGGAATCAACAATAGCGGGGACGTATGGAGGTAATACATATTAAGAGCAGTCGCAGAATCGAATCAAAATCGAATCGGGACGAGGTTGGAGAGGTAACGGAATAATCGAGCGACGAATTATGGGTACGGAGGAACAACGAGGAATAATATGCCATCACTTTAAAGCGAGGCAAGCCGCCACACGAGAAGAAAGTGGATTTGGAAGAAGCCTTGGCTCCACGATGACTTCCAGCTATCACATTTATGAATGAGGCGAAGGCCACGTTCCAAAATCGGGCTCGGCGGCCTCTGAACCAATCCGCTGACTATAGAATCCAAAGGGGCCCATTTCGAAACACGGAAGTGCAAATAGGCCCGATTGGCCACGATTGTTGGCCCGGGAGCAGCATGGATCGACTCGGAGGTGGCCGAGCGAGAAGGTAATGAACATGTTAAAGCTGTCACATTGAGAAGTGGCCAGGTGCGGGAAGACATGACACCATCCTAAGCACGCCTGGAGCAGGACAGTAAGGGTGTGAAAGGTCACCATCAGTTCAGTTATTTGTTCTCTGCTTTGAATGTTGTACGTTGCAGGAATGTTGAGCCAACGACGTTAAACATAGCGCTTCTTTGGAGGTAACCCAAGTATTGTGAGATCACCTTCTCTTTTGAACTAGCAGTATTTTCAATTTTTTTTAATTGCTTTTTTTTGGTTTACTTTTTGTCTTGGAATTCTGCTTTTGTTTGTTTTTAATGTGGTGGTGAGTTTTTCAGGGATTCCAGAAAAGTCAGACACAGTCACTAACGGGATGTCAGTGTTCGATGAGTGTGAAAGGAGGGTCACAAATTAGGTGTTTAAAAAAAAAAAAAACCCGTGTCCATGTACAGCCACGGTATGCGGTAGCGTGTCTCTACGCCCGGCTGCATATCAGGCTGGCCTAACGGTATAGCTCTGCGGTCCCTAGCGGCATAGCGCCCTACGCCTCTATATGGCCCACTTTTATTTCGGGGTATGCCTTGACGAATGTCTCATTTGTCGTGTAGACACTCTTCGCCGCTGCGAATAGACCTTTGCCATGGCGAAGCGGCGAATATTTTAGGCCCTATAAATACCCATGCGGCCGATCATTTTTTCCCTTCACTTTCGCCATTTCACGCCTTTTACGCTTCCTCATAACTTTTTTTGTGTTTTTTGCGGTCGCGTAGATCGACCTCCATTGGCTCCCAGGGAAGTCCACAGTAAGCGACGCGATCGGAGCTCCCTTATCGCGGGTGTCACCACCCCCTCGGAGATCCGTAATTTCGAGAGGCGGCGAATCTATCCGCAGTCCCTTTTCAAGCATTTCTTATTGGTCAGAGCAGCGGTTTCCCAGTGGCTCTAATGCATTCTTGACTTCACCGTCGAACGCGGATCGCGAACATTAATGTCGCCCACACATTCTGGCGCCGTGGTGTGGGAGTTCCTCAATCTTTCAAGGTTGGCACCGCGATCCGGGGCGGTGGGTTGAAGTTTGGCGCTGAGCCCGTCAAGCCGGATCAGGCTAATGGATGACGATAGCGTGGGAGTCTGAGTCTTGTTCTTGGCAGTTATGAGCGCGATGAAGGAGTTCACTCTGACTAGGGCGTGTAGAGGCGGCTAACCATTATTTGGTGATTTCACCACTTTTGGTCACACTCACTCACGCGTGGCTTGAGGTCTAGGCTATAACTTTTTATGTGGTAAGATCAGAGCCTTCCACGCATTTGAGTACGATTACGAAGAATGAGGCGTCTCTTGGCATGCCATGACTAAGGGGTTCGATTTGACATTAATTACGTAAGCTAGGCGAGGTTGATTAAGCCAGGAGATGCGGGAACCACGATACGCCCTTCCTGCGTTACATGGCGTAGTCGCTGTAGAGGTCTTGATGTTGGATTTAGGAACGGATGCGGCGACTTATCCGTCTGGTGCCCGAGGCCCGAAGTTCGAGTCGGGCGATTCGGATGAGGAGACCGAGGAGGTGCTCGGTTGCCACGCATAGTGCGAGGCGACCGGGATGGCGACAGGGGTCCCCTCCCGATTCGGCGTCCCTCGGCGACCAGTTCGTACACTTACCGTTTGGGAAACGTGGAATGATCTCGAAACGCAGGTTGCCACGAGTCGGGATATGGGCGTAATTAGAGTGAGATGGCCACCATTCGTGCAAGCCAGGACCAGATTCATGCACTTACCACCCGGTTTGAAGCCTATTGGGACAAGTCTTAGGAGCACCGAGTTACCCTGAATCAGGATATGGACGCCATCAGAGCGGAGATGGCCACCATTCGTGCTAGCCAGGACCTTATCATCTTTGCCGGTGGCTGACTCCTTTCTCTTCACACAACGCCACCGCCACCACCAGCTAGGTGATCCTCTAGAGATCTCTTGGCCTTTATTTTCTTTTTCTTTTTTTGTCAGTAAGGACACTTTTAGTT
This sequence comes from Tetrastigma voinierianum, assembly GCA_016808115.1. Lineage (NCBI taxonomy): Eukaryota > Viridiplantae > Streptophyta > Magnoliopsida > Vitales > Vitaceae > Tetrastigma > Tetrastigma voinierianum. The sequence goes on along the minus strand of JAEQBH010002669.1, from coordinate 94,952 downwards.
TTAAGTTTGGGGGTATATGGGTAGGCTCAGAGTTATTTTGTTTATTTTGATTGTATTTTTTTTTATCTTTGCATGTTATAGGTTTTCGACTGTTTTAGTTTGTTTTAGCGTGCTTTAGCATGTTTAAAGATCGAGCCTTGTCCCTATGTACCAACATATTTGCATTTGGAAGTATTATGATATGGTGACTTCCAGATTTGTTTTTAATTGTTCTCAACTCTAGTTGACCATGATTACAAAAAGGGGAGAGTCATAGTAATCGCAGAAAGCATGTGTTCCAATGAAATAGGGAACTCCAGGGTTGTTTGACAATTGGGACTGCATTATATAAAGTCGAGAATAACCATGTCCGGCTGCCCCTTCTAGATCTCAAGAAATCAATTCCCGAAGTAGGCTATCATGCACACACACACGTGATCTCCAGGGTATGCTTTGACTCGGACTCATATGCGAGTTCCTACGAACCTTAGGAAGTTAAACACCTAAGTGATGGGACACCTTAGAAAAAAAGGATCGCCTTTGAGCCCCAAACATATATATATATATATATATATATATATGAAACAATAATAAGTGGATCATCCAATCAGAATCCCGGGCATAGTGGGGCTTTCAAAGCACGATGCCACTAAGCTTAATGTAGGAGCCATTGACTTCGCAGCTATGGGACAGAGGATTGATGATCTCCATAGTCTAGGACCTCGAGGTTTGGTTGAGTGTTCGGGGTGAAGTTCTAGGGGAACTGAATGCTCGGTGCCCTTAACCAATTGGTGGGGAGTCACCAATGGATCCTCGCTACAGGAACCCTCATCTAAAACCTCTTGGTACTAGTACTCTTCCAAGTTTTTCTTAGAGTTAATCCCCTTATGAGTAGCTGAAGTGAATAAATTGGTGCGTTCTCATCATACGTGTTAAATTTATTCCCGAATGGCGAGTTAGTTCAAGTTTGGGGTACTACCGGTCAGACCATACATTGGAATCCTGCTTTGTAGCCTTAGACTCCTTGGGAAAAAAATATTGAGTGCTAAAAATAGGGTTGACACAGTCAACGAGACTAACCAGTGCAGATTCTTGAAAGTTGAGCGACGAGGTAGTCCACCGGATCTTTTGAACAGATTGTGTTGATCCCTTAACTGCTTTGGTATCTGTACTAGACCCACGTATGTCGGTGTTAATTTGCTTTATCCTTGCGTGCCACGGTTAAAGTATGTTCTTACTTAGGACAGAAGTAAGCTAAGTTTAAGGGTGCTGATTGGAGTGAATCATGCATACATTACCGGTACAATTTACGTGTTTTTCACATTTCGACTTGCATGATTCACATTCCTTCATTCAGCGATATTGTGCTAATCTGTACTATAATGTTTCATAAAACATAAGCGATTTTGGAATAAAAAGAAGCCACCAATAGAGAGAAAGGACCAAAGCGAAGGAGTGCGGCCAGTTGTCACCAGTGCGTGGTAGCGGGGGGAACTCGCTGCGACATTAGCGGCTGCGATGTGAAGGAGCCTCGCCGCGGCAAACTGGAATGCCGGATTATGGTTGCTTAGTTATCTTGCGGCCAAGCCCCTTCTCCGCAGTGTAGCGAGGTCTCCCATTCCAAAACAGGAGCTCGAAAAGTTAGGATTTTCTGGGCCATTGATGGGCCCTCGTTCCGAGGTATAAAAAGGGAACGATTTCGAGGCAAAAGGGGGGGATGGGAGACAGACTGAAGATAAGGAGAGACGGATAGAAGAGGGTGGAAGGCAGTTCTAGGAGATCCCGAGAGGCGACTTCTTTTGTATTTCTTTCTCTAATTATAATGATCTTTGGAAATATCTTCCGGTTTGTAATGAAAATCACTATGAACTAACTTTTCTTCTAGGGTTTTGTCAACCCTAACCGCACCATTATGGATTAATACTTTGATTGTGTTTTATTTAATATCGATATGAATTTCTATGGTTGTTTTACTCCTGAATTTTATCACATGTCATTCTTTGGCCAATTATGGCACGCTAATGCTAGGAGTTTGATATCGAGAGATGATGACTCGTAGGGACATGGGTAAAGTAACACATGGTCAATAAGGGAATAGAGATATCCCGCGTTCCAAGTGTAGCACTAAGGTTTGCACATTCACGCATCTCGGAGTTGAGGGGTCGAAGCAGAGATGCAATACACTGTGTGAGATAGGCGGAGTTATATGCTTGAGAAGGAATATCTTGTAATTGATCAATCCGCTAACAGAAATCATATGGTATATTAAATAAAAGCTATCTAGGTTAAAATCCATTGGGTCAACCTAGGCTTTCTCATCATTACTTTAACCTGTAACTTTAATATTAGGATTTCTTTAATATAGTTGATTTATTCATAATTCGCTACAAGTCTAGATCCAAATATTGTCTAGGTTACTAAATTAGTACTTCGCACCTTTTCGTGGGAACGACACTTGACTCGCCACTATACTTTGCGTGAACTCGATGTGTATACTTGCGCGCACGGGTCTGCATTTTTACCAACTTTTACACGCTCACCAACAACCCGTCAATGACCTAGAATAAGCATAGGGTTTATTCACAAAGATTAAAAATTATTATTTAAAGGGACAAATATACTGTGATATATGGTAGATAATACTAGATATTAGAGGACTTGTTGCCATGATTCATATATTTGTTTACTTATTGAATTGGATGTTGAATTTATGGACCAAGTGGGAGAATGTTGATTAAGTCTTCCAACGGCTAGGAGGATTAAGTCCTCTTATTAGTGGCATATTTTTGTGGCCCATTAATTCCGCATTGGGGAGTGGGATAAGTGTTGAATCGACTCTCTAATACTTGATTGTACTAAGGTGATGGCTTCCTATATATATGGTGACTTATATGATGGGTCCGCGGTTACCACATTCGAGAAATTCATCCAGCATTATTAGGAGAAAGAGTGTCCAAGTGCTAAAAGATCCTTCAGATTCTCTGTTTGAATTTAACAATCATGGCTGGAGGTACGATCAATTAGCTTTCGCATTTAATATAATTTGTCTGTTCTTATTTAGATATTCTAAATATAACATTTGGTATCAAAGCTCAATGGCTTTGTATTCTTTGGCTGTTTTGAGGGATTTTCTTCCAATTCGGTTATTCCATATTACATGCTATTGTTTAGGATTTATTTATCCTACTTTGCATGTTTTTTATTTGGAGATAAAGATAAGAATTAATATGTTTGAATTAAAGTTTTTCAAACATATTAATGTTTCAGGATAATCTCAAAAAATACATTTTCTTTCTCGGTTTTACTAATTATTTTGGAGATATTATTTCATTATCTCTATAATTTTAATTTATGGAGATAAAGATAAGGATTAATATGTTCGTATTAAGGTTTTTCAAACAAATTAATATTTCGGAATAATCTCAGAAAATACATTTTTTTTCTCGATTTTACTAATTTTTGGAGATGTTATTTCATTATCTCTATAATTTTAATTTATGGATTAATATTTGAATCAAGTTAATAAAATATTTTCCATATTTTTGATTCCTATAGACAATATATAATAGTGTTTTTTTTTTTTTTTTTTTTTGTCTCAAGGGTTTGCCATACGGCTTGCATGCGACGAGGCCGGTGGCCTACATGTAATGGGCGAGGGGGCTGCGTATTAAGGATTCAAGTGCCTTCATGCGGTGTAGGCCCCGAATGCCTACATGCAGCGGTGAGACATGAATCTAGCAAGCCTAGGGTTTGTCATGTGGCAATCTCAAGGGCCTACCTTCAATAGTCCTAGCCAAGGGCCCATGGGCCCAAAGAAAGAATTTTTTTTTTAAAATTTTTTTTATCTCGTTGGGTGATTTGCATAATTTTATCAATTAAAATTAGCCACAACACTTTGATTAATAAAATTTTACATTTTAGAAAAGATCATTGCGTAAAATTGTAATTAATTCTAATATATATATATATATATATATATATATATATATATATATATATATATATATAGTCAGCCAAGGGCCCATAATTTAAAAGAAGGAATTTTTTTTTAATTTTTTTATCTTGTTGGGTGATTTGCATAATTTTATCAATTAAAATTAGCCACAACACTTTGATTAATAAAATTGTACATTTTAAGAAAAGATCATTAATTCTAATATATATATATAGTCCTAGCCAAGGGCCCATGGGCCCAAAGAAAGAATTTGTTTTAAAATTTTTTTTTTATCTTGTTGGGTGATTTGCATAATTTTATCAATTAAAATTAGCCACAACACTTTGATTAATAAAATTGTACATTTTAGAAAAGATCACTGTGTAACAAATTGTAATTAATTCTAGTATTAATATATATATATATATATATATATATATATATGTGTGTGTGTGTGTGTGTGTGTGTGTGTGTGTGTGTGTGTGTGTGTGTGTGTGTGTGTATTATTAATTAGGATAAAATATTGGTTTATAATTCTTGATTTACCCACAGGAATTAAAAATAGGAACATATTTCAATAGTTTTATTATAAGGAATAATAGGGATTGAATCTAATTAGTGAGACTTTTTGGCCCACGGAGTAAGTTCTATGTCTCTAGAGTAATTCTCTATTTAAGTTAAAGATAAATCAATAGAGTGGAACTTTTTAGATTTGTCATGCCCCAGGCCACGCTGGGCGAGGCAGAGGAGCACACGAGAAATATCTTGGGACTCTTTACACCTTTTAGGACATTTGTGGGCCCAATTCTTATAACTGAATCAAAATATCATATAAAAAGATACAAAAATAAAAATACCACCGTAGTGGTGTTTACAATGTCAATACATACAGTATTGAGTCTCATTTACAAATACATATACAAAAACTGTACATTTACATTTACATCATCAAAGCTCGAAACCTATAGATGATGGACCCCTATAAGTGTGCTGGCCCAGCAATATGCGGAAGATCACGGACGTCCTCCTCTGTACCTATACAAATTAAAACCCGTGCTAAGTTTTACACTTAGTGGGAAACATATGACTTATACGTATACACATGCATTAATACTCTTTTATAGTAAGCATATAATAGTAACAGATATACAGTAACAGATATCAGAATTTGCATGACTTCATATAGCAAACTAATACATATACTTGTACTTATAGCAGACTTATACTTATCCAGATTTCCCGTAGGAGTTACAAAACTTATACTTATACAGAGGTACCCGTAAGTACTACAGAGCTTATGCTTGTACAGAGGTACCTGTAGGTATTATAGAGCTTATACTTTAACCTTATTCGTTATTCAGACTCTTATCATATAAGCTATTTGGAATGCAGAGATCGACAATAAGAATGGTGGGACCATGACCTGATAAGTACTGAAGGTCTTATCTGATCTTGAGTCTTTGTGGAAACGAAATAGGAGTGTCAAAGCGATTAGAGCGTGCTGCCCGCGCTAATAGAAGTGTCGTGGCACTTTGGCGAGTGCCGAATCATTGATCGAGTGCTTGCCCACATAGCAGTCTTGGCTGGCACTGGCGAGGAGTCGCGGCGATGGGAGGCGATAATGCGCCGCATGCAGCCAGGAGCGTCTGCCGTGTCTGTTCAATATCTAGTCTTAAGCAATCTTACAATTATATGTATTCAGGAACTTACTATATTCTCATAGGGACATTTCGTTTGCCAACATCGAACTCGCCGAGGTGGCAAGGTATGGTATTATTTTTCCTTTGCATTACAAACATGAATGGACCCTTTCATACACTTATAGGGTCCTCACTAGCCTAATAGACAAGTCCTTGGAGCAACGGAATAACAAAACAAAACAAAACAAAACACAAAAATCTCCATGCGTGAACAGTAGCTACGCCGTGGCGTACCCGAGGCTGGCCAAAACCTCTTCTCAGCCACGTCGTGGCATGGGCCTACGCTCTTGCTTTCCCTACGCCGCGGCTTAGGACTCTCGAAAATTTCCAGATTTTGCTGAATTCGTCCATTTTCCATAAATCCAACCAAAAACCTTCAATTAATCCAAAAACATTACTAAAAACAACTCCCAAATGGGTTCTAACCTCACTAAAACCAAACATGAAGATCAATTAGGGTTTTTCCAAACCTAAACTCAAATCCTTGTAAGATGGGTTAACTTCCTAACACCTAAACATGTATCCATGCATCTTAAACCAAGGATCCATACTTGAAGTCCAACAATCCATACTCGAGGGGATTCCATGCCCCCCATAAGTATTCATTCTTTAACACCTCAAACCCTAACTCAAGAACTAGATTAAGAACCAGAATCATGAAGAAACATAGCAATCCATACAAAAACTTAACAAGTTCCATACAACATCATAGCATCCATACTCAAAGTCATAAATCCATACCTTTTCTTTCTTCTTCTCTTCTTCACGTTTTTCTCCCCCCAAAATGAGATACCAACTTGGTCTTATCCCCTTTTGGAGTTAAGGCCATGTTTTGCTTAACTTATTTTTTCTCTTCTTTCCCCGTTTTTGCACTTAGGTCCTTCATCTCTCTGGTATTCTCAATTTAACTTATCAAAATCCTACTTTGGAATACAATCTTTTCTTGTTATGTCATTTGGGCCCTTAATTGGAAATTTACAAATTTACCCTTGTATCTTGTACAAATTCCGGGTTTCTCAATTTTCACGTTTTGAATTTAAATTATGAAAAATTCAAATTATACATACAAAATACCCTAAATACATTTAAAACGACTAGGGTATATTTCGGGGTGTTACATTAGCCTACAGGAAAGTTCTATGTTCATAGATTAATCTATAGTGTGTTTTTACGTTGGTAAGACATACATCAAGGCTATGACCTCAAAACAATTATTGATAAAACCTCTTACTCAAACCCTGACTTATTCTGAAATCAAACTTGAAATTCCCAAACTTAAGGGAGATAACTATAAGGTATGGAGAGAGAGTCTTGCACCAATTAGGTTGCATGGATATAGACTATGCCATTAGGAAAGATGAGCCCCCAACCATATCAGCTACCAGCCTACCAGCACTAAAGCTGCTATTAAGTTGTATGAAAACTGGGAGAGGTCTAATCGCCACTCTCTGTTATGTTCATTAAAACTCACATTTCTACTGGTATATGTGGTTCTATTGAGAAGCACGATAAGGTTCAGGACTTGTTAAAGGCAATTGATGATTAATTCGCTAAGTCCATGAAGGCTCTCACTAGTACCCTTATTATTCAGTTCTCCACCCTTAGGCTCACTAGAGTGAAAGGTGTGTGTGATCACATAATGCGCATGATGGACATAGCGGCTTGACGGGCATTTGAATTACTATATTAATCCACCCGTTCGCGCAAGTGCACGTGTCGAGTTTACACAGTCTAGTGATAAGTCAAGGTCGTCCCATAAGGAGTTTTGGGTGTCAACTACTAAACTAATTTACCCTAATATTATTTAGATTTATCAACTTAAGTCTATAGATTCTCTAAGTAATTAACTAAAGACAACTAAGATGTATTTTTTTAGCAATTAATTAAATATCTAGGGTTTTGACTTCACCCAATCACGGTTGATGGATATTTAGAAAATTGTAACTCAGTTATATCACTTGCATTTATTGTTGGCGAGTTGATATTTTATATGCATCAATCTCTCTCGAGCATTGAGAACCTATCCTAATAGCGGGTTGTATTGCATCCCTGCCTCAAACCCTAAGATTATCGAATGCATTAAGGGCAAACCCTTGTTACCACGTATAAAATCATGGTATCTCTACTCTTTGATTGATTATACGATATCTTATTCATGTCCCTAGGGTTTATCATCTCTCAATCTCAAAATCCTAGCCCAAGTATACCTATAATGATCAAGTACAAGTATGAATTTCATATAGAGATAAGACATTCAATAATTGCAAGAAGTAAAACCAAATATATAAATTAATGCAAATCCATCAATCCGAGATTAGGGTTACATCAAAACCCTACCCTAAAGAGTTAGTTCAGAATCGATAAATAATACATCATGTTTTGAGGATCCATACAAATTACAATAAGAAAGATAGGAAAAGAGTAAATCAAACAAAGGAACTCTGTTTTGATCTGGTTCTTCGCATTCTCTTATCTTCGTGTCGGTACGTCGTCTGCCCCCCTCTTTTCTCTGATTTTCTCTTTTATTCTAAAAAATTTGGCAAACAGCTCCAGGTGACGTTGCGATGTTGGATGGTGAAGACTGGTCAAACGTCGTTGGACCTCAACATCGCGACATGCGAACGTTGCGACGTTGGAGCATGATTTTGTATTTCTCCATCTTCAAGCCTCCAACATGCCTCCAAGTGCACAATTTACTTGAAATGTCAAAGATAGAACCAAATATTAGGTATGAAGCAAAAATACCACCTATTTAAGTACAAACTAGAACGTAAACACACTAAAACATGGGTCTATAACTCGACTCAAAATAAAACACACTCGAAAATAACACACCAAAACACTAATGAAATGAGTATGATGCACATGATGCTTAAAGGAAGGACCAAAATGAACACAACTTGATAGTGCTAGCCTTTTCAGCCACAATTTAAGCTCCTTAGGGTTTTAAACTTTCTAGAGAACATAACCAAGACATGAATGGTTTACCCAGGAAATCAACCTCCTAATTCTCAATGACCTTTCCCAAGGAATCTTAGTGTAGTTGAATCATGATCTCTAATGTATATCAAGGTTCTTACAAACTTAAGCTCAACTCACCTATTTGGAAGAGTCTAACTAAGAAATGATGGCTATTCGATAAACTACACAAAATGAAAGAAAATTAGTGCCTATAAGTTTTAGCTGAGTGTCCCTGTAGCGGGGATTCATTGGCGACTCCCCACCAGTTGGTTAAGGACACCGGGCATTTATTTCCCCTCGAACTTCACCCTGAATACTCAACCAAACCTAAAGGCCCTAGGTTATGGGATGGATCCATCTTTTGTCCCATGTAGTGGGCAGTGAAGTCTAATGCCTTTGAAAGGCCTCTCGGACTGTGCCCGAGATTCCGATTGGATGATCCCACTTATTATATTCATAAGAAACTTTTTGACATTTTTCTTTTCTTTTTATTTTTATCTTTCTTTTTCTTATGTTTTTTGTATTTTTCTCTTTTTGGTTGGGGCTCAACGACAATCCTCTTTTGTGAAGGTGTCCCATCACTTAGGTGATTAGAATCCCCAAAGGCTATTAGATTTCAAGTGAAAAGGCTTGGAACCACGGTATACACAGGAGATCAAACGTGTGTGTGTAAGACTCCTTGAGAATTAGATTTTTGAAACACAAGGGGAGTGACTAAGCTAAGTCACTCCAATCTCTCAAGCCTACAATTCCAGATCATTTAAAAACCTAAGGATTCATTTTCATTTTACTCTTGGCATCTTTGAAATGGACATTGTCTCCAGTGACATAAAGAATAAAAAAGGGGTGTAGAAAACTCCCCTAGTGATCTTAAGGATCACTATGGTGTGGTGGGGGCATGTGATACATGAGGATCTAAGAGAGCTACTGCTTGATGATTTCCCGATTTCTTAGCATTGTGTTCATTTATCCCTTTAGCTCTTCCATCTCCTGGCTCATCAAGACTTGATGCTCTTGGGTTTCATCCCAGAATGCATCGAACCTCATGGTGAGGTCTTGAACTTGATCCTCAATGGTTTGAGAAGACTGGAATCATCCTCCTCATAAGATGTGGGTGGGGGAGGTTAGGTAGATGACTGACCCATTTATCTCTTTTCATCTTCTCTCATTCCAAACTTGGTTTGATAGGCCCTAAGTTCTTCTTCATTCGAGGGTTCATTTCCGGAATCGTATACTTCATTCAGCCTTGGTACACCCGACTTATTTTTCTTTACTACAATCGCCTTAATCGGGTGTATCCAAGCCTCATTGCTTTCCAAGGGCACCCCGACTTTTGAAATAATCCATAAATTAGGAAAAGGTGCCCAAGGTTCATCTTCGCATCCTTGTTATAGAGGATAGCATCCTCTATAACTTGGCCCACATCAAATGCGATGTCTTGAATGATTGCATAATTCAACAAAGCCCACTTGGCTGTCACTTCACACACATTAGTGGTCCATATGAGACGTGATGTGATGAAGTGATGCCATACCTTAGGGATGTAGGCCAAATGTATGGCCTTGAAGTATACCACATGCCCTTCATTGTTAACTTTCCACTCCCCTTGGCCATTGGTAAGTAACCTAAGCACCTCAGGGTAATTGGGGGTTTCTTATAGCTTATCATAGGCTTCACCATTAACCAGCTCTAGGTTGTAAAACTCATTGATAGATTTCGCACTGAAATCTACCAACATCCCTCGTACTGTAACCTTTTTCAAAACATGCCCTGCTAGGTTGGCGTAGAATTCTCGCATAACCATTGTGGCGATCGGTGCGAAAGGAATTCGCGGGATAGTGGAAACCTTTTTCATTAATGAATGATCTATTCTTCGATATGAGGCCAAACTTCTCGACCACTCCCATATTCACAAACTTCGAATGCTCATAATCATTCGATAGTTCTTCCACTTTTCGGCTCTTCCTTGAGCTTAATTTTTGCCTTTTTGAACTCATGGTTTAACTTAGTAGGTTAAGATTGAGGATAGGTATTCTAGGTTTTTCAAATCAACACCAAACTATGACCTAACTCCTAATATGATCAAACCACTCTTTGGTAGCCAAACAATTGACAATTTTCACCTAGGCAATTTATCGAACACTTGGAGGGTGCTTTGTTAAAAACTGTTCTTCATCCAGAACCTAAGCTTCTACACCCTCCATGCACCCACCTATCCTTTTTTTACCGTAAATGAAAGCCTAAAAAGCTCACAATAATTCAGTGGTTTACCTTGAAACACCCGAAATCCACAAAATCACCTTTAACCCAAAATTTCTATGATGGATGGACAAACCCTAAGGATTTTTTATCAAAAGATGTTCTTAAGTCTTTAGGGCACTCAAAATCTCCTTAGGAAGCTTTTGGAAGACCTTTGATGGATGAATCTACAAAAATAGTTGAGAGAGTTTAGGGTTTGCTAATGCTGATGGCCGAAAATATGGCCTTTCTTGGTCTTAAAACAAGGCAACGTTGTCCTGACGTTCCAGAGAATGGCTTAGAAAATTTAATCCAGCGTCGTGGCATTCCAAAGAAGTTAAAATCCAACGTTGCAATGTTGAGACACAACGTCGCGATGTTCTAGAGGGGGGTAATATTCAACGTTGAGACGTTGATATCCAACGTTGCGATGTTCTAGAGAAGTTAAAATCCAACGTTGTGAGAGGCATGTATTTTTTTTTTCTACTAACGTTGCAACGTTCCAAAGAGCTTCAAAACATGGAGTTTGGAAAAAAAAAATTCCACTAACCCTGCGTGAATTTCCACACTTTTTCAAGTCTGTAATAGGCTTCTCAAGCTACCCCTCCTTCCCCGCTTCAACCTCAGAACCTATAGACACAACAACGAGAAAGCACAATTAGGTCACAGTCTATAAACTCCGAGAAAACTTAAATTTCCAAAATCATAACAAAAAAACACTAATTAAAACACTCAAGATTGAAGTAAAGAAAGAAAGACTTCAAAATTCTTAGGTTGCCTCCCAAGCAGCACTAAGTTTAATGTCGTTAGCTCGACCAAGCTGTGTCTCCATGGAGATAAGCCATCTAATGAATCTCACTCTTCTACTCTTTTACTTGGGGCATGTTCAATAACAAAGCAGCTTTCTCTATATTGATGTCACCACCATAGTATCGCTTTAATCTCTACCCCATTTACCTTAAAAGTTCCTTTTTCAGGGTGCATGATCTCAACAGCTCCATAAGGTAGAACTTGGGTTATTTCAAAAGGACTTGACCATCTTGATTTCAACTTTCCTGGGAATAGCCTTAATCTCGAGTTGAATAGTAGTACCTTTTGTCCCGGCTCAAATTCTTTCTGAACAATATGCTTGTCGTGCCACGCTTTAGTTCGTTCCTTGTAAATTTTGGCATTCTCGTATGCATTAGTTCTCAATTCGTCTAATTCACTGAGTTGGAGGAGTAGGTTATTCCTAAATGCTTTCATATCCATATCGAGCCTTCTAGTTGCCTAATAGGCCTTATGTTCGAGCTCCACTGGTAGGTGACAAGCCCTTCAAAAAACTAACCTATAGGGAGACATCTCTATTGGCATTTCTTAAGAATAGTTTTTATCTCTCTATTGGAGACTTCCGCTTGCCCATTGGTCTAAGGGTGATAAGCTAAAGTAGTTTTATGGCGCACTCCGTACTTGAGTAGGAGCTTCTCAACAAGTCTATTGCAGAAATGGCTACCCTTATCACTTACTAATGCCTTGAGTGTTCCAAATCTACTTAAGATATTTCTACGGAGGAAATTGATCACCACTTTTGCATCATTGGTATAGGTTGGGATAGCCTCTACCCACTTGGACACATAGTCCACTGCCAACAGGATATATCTATTGTTGTACGAGGAGGGGAAAGGTCCCATGAAATCTATCCCCCAAACTTCAAACAATTCGACCTCCAAAATACCCTTCAACGAACCCTCATATCTTCTTGAAATATTGCCCATCCTTTGACACCTGTCACAAGTAGAAACGAACGCATGGACATCCTTGAACAGACTAGGCCAATAAAATCTTGAATGAAGCACCTCGGCAACTGTTCTATTTCCTCCGAAATGTCCTCCACACTCTAAGGAATGACAATGAATGAGTATGTTTTCCATTTCCTCCTCTAGTATGCACCTTTTGATTATCTGATCAGCACAGTGTTTGTTAAGAAACGATTCTTCCCAATAATAATGCTTTAAGTCTACGAAGAACTTCTTCTTTTGTTGATACGTGAACTCAGGGGGGGTTACCTTCGCTATCAGGTAATTTGCATAGTTTGCAAACCATGGTACCAGGCTCAAACCAAAAATGGCTAACAATTGCTCATCAGGAAAGTTGTCATTAATCTGTACTTCATTCTTTGGACTCTCAAGCCTAGAGAGGTGATTTGCCACTAAGTTTTATGTTCCTTTCTTGTCTTTGATTTCTACATCAAACTCTTATAGTAGAAGCACCCACCTTATTAACCTCGGTTTTGCATCCTTTTTAGTCAAGAGATACTTTATAGCCGAGTGGTCAATATGGACAATCACTTTATTCCTAATCAAGTATGGCCGAAACTTATCAAATACAAACACTATAGCCAACAATTCTTTTTCTGTAGTTGCATAGTTGAGTTGTGCTTCATTCAACGTTCTGCTTGCATAATAGATAGCATAAAAAACTCTATCATTTTTTTGCCTAACACTGCTCTAACGTCATAGTCACTTGCATCACACATAAGCTCGAAGGGCAGCTCCCAATCTGGTGTGACTACTATAGCTGCTAAAACCAATTTCTCTTTTAAGGTACAGAAGGCTTAATTGCATTTCTCATCATATTCGAAAGACACCCTTGCACAAGAAGATTAGAGAGGGGCTTAGCTATTTTGGAAATGTCCTTGATGAACCTCCATAGAACTGACATATCCCAGCTGCGTATGCTAGCGAAGTGGGGGGGTGGTAGCTTCTCAATGACTTATATTTTTTCTTTATCTACCTCTATTCCTCCTACGAAAATTATGTGCCCTAGGACAATACCTTCTCATACCATAAAGTGGTACTTTTCCCAACTCAAAACCAAGTTGGTATCCTCACATCGGACTGTGCGCTCTCGGGTTGTCGAGAGCTTGATTATCAAATAGAGGCTCACACTGCGAGAAGTCATCCATAAAGACCTCAATTGTCCTCTCCACCATATTTGAGAATATGACCATCATACACCACTAAAAAGTACTTGGGGCATTACATAGCCTAAAAGGCATCTTGCAGAATGTGAATGTTCTGTACAAACATGTAAAGGTTGTCTTATCTTGGTCCTCGGGTGTGATGGCTATCTAATTGTAGCCCGAGTATCCATCTAGGAAGCATTAATAATCATGTTCAACATTTGATCTAAGAAAGGAAGGGGGAAGTGGTCCTTACAAGTGGATTTATTTAGCTTTCTATAGTCAATGCAGATCCTCCATTCAGTCACTGTTCTTAAAGGAAGCAAAACATTGTTTTCAATTCTTACAACAGTCATTCCACCTTTCTTTGGAACTACCTGTACCGGGCTTACCCATGGGCTGTTGGAAATAGGTAGATTACCCCCAGCATCTAACCACTTCAGAACTTCTTTTCTCGACTTCCTTCATCGTAGGATTCAGTCTTCTATGTGCTTCCACTAAAGGCTTGTAACCGTCTTCTAACAAGATACGATGCATGCATATAGAAGGTCAAATTCCTTTCAAGTCGGCTAGTGACCACCCAATAGCAGCTTTGTGATCCCTTAATACCCTCCACAACTTTTCCTCTTGGACTTCAGTTAATAATCCTGAGATAATGACTAACAACGTAGAAGAGTTCCCTAAATATGCATCTTGCAAATCTCGGGTAGGCATTTAATTCAAGATGTGGTGCCTTCTCGATAGATCGTACTGATTTGTTCCTACTTTCTCCAAGAGGCTCATAGTATTTCCTCTGGTTTTCTTTAAAGGAATTCATCCACTGCATATACGCTTTTGCTTCATCATCTAGTTCTAACAAATCATCCTGTAGGAGGCTAGTCTCGAGAGATGTGATAACCTCATGGTTGAACACTATAGCCTCGATGCTCTGTCTGATGGCAGAGTCACTCTGGCTGAATGTCTTGTGCTGAGCTGCTTGAATCCGACTTCCTCATCCTGTACTCTCAGCCTTAACTCCCCTTTTTGCACATCAATTAAAGCTCTTCCAGTGGCTAGAAATGGCCTACCCAGGATGATAGATATCTCCCTATCTTCTTCCATGTCTAAGACAATGAAGTCTACAGGGAAGGTAAACTTCTCAACCTTCACTAGTACATCTTCGATAATTCCTCTCAGATGCTTCAGTGATCAATCTGCTAGTTGAAGGGTGACTGTTGTTGATTTAGCTTCCTTGAGCCCTAATCTTCTGAAAATGGATAGAGGCGTCAGGTTAATGCTAGCTCCAAGATCACATAATGCTCTCTCGAAAATTGCATTACCTATGGTATAAGGAATGGTGAAGCTCCCAAGATCTTTTAGTTTATGGGGCAACTTCTTCTGTAGTATGGCACTACATTCCTCTGTTAGGGAAATGGTCTCATAATCCTCGACTTTCATTTTCTCGATAAGATGTCGCCAGCTAAACTTAACATAAGCAGCGTTGCTCAACGCATCCACAAAGGGGATGTTGATCTGCAGTTTCTTAAACACCACCATAAATTTTGTGAACTGCTTGTCAAGCTTACTCATCCTCAATCTCTGAGGGTATGGAATGAGTGGGGTGGATCCGCGATAAAGCTTGTCCCACTTTCTCTACCTGCAGTTGTTTCCCAGCGTAGCGGTTTAGCGGGGTGATCCCGTCTTCTGTGTTGTCCCGATCTTTGTGACTGGTTGACTATTTTGGTTCTTTAACAATCACTAGTGGGGGTCCTGGTGTAGAGCTATCGCCTTGCAATGTTCCTTTCCCTCTCTCATGGGATTTACCTCTAAAGTGCTAGGTAATGAACCTTAAGGCCTTTCAGACAACATTGTGGCCATCTACCCCATTTGTACTTCTAGGTTTCTGAGTTGGGATCCTTGATTATGCAATTGGGTTGATTGGTTTTGCAGTTGCTAAGCTTGGTTTTGGAAATTGGCCTTCATCTAGTTCATAAAAGCAGTATGAGACGTTATCATATGAGCTAAGGCTTCCACTAAACCTACCTTCTTCTCCTTTGGCTGATTATTGCTTTGCATTAATTTGCCCTAGTTTTTAGTATTATAGGGAAGTTCGATTATTTCTCAACCCTTTATGAAAATTGTTACTTTGTATATTGGTTACCCTTCTATAATTGTACCTAGCTATTTACTGGGCTTGTTCCAATGTCATCTAACTTGACTGACATTCCATTGTGTGGTGCGATCCATTGCAAATTTCACATACCACTAAGCTAGTCTGGATGGCATGAGCTGAGGCTTACTAATTCTATAACTGCTTAGTGAGCAGTGAGACTTGTGCTGCTAAATTAGCAAACACATCAGTACTTAGTCCACCGTTTCCGTTCCCTTTTATCATTCTTTCTTGTGACCATTGGTAACTGTTTGTCACTATCCTATCCAACAAGTTGAAAGCCTATTGTGTCGTCCTTTTTAAGAAAATACCTCCAGCTAAGGTATCAACATTTGTCTTGTATGGGCATTCAGGCCAATATAAAAATTGTAGATCTTCATCCACCTGGTCAACCCATGATGGGGACACTTCCTCATTAATTCCTTGTATCTATCCTACGTTTCAATTAAGCTCTCGTTGTCCTTGAGCAAAGCTATTGATCTCTATCCTCATTCTTGCTTGATCTTAGGGAGCAATACTTTGTCAAAAACTTATGGACAAATCCCAACTTATGATGGAGTGGGTGGTTCGAAGTTACTATAGCTGTCGCTCGAATGAAATAATCGAGATATGTATGGCCTCCTCTGTTACCCCATTATACTTCACATTGTCGCATACTTCTAGGAAGCTTGTTAAGTGAGTGTTAGGATCTTGGCTTAGTAGCCCATGAAACTGAATACCCTGGAGTATTTGTAGTGTCACAACCTTCATTTCAAAATTATTTACTTGAATTGGAGGTCTGCGTATTACAGATTGTATGACTGTAGGTGGTAATGCAAATTCCTCCAATAGCATATCTAGGTCATCAGGTTGAACCACTAGCCGACGCACATTATTATTTCCTCTATTTGCATCTTTGCCTGGAGGTCCATTTTCATTCCTTATATTCAGGTTTTGCTGTATATTCTCTGCCATGTTAGTAAGATAGCGGTTATGCATGGCTACCACTCTTCTCTCTCTCCGAAGTCTGCTGATTATTCGTTCGATTTCAAGATCAAAGGGCACTAATTCCCCCTCTACCTTTTCTGTGCATACAAGTGCTTGAAACTCCCTAAAACACCACAACGTACACTAGTAGAATTCTTAGTCAAATAAAATAAAGAAATATTAAAAAATAACCAAAAAAAAAATGTCTAAAGTAATATCTAAGTAAACTATTATCAATATTGACACTTGTGCAGAAACTCCCCGACAATGGTGCCAAAAACTTGATGGACCTTTGAACTACTATATAATTCCACTCGTTCGCACAACTGCACGCGTCGAGTTTACGCAGTCTAGTGATAAGTCAAGGTCGTCCCATAAGGAGTTTTGGGTGTCAACTACTGAACTAATTTACCCTAATATTATTTAGATCTATAAACTTAATTCTATAGATTCTATAAGTAATTGACTAAAGACAACTAAGATGTATTTTTTTAACAATTAATTAAATATCTAGGGTTTTGACTTCACCCAATCATGGTTAATGGATATTTAAAAAACTGTAACTCAGTTATATCACTTATGTTTATTGTTGGCGAGTTGGTCTTTTATATGCATCAATCTCTCTTGAGCATTGAGCACCTATCCTAATAGCGGGTTGTATTGTATCTCTGCCTCAAACCCTAAGACTATCGAATTCATTAAGGGCATATCCTTATTACCACGTATAAAATCATAGTATCTCTACTTTGTGATTGGTTATACGATATCTTATTCATGTCCCTAGGGTTTATCATCTCTCGATCTCAAAACCCTAGCCCGAGTATACCTATAGTGATCAAGTACAAGTATGAATTTCATATAGAGATAAGATAATCAATAATTGCAAGAAGTAAAACTGAATATATAAATTAATGCAAATCCATAAATCCGAGATTAGGGCTACATCAAAACCCTAGCCTAAAGAGTTAGTTCATAATCGATAAATAATAAATCATGTTTTGAGGATCCATATAGGTTACAATAAGAAAGACAGGAAAAGAGTAAACCAAACAAAGAGTGAATCAAACAAAGGAACTCTATTTTGATCTGGCTCTTCTCTTTCTCTCCTCTTCTCGTCCGTACGTCGTCTCCCCCCTCTTTTCTATTATTGTTTCTTTTATTGTAAAAATTTTGGCAAACAACTCTGGGTGATGTCGTGATGTTGAAACGTCGTGATGTTGGATGGTGAAGACTGGTCAAAAGTCGCTGGACCTCAACATCGCGACGTTGGAGCATGATTTTGTATTTCTCAATCTTCATGCCTCTAACTTCACCATTTTACTTGAAATATCAATGATAGAACCAAATATTAGGTATGTAGCAAAAACACCACCTATTTAAGTACAAACTAGAATGTAAACACACTAAAACACGGGTTTATAATGAGTGTTTTTTACACTCATCACGACTCAACTAAAGAACCTAGAAGTAACCATATTGAAGTCCTTCCTCGTTCAATATATTATGTGTACTCTTCCTCCTCATTATAGCCCATTCAAGATCTACTATAACACATATAAAGAGGATTGGTCAATTAGCGAACTTCTGACCATGTGTGTGCGGGGAGGGGCTGACTGCTTATGGACGAGGAAGGTGCTTTCACTCTTCCGACATGAGAAGAATAACACTAAGAACAAGGGAAATGGAAAGACTCAACCCAAGGCAGGCATCAAGAAGGAATCCACATGTTTCTTTTGTAAAAAGAAGGGACACATGAAGAAGGACTGTGCAAAGCACAAAGCCTAGCTTGAAAAGAAAGATACTTCTTTTTCATTCATATGTTATGAATCAAATTTCACAAATGTTAATCATAACACTTGGTGGATTGACTCTGGTTCTACAATCCATGTTTCAAATATCTTGCAAGGTATGAGAAACCTCAAGAAGTCAGTGGGCAGTGAAAGGTACATCCATTTGGGAGGGAGGTCAAGCTCACATGTTTAAGCCATCAGGACTTGCATTTTAAAGTTGTCAAGTGGTTTTGTTTTGCAATTGGAAAAGACCTTCTATGTACCTAGTTTTTCTACGAACTTGTTTTCAATTTCAACACGCATACCCTTAGGGATTTCTTGTAACTTTAAGGATACTGGTTTTACGTTATTAATAAAATAAGAGGTTATTGGATATGGTATTTTGTGCAATGGTCTTTATTTTGTACAGTTGCAAGATAATAATGCTTATAATTCATTAAGTCTAACTACTCATATTAAACAAAGTGTTATGAATGAAGAATCCTCCTTATTATGGCACCGAAGATTGGGACACATCTCCATTCAAAAGATTAAAAGGTTAGTCAATGAAGGAGTACTAAGTTCCCTAGACTTTATTGACTTTGAGACATGTTTGGATTGCATTAAAGGAAAGAAAATCAACAAGTCTAAAAAGGGTGCAACAAGGAGTAAACATTTGTTAGAAATCATACATACGAACATTTGTTGTCCTGACATGGATGGGAGTGATCCAAAATACTTCATCACCTTCATTGATGACTACTCACGTTATATGTATCTCTACATGCTTCATTCTAAGGACAAAGCGCTGGAAGCCTTTAAGGTATTCAAGGCTTAGGTAGAGAAACAATGTGGGAAACAAGTAAAGATAGTGAGGTTAGATAGAGGTGGAGAGTACTATGGTAAGTACACTAAGAATGGACAAGCACCAAGTTTATTTTCTAGGTTTCTTTAAGAGCATGGGATTGTTTCCCAATATACTATGTCTAGTTCTCCGGACCATAATGGTGTGGCAAAAAGAAGAAACCAAACTTTAATGGACATGGAAAGGAGTAACAGTTATCTTCCTCGTTTCTTGTGGACTAAGGCACTAAAAGACACCATTTGAGATATTTAAAGGTTGGAAACCCAGTCTGCGATATATATATTTGAGTGTGAGGATGCTCGTCTAAAGTGAGGATTTATAATCCACAAAAAATGAAACTTGACCTAAGGACTATAAGTGGATATTTCATTGGATATGTCGAGAAGTCTAAAGGTTATAGATTCTATTGTCCTTCTCACACCACTAGGATTGTGGAATTGAGAAATGCGAAGTTTCTCGAGAATGACTTAGTCAGTGAGAGTGGTGAATTTCATGGCACCTTATCTGAAAGAGATCACTATCAAGGTCAAGACCCTAGTCCAAGTCATAGATTAACTGTCATACGTATCCATAAGGTAGAAACAAGTATAAGATAACCAACCATCGAGGTTCCACATACTTTTGAACCTATAGATCACATTGTCGAGGAACCACAAAATGTTGAACAATTGATTGAGCAGACGGTTGAGCAACAAGTTCCACATGAAGAAACAACATTAAGGAGATCTACAAGGAGTAGAGGGAATTGACTATTCTTAGTGATTATGTGGGTGTGCCCGACAAATTGGATTACAACATAGGAGCCGAACATGATCCAGAAACGTTTTCATAAGCCATAAGTTCTAAAGAATTTGAATTATGGTATGAAGCCATGAAAGATGAGATGAATTCTATGGCCTCTAATAGAGTATGGGATATCATCGAGTTGCCTTATGGTGTAAAAGCCATTGGATGTAAGTAGGTCTTTAAGACTAAAAAAGACTCAAAAGGCAACATTGAAAGACATAAGGCAAGACTCGTGGCCAAAGGATTCACTCAAAAGGAAGGAATCGACTACACGAAGACCTTTTCTCCTGTATCCAAGAAAGATTCTCTTCGAGTAATCATGGCTTTAGTAACTCATTTTGAATTGGGTTGCGTAGGATGGATGTAGCTAGCCTTTCTTAATGAGTAGACTTGAGAAAGGTTTACATGAGGATTCTCCTCTAGTGCCAATGAACACTTAGTTTGCAAGCTTAATAAATCCATATACAGTTTGAAACAAGTGTCCCGATAGAGGTATCTAAAGTTTCATGAGGTCATCTCTTCTTTCAGTTTTGAAGAGAATGTCATGGATAATTGTATATACCATAAGGTTAGTGGGAGTAAGATATGTTATCTTGTTTTATATGTGGATAATATTTTTCTAGCAACTAATGATGTGGGAACATTATACGAGGTGAAACAATTCCTCTCAAAGAACTTTGATATGAAGGATATGGGTGAGGCATCTTATGTCATTAGCATAAAGATCCATAGGGAAAGATCTTGAGGCATTTTGTGTTTGTCTCAAGAGACCTATATCAACAAAGTCTTAGAGAGATTTCAGATGAAAAATTGTTTACCAAGTCCAACTCCTATAGCGAGGTGATAGGTTCAATTACCAGTGCCCGAGGAACAATCTTGAGCAGGAAAAGATAAGAGACACTCCATATGCTTTGGCTTTTAGAAGTCTTATGTATGCACAAGTTTGTACCAAACCTGACATTGCCTATGTTGTTGGAGTATTAGGAAGATATCAGTGTAGCGTCCAATGCGCCACCAATACTTTTACTTTTACGACATATTCAAATACTAATACAAATACAAATACTACCTTTTTATAACAATTTAACTATAGCTTTGATAAAACAAAATATACATTCCTTAATTTAAATAGGGCCTATAACCGTTCTTGAATAATGCATTTATACAAATTGGCATTCCATGCCTTTTCAAATCTGATTACCATTTTTTGGAGTTCACCTGAGTTGTCACAATATGTAAAATACATTTCCATACTTTCAAAAAGATATAAAAAAAATGTGATCTTCTTATGAAGACTTTTACATCTTTGAGTTCAATCCAAAATAATTACAAAATATCATGAATAAAATGATATGCATGAGATGGAGCATTCTTTTATCTTTCGCTCTTTGGCAGTGACTGCGGCAAGCGATCTTGATCCTGCCACTTTCTAATCGATACATGCGTGATGATAAAAACAACTCGCTAAGCATTTTCATGCTTAGTGGTTCTATATAATACTCTCTTCCATTTCAGATTAAATCAACTCATGCATTTTTCTAAAACAATTTCTCTTTTAACTTTTTGAATGATCAATGCAATACAATACATATATTCATTTCATATACATTAATTTACAGTTTATTGATCATTCCAAATATGCATTTCCATATGCAATAAATAATTCAAAACACAAATCATGCATTTCACAATTTTCTTTTCATTTTTCCCTTAAGCGAATTTAACCTATGCTTTCGGTGCACATGATAACGAATCAGATGATCGTTGAAATTTACTTAATTTGGTATAAAAGTAGTTTTATAACCGCGATGCGATTATGGCGGGCTATTGAATGGTTATTAAAAATCATTTCATGAATTTACTACCCGTCTTGTCGTTGGGCTCACGGATCGGGTGACACATCGTGACCGGTCTTGATCTTTGCTCATTTGACCCTTATTAGTATACCAATCTATCCTTAACTCGAATTTAACGGTTAACATTCTATTAAGGGTGCTCAAATCATTCATAACAATTTACAATAGTGTATATACATCTTTATACAAATAATTCATTTTTCAACACTCATGCAAATTTTCATATGCAAATCATTTCACAATTATTTGCCTCAAATCAATTAAAACACTTCAATATGTAGTTTATTGGAAATCATTTCAATAATAGAATAATGATCGTAAGTCTTGAAATCAGAAGAGATTGAGTGGAGAACAAACTCCAAAATGGAAACAAAAGAGAGAGTAAAAGAACAAACCCAAAAAGGTTGTCGCTCTTCGATTCCTATTCTAAGAATCCCGTTATTGGGTCAAGCTTCCTCGCCACCAACCCCTAAACCATCACAAATATGTCACTATCAAAGAACAACCCAAGAAAAAAAATCAGTTGTGCATTCTAGGATTTTTTGTTAAGGTTGATGTCTACCCAATACACCTTCACTTGAAAATATTTTTGGGGACACATGAGAAATATTTTTCTCATGCTTCCTTTAACAAAATTATAGCTCTATGAGTCTATTT
Source organism: Tetrastigma voinierianum (assembly GCA_016808115.1). Taxonomy (NCBI): domain Eukaryota; kingdom Viridiplantae; phylum Streptophyta; class Magnoliopsida; order Vitales; family Vitaceae; genus Tetrastigma; species Tetrastigma voinierianum. Next base: position 72,151 of record JAEQBH010002669.1, on the reverse strand, counting down.
TTATTATTAATTGGAATCATCTCATTGGATCGCAGAGCTGAGTTATAACGCTTTTAATCTTAGCGGTAGGTATGCCCGACTCACTCGATTTACCTAACGGTATTCTCGATTTCCAGAAGTCTTAACTCCATAAATTGGTAATGGTTCCTTATACTAATTTTAATCTATGGTTCTAAGGTTTCTTCTCCAATTGTAATCATCCAATTTGGATCACCAAAACTCAAGTTATATCATTTTACATCCAGACTGCTATAATTCGCAAAGCAGAATCAAATTGTTCTTGCACATAACTCCATTTTGACAGATTTTTGGGCACTTTGGGGTTACAAATTGCATACACTTACTTCAAGTAAATTATTTCCCTAGAATTATATTTTACCCATAATTTTGAATCACTTAATTTGGATGAGTGAAACTCAACTTACGGCCAAAACACCACAACCACACCCAACGAGCATGCCGGGTTAGTTGCGAAACTTACATTTAAGCCCATACTTGGGAGCCTTAGAGCTACAATTTTCTCCTGGTCCCTTCTATAAATTTGTAGCTCTAGAACTTATGGTTCTTTAACAATTGGAATCACTCAATTTTGATGATTATAACTTAACTTATAGCCAAAACAAAAACAGGGGTTTTGAAAATTTTTGACAGCAACTCCTTTGAAACTTCATCATTTCCTTTACACCAAAATTCCTCAAAACCAATCCAAACAAATAAAAACAATGAAAAACAACCTCAAACTGAACTAAAACCATTCAAGAACACTTTACACAAAGCTAGGGTTTTTCTCCAAACCCAAACACAAGTAGAAAGGGGGTTAGAGTTTGGTTTTTCTTACCTTAAACCATGATTTTCTTTCCTTTCTTCTTCCTCCTTCTTGATCAACTTGTCCCTTGATTACATGGAGAAGAAATCACAAACTCCTTCTCTTCTTCTCTCAACCAAGCCCTAGCTCTCTTTCTCCTCTCTCTCTTTTTGCTAAATGTGAGAAAATGGCAATTACAAGACGAGCAGTGCTTAAGCCTTAAATTTTAAGGCCTTGTTTGGCTTGCCATAAATTCTTCCTATTTTTCTCATTTTAACTCTTCAGTTTCACTTCATTTCATTTCATTTTCCTTTTAACACTTAAACTACTCTTACACTCATCATATATGACCTTTAGGTCCTCATTTGACATTTTTACCAAATTTGTTTGGCTCTTGTAAAATTTCTGAGTTTTTATCATTTTTTCGTTTTTGTCCATTTAAACGCCAGAAAAATATAATTAATTTATTTTACACCCTGAAAATATTATAAAAACTATTCGGGTATTTTCAGGGCGTTACAATCAGAGTAATCCAGGGGTCGATCATTAGAAAGCTGCAAAGAAGGTAATGCGCTACCTTGGGGTATAAAAGCCTTCGTCGCGGCGTGGAGCCAGGCGAAGTTGCGGAGGTGAATAGCTAGAAGTTGACCGTTGGTACGCGTGGGCTCGAAAAGTCCACATCGGGTTATATTTTATGCTAGCAAATTGGGTTGGTAACCCAGAGGAGCATGAGTAGACCGCCAGCGGCAGCTTCCGCTATGGAGGTGAGTTCGTTTTTACATTTTGGGGAGCCACTTCACATGGTGTTTGGCTCAAGAGTTTCATTCTTGGCCTAAGAATCATTGATTCCATCCAAAGGCCACTAAGACTATATTGTGACAACTTAGCTACTATTTTTCTGGTTAAGAACGACAAAATTAGGAGTCGAAGTAAACACATTGACATAAAGTACTTAAACAACCAGGGAACGTGTTAAAGACTTATTGAGCACATAAGCATTGACTTAATGGTTGCAGATCCTCTAACTAAAGGCATGCCAATAAAAAATTTCAAGGATCATGTAACCAATATGGGACTTGGGTCCGTTTTGTAGTCTCATTTTCATATGTTCATATTCGGTTTTCTTATGAAACTCTTATTCAGTTGATGTTTCTCATAAAGTTGTGCACATTCAGTTTATTGTGATTAGAGAAATATCATTAATTTATGACCCAGAATAGACATAGGGTTTATTCATAAAGATTAAAAGTCATTATTTAAAGAGACAAATATATTGTGATACATGGTAAATAATACTCGCCATTAGAGTACTTGTCACCATGATTCATATATTTGTTTACTTATTGAATATGATATTGAATTTATGGACCAAGTGGGAGAATGTTGATTAAGTCTTCCAACGGCTAGGAGGATTAAGTCCTCCTATTAGTGGCCTATTTTTGTGGCCCATTAATTCCACGTAAGGGAGTAGAATAAGTGGTAAGATCCACTCTCTAATAACGGTTGTATAGGGTGATGGCTCCCTATATGGTGAGAAACTATCGATGGGTCCCGGGTTGCAGGTCGAGAAATTCATCCAGCACCATCAAGAGAAAGAGTGTCCAGGTGCTAGAAGATCCCTCAGATTCTCTGTTTGAATTTAAAAATCATGGTTGGAGGTACGATCTTCTGCATTTAATATAATTTGTCTATTCTTATTTAGATATTCTAAATATAACAGGTAAACATCAGTGTGCTCATCCAATTTCCTCATTTTCCTCTTATGACCACTTATCATCCCGTTCTTATTCTTTTATTGCATCATTGGACTCTATTTCGTTGCCTAACAAGGTTTCTAAAGCCCTCGCTCACCCTGGTTAGTGTAGTACTATGATAGAGGAGATGGATGCTTTGACTGATATTGGTACTTGAGACTTGGTTCATTTACCTACTGGGAAAAAAGCCATTGGTTGTCGTGGGGTGTTTACAGTGAAGGTTAATCCCGATGGATCCATTGCTCAATTGAAAGCCTACCTTGTTGCTAAAGGGTACGCCCAGACCTATGGTGTGGACTATTCCGACATTTTTTCCCCTGTTGCTAAGATGACATATGTTCAGATTTTTATTCCCTGGCTACCACTTATAATTGAGATCTCTACCAGCTTGATATTAAGAATGTCTTTCTTCATGGCGAATTTCAGGAGGAGGTGTATATGGAGCAACCTCCAAGGTTTGTTGCCTGGGGGGAGATAGAGAGGGTTTGTCATCTTCGAAAGTCTTTGTATAGTTTGAAACATAGTCCACGTGCGTGGTTTGGTAAATTTAGCCAAGTTGTTGAGGAATTTGTCATGCAGAAGAGTAAATCTGACCACTCAATTTTCTATAGGAACTCCAGTTCAAGTATCATTCTATTAGTAGTGTATGTGGATGATATTGTTCCAAGCTTAAACCTTACTAGAGAAGGCAAAACATTTGAGGATCTTGAGAGCTATAGAAGACTAGTTGGGAAGTTGAATTACCTTACAACCACTAGTCTTGATATTGCCCACTCAGTTAGTGTTGTAAGCCAGTACATGTCTTCTCCAACAGTTGATCATTGGGAAGTTGTAGAATAGATTCTATGTTACTTGAAAGGAGCCTCGGGAAGTGGTATTTTATATAATAATCATGGGCAGAATAGACTTAAGTGTTTTATAGATGCTGATTGGACAAGATCTAAGGAGAACAGGAGGTCCACTACATGTTACTATGTCTTTGTTGGAGGGAATCTAGTCTCGTGGAAGAGTAAGAAACAAAGTATTGTCTCTCGATCTAGTACAGAGTCTGAATATAGAGTGATGGCATAGTCCGTATGTGAGATTATGTGGCTTCATCAACTCTTGATGGAAGTCGAAATTAAGACACTAGTCCCAACAAAACTCTAGTGTGACAACCAGGCTACCCTTCATATTGCATCTAATCCGGTATTCCATGAACTATCTAAGCATATTGAGATAGACTACCATTTAGTTCGTGAGAAAATACAACTCGACTTGATTTCTACATGATATGTGAAGACTAGAGAACAATTGGGTGATATCTTCACAAAGGCTCTAAATGGGGATAGGGTTAGTTATATATGTAACAAGTTGGGCATGATTAATATCTATGCTCCAACTTGAGGGGGAGTGTTATAGCATATATCTACTTTACATATAGAGTTGTAATCTATTAGGAAGCTTGTCTTATAGAGTTGTAATCTATTAGGAAGGTTAGATTGGCTTTTGTATATATATATATATATATATATTCACAATGGATCAATGAAAAACACAAGGAATTCTTTCCTCAAATTCTCCCTTCTCGTTTTTTACAAGCACAAACTCCATAATTATGGATCCACTCACCAAAGGTTTACCATCTGAGGTCTTTCATGAGCACACTACTCATGTGTGATATATCAATTGATGATATGTAATCTCCATAGGAGTTTGTATTCGAGTGTCATTCAATAGTAGACATATTTTATAGATATTTTATGCAAAATAAAGTTTATGTTTCAGTTTTACTTTGAATATATTATGATCTCACTAAAGAATTAAGTTGGACCAATTGGAAATAAACATGTAGAAATCACAATGCATGTAATTTCCATGCTACGCATCCATGATTGATCTATGTCATTTGACTATGTATATGTACATGACCATTGATGGGTTTAGTTACGTTAACAATAACAAAAACCGCTTTGATCCTATGTTGATATAGTTGATGGACGAGATTGTTTCAGATATACCCTAAGATTATGATATTTGAGCTCATTTGGTTGAACATATTTGTAAGGTTACATATCTGCCCAGTGGGAGATTGTTGGAATTCTTCAATAATTATTGTGGGGCTACATATGTAAATATTAAGTATGTTCATGATATCAATTTTAATTAAGTCTAACTAAATTGATATAATTGGAATTCAGTAATTGGCTTTAGGGTATAATTGTCATAGAATTAATGAGTGGTTATATTAGGGATATTTCTAATTTGATGATGGGCCAAATTGGAAATATATAATCTAATATGGCTAGTATAAATAATAAGGTTATGGTCCCCAATTCCTATAATGAAAAGAACCCTAGTTCCTTTTTCTTTACTTCCCCATCGCTAGAGAAGAGACAAACTTTTGTCATTAGGCCTGCATCAAATTTAGAAGATCTAACCCATACATTCGATGACTTTTGGCAATAGATATAGGTACACTTCCGCTATACGAACTTAATATCTTTTAAATTAAATGGGTAGAAATTTGTTTATTTAGGGTTTGCCTATTATGCATGATTCAGGTCCAATATTTTGGGATTCATAATATGTTTATGATATTGTTATACTAAAAACCCGTGTTTAGGCAATCAAGAATTCCTTACAGTATTCATTTCGGATAATTGAGACATATGTTGAGATATTTGCAGTATGAAGTTGATCAACAATTATGATTCAAAGTCGCGGTATCAGTCACCGACTTGGATAGTCATGAGACGTATCGGTCATGATGTATCGGCCAGGTATTGGTCAATACGCAAAATAAGATAACTTATTAAGTTCAAAAATTATAAAAATAATATGTAAATTATTAGAAAAATAGATACAATTAAGTGAGGTAAAGAATAATAAAATAAAATTTTCTTATATTTAACATTATAAAAGCATTTAGTACAACTTATTTATGATAATGCTAAAAAAAATTATTTCATTCCAAACATAATAAACAAAAAGACATTCAATACATCAATTAATATCATGTTGAATGACAAGAGGATCAACATCATCATTAGTTCGAAAAGACATTTTGAGTTTATTTGTTAACGAATTCACTTTATTAAGATTTACTTAATTTAGACCAATGTTTTAAAAACCAAACCGGTGGCTGAACCGGAAAAGTTACTGGTTCACGGTTCACTAGTCGAACCGGTGGTCGAATCGCGATTGAACCAATGACGTAATAAATATATTATTTATATTTTATTTAAATTTTAAAATATATAATTAATAATATGTAAAATATTATTTATTACTTTTTATATAAATAAATTATTTTAAAATTTATTTTAAAAATATGTATAATGTTTAAATATGAAAACATATTAAAAATGAAATAAACCTATTTATATAAATATATACTTAATTAGTAGTAATATATAATTTTGTTAATATCTAAAATAATCACAATGGCAACATAGTGGTATAGTGGTTCCTATGTAACTTTCCCTTCCCAAGTTCGAATTCATAAGCCTGTAGTATTTAAATGAATTTTTTTTTAATTACAAGCCTTTTAACCCTACAAACTTTCTAATTCTATGCAAAATGACGTCGTTTCGATGTAAAAAGCATCAAAACGATGTCGTTTAACAACAAAACAAAAAACAAAAAATTGTAGAGCAACCCAGTTCGATTCTCAAGCCGTCGATTCGCTGTTCGGCCGCCGGTTCATCCGGTTCGATTAAAAAGCGGTTTTTGCATTAAACGAACCAGCACTGTGTGATGTTGCCTCTGGTCGAGATAGGCCAGGTGGTCTATTTCAAAACATTGATTTAGACTTTATTTTTCTAATAAAAATTTATAATGTTGAAATAATGTTGTGAGTTTTATGATTTGTTAGGAATAGCTAAATTGAACCTAGAATTTCAAATTATTTTTGAAAATTAATAAATATTATGTATATAAGTATAATTTAGTTTGCAATTTATTTAGTTAATAAAATTTTTTAAAAATTCAACAAAAAATTTAGAAAAGTATGCATAATTTAAATTCTATATATATATTTTTTTTGTTAATGGTGAAAATAACTCTCATTTGGTCTCTAAAAACTACATTAAAAAAACAACTAACCATACAATGTTATGATTTTTTTTTAAACTTTTATATTTTTAGTTAAAAAAAAAAAGAATTTTCATTTTTTAACAAGAACTTTGACAGTTGTTTTTTTTCTTTTTTTCTTTTTTTGAGACAAATAAGAACTTTCATTTATAGGAATCTGCTAACAACACTTCCTCCATGCAACTTGGAGGAAGAACAGAATAACAAGGACTAGCAAGCATATAAGACTCTCTTGTCGATTTTGTGGCAGTCCTTGTTGCTTCTCTTCAATAAAGCAAGCAAAAAAAAATTGGGTCCTATGTCTGAGGAATCGACATTCTTGTCTTGCTCACGACTCGAGTTATCATCACATGTGGCATAGAATGCATCAGCAGCGTCCTTATCGAGCTCGAAACAAGCGAAACTCGATCGAACCAGTTATGGCTTGGCGTGAGCCATACATACGCATACGGATGATAACGCAGTTTTGCTGAATGTGCCTATAAACTCACCTTGGCTATCATGTAAGACACACCCCATACCTGTGTAGCCTTTTCTCTTAAATAAAGCAACATCACAATTGCACTTTACTACTCTAACATCTAGTCGGACCATGTGTTGCTATCTAGTTGCTTGTTTGGATCGTTAAGTTTGTGCACCATTTTTTTGTTTACAACCACCCATTCTTCTAGTAATCGAAGCTTAATTTACCATGTCTTGGCAATGGTAGGAATTTGCTCTATCCATAGCTGCTTGTTCATTTATTTGTATTCCCATGAGCATCACGATATTTGCTAGCGGAGTATATAGTTTACGAAACTAACATGTTTGCAGGGAGCCATTCTTACCCTTCTCGTGCTACACAAAATTGCCATAAAAGTTTGCCTCGTCCCAACAGGCTCTAGCATGGGCAATCCATGAACACATGCCAAGTGTACTCAACATCATTCTGACACATAACACATGAGATAGGGATATCCAATTTTTATTGTCGTAGCAGTAATGGGGTAAGGATGATGTCCTAGTACAGTCTCCATATGAATACTTTAACCTTAGGAGGTATCATAAGTTTCCATATTTTGTGCCACCCATCTAATCTTCTGTTTGAGTTGTGTACATTATTCAATACACATGCTCTTGATACCCGGGCTTCACAGTATATTTACCATCCTTAGAGAAATGCCAAACCTGTAACACCCAAAAACTACCCTATAATTTTTATAATAATTTTATTATATGTTTAGGGTATAAATCGAGCAAAATGGGGATTTTCTAGGAATTGATAAATGATTTAATGAAAATGTTAAATGTTATATGATCGAAAATGAGTATATGATTGAATGATATATGCTAAGTGATTAAATGATCGAACCTGGAAATTAACCCAAGTGAAAAAGGGCAAATTTGGAAATTGTAAAATGAGGACCTAAGGGTCAATTGTAAATAAGTATATATGTCTAAGTGTAAATATGGAGATTTGAAGTGCAAATAAAATGAAATGTGGGCTATATATTTAATTAGGAGAACTTAACCCAAAAAAAGGGTTTTGGTAAGCCAAACAAGGCTTTAAGGAAATAAAGGCTTGAAGACCAAAATGGAGAAATGGAATTTGTGTGTGGGGCGAGCATGGCACTTTACATAAATAGGTTAAAGACCCGAAAGTGGTCCTAAGGGTTATGTTTAGAGCAAACATTTGGAAGAGAAAAGAGAGGAAGAAAATGGGAGAAGAAATTTGGGAGCTTGGGAAAGATAAAGTTCTAGTGGGATTTCTTTTCCTTCTTGCTTCTAAGAGATCAAACAACCTACAGAGAAGATTTGAGGGTCAAGGTAGAAACCAAACCCTAGCTTCCCTCTTTGTGATTTTTGATTTGGGGAAAAAGCCACAGCAGGTAAATGGGGTTTTTATTGGTTATAAACCACTTTTGGAGGTTGTTTTGGGTGGATTCCATCGTGGGTTTTGATGTATGATGGATTTGAGGAGGTTTATTGAAGAAAAATGGGTGAGAAATGACAAAATCTTCCATTTCTGGACAGAACCCGCACATTGGTTGTAAGACCCCAGAAAATTCTAATTTGTGCTGGGCAGATGTTGAGACAAACATGTTGCACGACTGTACATTAGTTATGCATGCATTTGATTAGATAACTTCTGAAGGACTTCCTTAATCTGAATTATTTTTTCTTTTGCAATGCTTCATACCCATTTTATGGACTGTAAACCTTAGCTCCAAGTTATCGGTCAAGCAAGGATATACAACTTCGGCAGTTATATCTCCTACGAGTAGAATAGATCGACCTTTCCCTTGATTAGATCTCATTAACACGGGATTGACCTCCTTATCGAGATTGAGGTGAACTCTTTGCTTGTTTAAATAGATAACTCATTCAACTCGTTCTTGATTTCAAGTGAAGGATTTATCTAGTGAACTTTTAAGCTCAGATCCCTGGCAAATTTAATATACCTTGAAAATGTACATTACTCTCAGGAATGTCTTCCACTGTGTCACTTTCGAGAGGACCTCCATGAAATTGAGCAATGGCCTTGGAATCTTAACGGGTATAAGAGCGTGTTCGGATTCAAATAAACCCAAAACCAGAAGTAAATTCTATTAGCAGAGTAACAAGGCTATTTGGAAAGCGACTGGAAAGATAAATTCAAATATAGCATTCACTTAATGGCTGGATTCCTGTTCTTGAATTACACGATACAACATTCCTCGATCATAAGAATAGCGCAATTGAAGCGAAACAATGGTGAAATTTAATACGAACTTCAAACATTTCGAAAGATGTAATTTAGAAAATAAAATGAATTACGCATTACGGCCGACAAGCGATAACATCCAGTTAGGAAATCTGGCGAAAAATAAAAATACGAGGAGTATGTCGCTCTAAGCCAGCGGAAATGAAAAATTAAGAAAAATAAAAAGAAAAGAAAAATAAAAGAAAAGAAAATGAGCTTTGATATCAGGACCTCGTGCAGCGCCATTTGCTGCTGAGTTGGATAGGCTGGCGTATTTATGGGGTTTCAGGTTGGGGCCCTAATCTCGATGTAACTGCTGTGGATTTTTAAGTATCCAGGCCCAATTCACTGTTCAAGTCGCGACGTCAGTTTCCTTGTCGTGACATCATCGATGTCGCGACCTCGATCTGCGTCGGCGACTTGACACTCTATGTAGCGCCCAGTTTAGTCATTCTTAGTGTCAGCGACATCACCATCTTGTCACCGACATCTTCTCACGTCTTGGCGAGGTTTCAATTGTTCTCTCCCGATGTCGCGGCGATGGATATCTTATCCAGCGACCTCAGCTCGAGAGTCATGCGGTCTTCAAGCGATGTCGCCCGGATGCCGACATCGATCTCTTATCGCGACATCATCTTAAGAAGCCGTAGGCTTCAACTAGTTGCTCATGTTGCCGCGACATCAATATCTTAATACGTGACATCTCTTTAAGGCTCACCGTCATTGATGCAGTCGTTCCGTGCCAGCGACTTGATCTCATGTCTGGCGACATCAACGCGGATTCTAGGCTTTATTGGTTGCTTGATGTCGCGACCGCCGATCCCGTATCGCGACATCGGCTTAAGTCGACTGCGATTTTCAACTTGTCTTGAGATCTTGCGACTTCGGGGAAAGTTGGCCGTGACCTCGCTATGAAACTTCACCCTTCAAGCGGCGAGTGCGGTGTCGCGACTTGATCTCATGGCGATATCAGCAATGGTCTTTCTCTTAATGGTTCTTGATGTCGTGACTTCAGCCTCTTGTCGTAACATCATCGATGTCGCGACATCAATCTCAGCGTCAGCGACATCAACTTAGAAGTTAAGCGACTTCATCGGTCGAACTCTCATAGCAAAGGTGTTTTTACATTGTGCGACCTCTTATCCTAGTCAGAGTATCTGGCTTTGTTGTCATACCAGTCTTTGTCGCGGCGTCGTTACCTCTTAGCTCCACGATTACCCTTATTTCTTGTCACGGTATAACGTAAGTGACACGCATCAAATTCCTTCAATTCTCTTGGTGTCGCGACCTCGAATTTGTATGCAAAACTAAAGCGCATCAATGACTCGGCCGGTTCTTTTCATTTACGCTCACGCGATTATTTTTTATTTCATACATTTTTCTTGCTTTCTTCTTTCTTCACATCTACACATTTAATGACAAATAGGTGAGTTTCTTCATAATTTGTATATCAATTTATTCAAAATTTAAGTAATCGAACAGAGAAAAATGGACTAAAAATAGATGACTTTTAAGCTCATCACCCGAGAAAATTCCAATTTTCTCAAAAATGGCAAGACAGTCATTGCAGTAAAAATACGAAAATTTTCTAGATCTTAGTTGACGAAACAGATTTCACCGTTGGAATCATCTCGCGAAATCTAGCTAACACGTCAAATTTCGTCGAATTTAAGATAGTAGATTGCGTTTTTCGAGCATCGGGTATCGGGTGCGAAGTAAACGACATGTGATGTGACAGAGTCACCTATAAGCATGCCTTCTTATGACACATATTCTGAGTTAAGAGATATTAGAAATGGATGGCTTAGATAGTGCCAAGTGTCAAAAATCTAGAAGAAGGGACATGATGAGAATTATGAGAATTGTTAATGAATAAAGGCAAAACTTACATGACTATATCATATTTCTCCTTCATTTTGAGCCTGGAAATCGTACGAGTAGAGGCTGGAGGTGTGAGATACGTGTGCTAAATCAGATTTTTTAGAGAGAGAGAGAGAGAGCACATTCTCTCTAGGATTCCGGCCAATCGGACCATCGATTTTCGACGGAGCAAGAAGTAAAGTTGCTCTATGCGGCGAGGGCTACGCGTGGGAACCGATTTGGTGGAGTTCCGACAACTCCAAGAGGAAGGGATCTTTTCCTACTTGCGTTAATCTTTGGCTAAGAGCCATGTAAATGGTTAGAATGTTCTGAGGCTTGTTTTGGCGAGTATATTGAGTCTCAAGCTTTGAGCCAAGGTGGAAAATTCTATTTATTGTCTTTGCGTGAATAGTAAACCTAGGGGTTTCCTTTATTCCACATGAATAATGCGTGAATATTTTTGTGTGGTTACATGATGTTGAGTGATTCGGAAATGAATTGTGTTTGCTAATTAGCCCATGTGAGCTAATTTTGGTGTTATTGATGTGAATTTGTATAACATGTTTTATATGATTAATTATGTTAATATATATGCATGTGAATATATTAGCATGAATGTATTGGAATTGACATGTGTTTACATTCTATTCATCTGCTTTAGTAGCCTAGAATATTAGGTGAGTGCATGACATGAAATGAAACTTAAAAAGAAATGAAAATGTTTGTGAATTTCGACGGAAGATTTTCCGGAGAATTGTGTTGGGAGATTGTCCAACAATTCACGTCGGAGGGGCCCATGAATTGTTACGGAAGGTTCTCCAACACATTCTCCTTGGAGGGTAGTCTAATATTTTATCGAAACTCGGTAGTGTGTTTTCAAGAACAAAAAGCTTTTGTTTTGAAAACTGATTATTTTACTCGCATATTGGCTTAGGCATGTGTGAGGGAGTCGGTGAGGACCCGGGACATGGGGTCGGTCATGTAGACATTCGAGTAGGTTCATGTAATTGCTTGAATGTGTTTGTTTTGCCATGGCATGTGCACTTAGGTGGGGGTAACCAGTAGGAAATTTTCTCTCTTGGGCTTTGCTCATTTGTCGAGGATCACTATTTCGAGATGCGGGGAGCGATCGGAAGGCGACACTCATTAGAGGCACGAGAGCCCAGGCTGTGACTTTGATTTTGTATAACATGTATTAGAATTGTAAAATTTAATATATGTTGAATTAAGAGTAATGTAAAAACTCTTGAACCATGTAGTATATTTTAGTTGGGATATGTTTGTTGTGAGTATTAATGCAGGGGCCCAAGTGGCAATTTTTACTCATTTTAATTGTATATGAACCTGATGTGGTCATAAGTTGATTGTTGGGACAGGTTTGTACCTTGGGTAGAGCTCCCCGTACAAAGGAGACTATGCCCAATTTTCATGGTGGTATTAGTTGCAGGTATCCCACAGTATTCCAGCACTCAGTTAAGCGGGTTGTCAACCGACCCCCGGTTTTGAGGCGTCACAAATTTTATGAAAAATGATAAAATGGTAATTTTGGTCAAAATCCGGAATTTTTCTAGATCTCGGATGACGAAACGGACTTCACCATTGGAATCGTCTCGCGAAATCTAGCTACCACATTGAATTTCGTCGAATTTCGATATAGTCGGAATTTCACATTTTTTGAGGCACCGGGAGTGGCTCAAGAGGTGCCATGTGTTATGTGCAGAATGAGTCAAACATGAGCTCAAATGGGACCCATGAGAGACATGTCATGTGAGTGGGTGAAAATCCATGGTAGATGGATAAGGGGATAAGAGGTAATCTTAGGTAGCAGTAAGGATTGGCCGTATTGTGGCGGGACCCAGAGAGTCCTCTTATTTATGCTTGACCAACCGGTTGGGAGAGGGAGAGCAAACAGAGAGGAGATAGGGAAGAAGAATATGATTTTAGAGAGAGAGAGTCTACCTTTTCTCTAGATTTCCCAGCGATCGGTCCGTCAAATTCTGGCGAGACAAGAGGCAAAGTTAATCCCCACTGCAAGAGCTACGCGTGGGTATCAGTATTGTGGAGTTTCGGCAACTCCGGGAGGTAGGGGTTTCCTCCTACTTGATTTATTCTTTGACTAAGAGTCATTTTAATGGTTAAGATGTTCGGGGGCCTGAATGGCCATTCTTTCGGTTCCAAAAACTTGGACTGAGTGGCGAAATCCCTATAGTGGTTTTAGACAGTCCCGAAACTGACCTTGGACTGTATATGTTGCTTGTGTGTTGATATGTTATTGCTATGTTTGAATAACATGTGTTGTTAGGCGTGTTTCTTAAGGCGGAGTTCAAATTTGTCGTTTTATTAGCCCATGTGAGCTAATTTTGAGTGTTATTGCTATGAATGAATAACATGTTGCTTTGTGTGAATTTCGTTAATATATGCATGCTTGATATATTAACATGAATTATTATGAAATGACATATTCTATTTCATATCACCTTGCAGGAATTAACCTAGAGCATTAGAGTATGGGTGCATGACGCAAGAAAACATAGTTTGTCAAATGAATTTCATGAGAAGATTTTCCGAAAAATTGCCTTGAAGAGTTGTCCAACAATTCATCTCGGAGGATGACCCATGACTATTTCGAAGAGTTATCCAGCAATTCACCTCGGAGGGTTGTCCAATAGAATTTTATTGAAAAATTGGTATTATGTTTTCAGGAACAGAAACCTTTTGTTTTCAAAACATTATTCTCCCACTTGGCTTAGGCATGCGTAAGGGAGTCAGTGAGAGCTCGAGAAGTGGGAAAGGGTGAGTCACATTCTCATCCATAACATGTAGACATTCGAGTAGAAATCATGAATTCACTTGAATATGTGTGTTTGCCATTGCATGATCACTTAGGTGAGGAGTAACCATCATAGGAAAATTCCACTCTTGCATTGCTTTCATTACCGTCATTGGGATCCCCCTTCGGTACGGGGGAGTATTCAGGTAAGGCGGCTCACTAGAGGCGGCTTTTGAGAAGAAAGCCAGTAGCGAGGCTTTGATTATCATGATTTGTGACTTATGTATGAAACCTTCTACAGGCACTATGTAATATAATTTGGTTATATTTTGGTGAGTGTGGATGTATGGGCCCTATGTGGCCATTTTTTACTCATGTTTGAGTCTCAGGTAGAGAGACACTCAGATTGTAGTATTGAGACACTCAATGGCTACATGTATTCCGTGGGTTGACGGATTGTCAACAAACCCCTCGGGTCAGGGCGTCACATTGGTATTGGTACCGAAAGTGGGTACCAGTACCCACTATGCAGAGGGGAATTGGTACCAGTACCAAAAGTTGGGATCTGCGTACCCCTTCACGATCAAAAGGCGGTACCCGATCTTGAGTAGACTTGACGACCACAATTTTTATACCCTTGCATTATTAAGTCCCATATTCATACACCGATAGTATAGGAACCCTAATAAATGACTAATGGGGATTCAAATAAGAATGAAACTAAGTGAAAAATGCATCGTACCTCGCCGCCTCGGCGAAGTGTGAATAGTGCTAGTTTACTAAATGTGAAGTGTGTGATTTGCTATGGGTCGGTAAGGATCACCTAACCTAGGACCGAGATTGAAGGCAAGGCAAAAAGAAATAGATAGATTGGTTTGTTCTGGCTTCTCTATTCTCAGTTTCAGATTTGAAATGTTTGTTTTAAATGTATAAGAAAAAATCATATTGATTTGTTTAATTGATTTGAAGCGATTGATTGTAAATGTTTGCATATGAAAATTACACTTGTGAAATAATGAAAATGACATTTTTACAAATGTACATATTATCTTGTATTTTTCTATAAAGGATTTGAACACCCTTAATAGAATGTTAAGCAGTTTAATTCGCGTAAGGATAGATTGGTATATAATAAGGGTGAGTGCAGTGCTGCGAACAAGCGTATTGATGTGTACTCCGATCAACGGTGACGGAACGTATCGGTAGTGTTCCGCAATTGATTTTTAATAACTTGATTAGTAGCACGGCGAGGGCCAGAACTATGTTATAAAAACAAATTTTTATAGGCTGGCTTCAGTGGGACTATGTCGATGATTACGATATCTGTATACGAAACATAGGTTAAGTCGTTAAGGCTGAGCGGGTGATTTTGAGATTGTTGACATATTGGAATTGAAAAGCATGATTGCAAGTGAAATAGAAAAAAAACATTAGCTGAAATGTATAATTTGTTATAAATGATTTATTGCATATGAAAGTGTATATTTAAGGGATGATCAATGAACCATAAATGATTGTATATGAAATAGTATATGTATTGTATTGACGTAAATCATCAAAGATTTGAAATTTTGTTTAGTAAGAATTTCATGAGTTGTTTAGTATGGAAAGCGGAGAATGGGTGTATAGAACCATTAAGCATGAAAATGCTTAGCGTATTGTTTTTATCGATCTTGCGGTCAGAGTGATAGGCGATGATTGACGGACCCAGGTCGAGGCACCGAGTCATTCGAGAAAGTCCGCAGTATGCCGTCACATGCATCCTCACCATTTTGAGCATGACATTGTTTGTAAACAAAGGAGTTCAACTCGAGTATTTTTGTACCTATATGCGAGATACGATTTTGGATATTATGTGGTAGCGGCATAAAATGCCATTTTGGTTAAATGCATATTTTGTGTAAGGTAGTGATTTGTAAATGTTTATGAGTTTGCCCCAAATTGAAATCGCTTCCGCAAATATTTGAGAACGAAAACGTTTATATTAATTAAATGTATTTGATAAATGGCTTTGGTCAGACGTCCCCGGGTTTCGGTTCGGATCCGCCAACCAGGTCGAGCCGGACTCGAGGGTCGCTACACGACCAATTTATCCTCCCCTAGTCTAGATGGCGGTAGCGCCTTACATATATTTGTTGTGTCTTATTAGTTGAAGAGTGCCTTGAGCAAGTTGTAATTCCAACACTACAACTCTGGTACCCATAGAGATGCAACTTGTAGTTCTTCCAACCCTTCAATAACTAGGGTAGTTGGTTTGACATTTGGGTTGTTGGTAATCCAAGGGTCTTTCCATATGTTTATATTCATCCCATTCCTAAATCTCCATCTGATGCCCATATCAATAATACTCCTGGCCTTCCATATACTCCTCCATACAAAACTAGGATTATGTCCTAGTGGAGCTTCTAAGAAGTTGGTGTGAGGATAATATCTATCTTTGATTAAGCGAGAGACCAAAGAGTTGGTATTAGACAACAAATTCCAGCTATATATGTTCCTCCTCTGTTCATCTTCTCGATTGAGTCGACTCTATTGGAGGCTCATCTTCTCTAATCTCTACAAGATTATCCAACTGATAACAGAATCGTCGATTCGTCCAACAACCGTGAGCCATTACTATCTATTGAGACTTGGGAGATGAGAAATTGAATCTCAATTGCCCCTTTTATAGACTTCAGATAGGTCATTAGTTAGGTTAAATTTGTTCGTTTCTTCTCCTACAGCATGTTGGATTTGTTTTAGAGGAATCTCTTATTCATAGTATAAATTTTTTATTTTTTATTGTGGTTTGTCCATAAGTTTTCAAATTCGTAGGAATCTCTGATTCATTGTACAAATTTTTTATTTTTTATTGTGGTTTCGTCAAAAAATTTCAGTTTCACGGGTTTTTTGCCTTTTTTTAAAGAATCTTGTGTCTGGTATCAGACTCGACGCAATCAGTCTCGAAGCAGATAAGACTCCACCAAGTCTTACCGAACTAAGCCGAGTTGTACCAGACTCACCAATTTTTCGAACCATGTCATCAACATTGGTAAAAGCTACTGTGAAGCCACCATTAGTTTCAACAATGGAGGATCTTGGGATGTTGACTGCATCAGCATATCTTTTTATCTCCTCCACTGTCTACTTGGGCGCAGCACTAAAAACTTCCTTAAGGGATAGAACTCACCGGTAATACACGGCTATAAGCTTGAAAGCAGTTACATGGTTGCCTTTGGGTGGGTACGGTAGCTATAATTCATTGGGACTTCCAAGTCAATTAAATAGTTGCCATTAGATGGGTACAGTAGCTTTAGTTCGTTGGGACTCCCTAGTCTACATTTTTTTTTTTTTTTTTAAAGTTTGGAGTGGTAAGTATTTATGGCTTTCCCCATTGAGTATCAATAAGGTAAAAAATCCCATGCCCAAGTTTATGATTTCATGTTCTTTAGAGAACTTGCTTTTGAATCTTTCTAAAATTTCAAAAGCCAAAATTTCCAATGTCTAAAAATAGTTCACGATGAATTCAATTAACAACTTTTTTACTTGTCAAATTTTTAACTTATATGATAACTGATGAAGAATGTGTTGAAGAGATTGTAATAAATTCCTTGGAAAAACTGTTGCTACGATAAAGTACAATCCAACGGTCAAATTATTTGGTTGTTAATTGCATTTATTTGAATGAAAAGACACCTCCTGAGAAGAAGTTTCAACACTTCAATAAGAGACATATTTGAATGAAAAGACACATCTTAAGAAGAGGTTGCAAATCTTCAAGAAATATTTGAATAAAGAGACATCTCTTAAAAAGAAGTCGCAACTCTTCAGAATTTACATATATTGGCTATAATTTCTTCAAATCCATATATCAGTTTTCAGTTTTTTGTTCTGAAATTTAATAAGATTGATACTTATTGAATTCACGGGTTTGTTGTATCTTTGAGGTAATTTTCCAAACATACATGTTAGCAAACTAATCATAGTGGGGGCTAATAAAACCCTTAAGGAAAGTATTCCTTATGCCTCAAACCCAGAATTGTCAACTTTATTCTTTCTCTTTGTTCTTTTACAATCTTAAGGTTT
The DNA here is from genome assembly GCA_016808115.1 of Tetrastigma voinierianum. Classification (NCBI taxonomy): domain Eukaryota; kingdom Viridiplantae; phylum Streptophyta; class Magnoliopsida; order Vitales; family Vitaceae; genus Tetrastigma; species Tetrastigma voinierianum. The sequence continues at coordinate 54,101 of JAEQBH010002669.1, read as the reverse complement.
TAATTTGATGGAGACCGAGAAAACCATGGCTTCGTTCCTTAGTCCTGCAGTGAAACTTGATCACTTTGATGGAAAAAATTTCACTCGTTGGAAAGGAAATTTGTTTTTCCTTCTAACCGTTTTGAAGACCGCATATGTCCTAGATCCAAATCTTCCTCCAATTCCTAAACCAAAGGACGACTATTCTAAAGAACTGAATGAAGAGAGGAAAAGGAGGCAAGAAGAGGAAGTAATGTGTCGAGGATATATTTTGAACATTATGTCTGATAGGTTGTACTATCTCTATAATTCAATGCAAACTCCAAAAGAAATCTAAAATGCACTAGAATACAAATACAAAATCAAGAAGGAAGGTATGGATAAATTTCTAATTTTGAAATATCTAGAGTTCATTATGATTAATACCAAGTCTATTTTGGATCAAATCTGTGACACCTAAAATTCCAGAGGTCATTTTTTTTTTGGCTACTAGACAAGTCTGTCGCGCGATTGCTATGTGCGCAGGCAGCTACATCGCCTGTATTTACCCTGACCATTGGTGCGCGCCTCAATATCTGTGCCAGGCATATTGTAGGCGCGCCTAGCACCTATCTGGCGTAGGCTGCTTGTGGAGTCCGACAAAAAAACGCTGCATTCTGCAACGCACCACGCCAAAACCTGTGGCGACAGAATTCTTTGTCAGCGAAAGAATATCCGCCCTTAGGAAAACTCTCCGCGTGCCGGGGGCCGCTATGCGACCAGCTAAATCTCAGCCCCCGAGCCTATCAGCGACACCCGAATTTACGTTTGCGACCGCGAGTAGACAAATCTCTGTCGTGATAGAAGGCCTCTGTCGCGCGAGCCACCGGTATGCGAGAGCGAGTGTGTCAGCGACACGAAGATCCTTTCCGCGACGCAGGCGAAAGCTCGTAGTAAATCTGCTTCGCGCTGCGTCGCGCGCGTCAGCCGCTGAACATTACCATGCGCACCTGGGTGGGATTGTTTTATAACCTTGAAACCACTGTCAGCGACTCGAATACCTGTCATGACACAGGGCTAGAAACTACTGTCCTGGCGAAATTTCTTTGTCGCGACAGAGGACCCAAAATGGGCAGTAGCCCTCTCTGGTCCTCCTATACCTTAAGTTTTCCCTTTTTCTTTCCTTGCAATACAGCCTAATCTCAACACACAATAGCCTTTTTATTACAAAGGCAACATGAAACCTGGAAAACTTGCCAAAATGTATTAAAATGAGTTTAATTACAACTCTGTTCTTTTTACATAACAAAACCAGGTTTTCCACCCGAAATTTACAAATTACAAAACAAAGCCAAATCTGGATTTTTCTTCACCACTAAGGTATTGGATGCGTTCCATCCCCGTGTACGGTGCACGAATATTTTTCCACAGCGAGGTAGTAATGCCCGGTAGATGAATTTTTTCCTACAAAGGTTACTCAGCCTAAATGCACGTACAGCCAACACACACACATCAAATTGCATTCCATACAAAAAAATACAATCATAAATGGAATATATCATGTCATGCATGAGATAAGACTCCTCATGCCCACAACCCGAATCCTGACCGACTCCCTCACACATGCTAATGCCAGTGTGAAAACCAGTCGTTAGCATTTCACCCAACAACTAAACCCATTGGACAACCCTCCAATATTTATTTAATTTTACCAAATCCTGTGGGTTTTGTATTTGTGGGTCGCGTCGTTTTCCGGGTTTACATCGCATGATCGTTGCACGCCTTTTAAGCATTTTTACGGTCTTACACCGCCAATGATCATGTCTAACCGTGCATGAATTCGGGTCTTTTGCCTAAGGGGGGGATCAACCCCATCTTGCTTCGCCCAAACACACGAGATTTCATTAACATTATTCTGTTCTTATCATGCAACAGTGAGTCTCAATTTTAGACGTTGTCGGCTCAAGCTCACCGCATTCACGGATGGTGAATAACCATTACCATGCACACACACCCGACCCGACGCGATGTTACCGTGCATATGAAATTCAAAAATGTCATTTAATGTATACAACATTCATGATTCATGGACAATTGTATTTTTCTACAATATAATTCACATCATAAGGCAATCCATGTTAATACATCAATTGAGCATGTAACAACATGATTTTCACACAACCAATATGTTATTCATTTTAGCAATAACACACTATGGAACACATGGATCAATAACAGTCCGAAAATTAGTCTCGGGATTGCCTAAAACAATCCCTAAAATTCAGCCTTGGAATTTTTAAAATAGTCCATAATTTCAGTTCGGTATGCGAAAATAGTCCGGGTCGAGTTAGATTTGTTCCCGAAAATAGTCTCGAAGCGAGTCCGACATTCGATCCACAAATATTTGGAGATTTGAGAAATGCTCAACCGTCCGACCCCAAAACACCTGACCATTTGAATGACTCTTAGACAAGAATTAAACCGAGTAGAAGAAGAACCCCTACCTCGTAGTTTGACGAAACCCACTGATTTTGGTACCCACGCGTAGCTCTCGATGCATGAACCAATTTTGCCTCTTGCTCCGACTCGAACCGATTGTCCGATCACCGGGAAATCTAGAGATAAGGTGGAGTTTCTCTCTCCTCCTTCTTCTTCTCTCTTTTTCCCTCTCTCTCTTCCTCTCCCCCATCGAAATTTGGTCCAACTAGTCAAGTAGGATGTCCTCTCTTGCCACGTGTCACCCTCTCATTGGCTCTCTTGGATTCCCTTTATCCTCTTATCCATAACTTTTGAATCTCCATCCTTTTAGGTCATGACACATGTCCCACATGGGTCCCACTTTGACTTTTGTTTGACTTGCTCTCCATTTGACACTTGGCTCCATATAAGCCATCCAGCATGTGCCAAGTGTCACTCGTTACTCTCGATATCTCGATAAACGTGTAATTCCGACTGTCTTAGAATTTAACGAAATTCGACGGGGTAACTAGATTTCGCGAGACAATTCCAACGGTGAAGTCCATTTCATCATCCGAGATCTAGAAAAATTCTAGATTTTCCATTGAAATTACTGTTTTACCATTTTTTTAGAAAAATTGAATTTTTCTTGGGTTTTACAAAATCCATGAGTTACAAGTATTGGTCACGAAACTTCGTGAATGGAAAGTTGAGATTTTTTAATCATTTAAAGTAGGGGCTATTATTGCTAAATTACCCCAAAGTTGGAATGGTTACAAAAAAAAAAAAAAAAAAAAACGCCTTCATACAAAAGATGACATAACTTTGGAAGAATTGCATAAACATTTGAGAATAGAAGAAGAGACAAGGTCTCATGATACAAAGAATAATTCTCATGATTCTTCCAAAGTTAATGTTGTTGAAGCAAGTAAATTTCATAAAAACTTCGAAGTAAAAAATGACAAGAAGTTTATAAAGAAATTTGGAGAAGGTCAAAACAAGTTTACTAGAATTTAAGAAACTGAATGACTGATAAACTTATTGTTTGATATAAAGTTGTGGCCACAACCAATGTCATCTATTTCTTTGTACTATGATAGTGAAGCTACTCTGTCTAGAGCTTATAATAAAATTTACAATGAAAAGTCTAGACATATTAGCTTCAGACATGAATATGTCATATAATTAATAACATATGGTGTTATTAGTATTGTTTATGTTATGACAAATAAGAACCTAGCGTATCATTTGACAAAAGGTCTAAGGAGGGACTTAGATAAAGACACTTCTAATGGAATGGGACTTAACCCTTCTTTTGAAAATAATCACCAGTAATGGTAACCTAACTTTATAATAGTTTTACCGCTATTCTAAAGTTTAATGGGCATGTAATAACCAAGGTTGGAAATATCGGTTTTGACAGATATATCGGTACTTGGATTTTACGGATATATCAGATATATTGGAGATATATCGGTGGATATTTTTACATGAATATCAATATATCGGAAATTAACAAAAATACTTTGAAATTCATGAAAATACTTTCTAAAAGTGTAAAAATAACATTCATAATCAAATATATACATTGAAATTACATTGCAATGAGATTTTAAAAACAAAATGAAGATCGATGTGGCTCCATTGCAACATTTGATGGAGGGATCTCATCTTGGTAAAGACAATACTCATACCAAGACATGGTGTTCCGATAATATTAATTATAGGATCGAACATGCTATGTATAAATGTCTTGACTTGTATCCACAACTTCTCCATGGATAGGAAATTCGAGTTAAATCCAGTACTCTTCCAGTTCAATGTTAACTAACATGAAAAATTAATTTGTATATTTTATTACTAAATTAAACTAATTTAAAAAATATGAAAACTTCATAAAATACTATAAATTTATAATATGCATACACAATATTAACTAATATATAACTTGATTTCAAATATTAACTAACATGAAAAATTAATTTATTAATATATTATTACTAAATTAAACTAATTTAAAATACTTCATATAATACTATAAATTTATAATATGCATACACAATATTAACTAATATATAACTTGATTTCAAATATTAACTAACATGAAATGTTAATTTATTAATATATTATTACTAAATTAACTAATTTAAAATATGAAAAGTATCATACCAAGCAATCACACAAAAGAAAAAAAAAAAAAAAAATTGGAGTCAAATGAAGATTGGATATGGGTAGAGAGAATTTGTGATCAAATGGAATGATTTTAGAGGTATTTATAGTTTTTTTGGTTAAAATAGCCATTTGATGGTCAAAAAATCTTTGTAATTTAATTATAACCGTTGGATTTAATTTTGGTGCAAATCTGACTATTAGATCTTCTTTAAACCGTTAGATCAAGTCAAGATTTCAAATATAACCGTTTGGATATATCTCCGATATATTCCGATATATCGTCGATATATCTATGATATTTTACTGAAAATTTAACTAACGCAAGCGTGTGCCACAAACTCGATATTTTCCACAATATACCAGTCTGATACCGATATATCGTCGATATTACTGATTTTTTCTCGATTTTTCGCTCAACGGATTATCGATGGCTGATATCGTTTTGACCCTTACCGATATCCGATATATCGAATATTTTAAACCTTGGTAATAACAAGTTATTGATAAGTGATTTATTAGGCAATGAAGTTTGAAATAGTCTCGTCCAGGATGTCCAGTGCAAATAGCTACACATATTGAGGATGAGCATACTTCTAATAAAGTTCAAGTCTTAAGTAGGTAAGACATGTTAATTCGATGAACTTCACCTATGTTAGTATAAGAAATGGTGTCGTTTCTGACAAGAGATAGGTTTGCTTTTGTAAATGCTCATGAAACGAAGATAGAGCACATGGTAATAACATTGCTAATATGAGTGGAACATATTTTGAGACTGAGATAGCTCATATGTGTCATATTTTCGGTATTCACATAAAAGAAGAGGTTTAATGCGTCATACACCCTAGTCTTGTGAGTACTTTGAAATATAGTCACTAATTAAAGGTTTAAATAGAAAGATACCTTTAGTAAATATGAGTATATCATATGTATATGGAGTAATATTACAATCCTTGGAAAGACCATTGATATGATCAAGTACAAACCAATGATCAAATTAATTTGTCCGTTAATTGCATCTATTAGAATAAAAAGACACATTTTGAGAAGAGGTTTCAACTCTTCAAGAAAAGTTTTCAACTCTTCAAGAAGAGAAACATATTTGAATAAAGAGACACCCCGCTTAAGAAGAGAGGTTTCAACTCTTCAAGAAGAGACATATATTTGAATGAAGAAACACCTCTTAAAAAGAGGTTGTAACAGGAGGTTGCAACTCTTCAGAATAGACTTATATTGGTTATAAATTCTTCAAATCCAAACATCAGTTTTTTGTTCTGGAATTTAATAAGATTGCTACTTATTGAATTCATGGATTTGTTGTATCTTGGAGGTAATTTTCCAAAAATACCAATTAGAAAACTAATCATAGTAGGGACAAATAAAACCTTAAGGAAAGTATTCATTACACCTCAAACCCAAAATTGTCAACTTCAATCTATCTCTTTATTCTTTTACAGAATGTGACTCTTTATCCTTGCATTTGCTCCCTAAGATGCCTACCTAAGTGAGGAGGGATGTAGTAACCATGCTCGTAAAGATATTATCGCCTCAATCGTCTTTGTAAGTTTCCTGTTATGTAGTCTTCCTCATAAAAAAAAAAAAAGATAGTATAGCCTCTGTCAGGAACCCAGGTTCTGTGGGTACCATGGCTTGCAGGCCCCGGACCCGCGCACCGATAGGCAGGGCGCCACGCAGGCCTCTTTGCTGGCAGGCTCATGAAGCGGCCCACAATATTAAAACCACACAAGAACCCACTAGACAGTGCAGTCCTAGAACCCGTCTAGGATCGAGTCCCAGTCCCCAATGGCCATCTCGCACTTATATGGGGGAAATTTGTTATGGGAAAATCTTGCAAAGTAGATATTTATCCTGAATTTCTAATTTAAATCACTTTATTTGGAAGGGTAATCGCGTCAGAGCATCTATTATCCCTTAAAAGGATAATCCTTGATAAGGAAAAACATATATTATCCCATAAAAGGATAATCATGGCAAGAAGCAGATCTTATCCCATAAAGGATAATCGTAATAAGGAAGCAGATGTATTCCCTGATGACAGGTGGGAAGCGGACCTTATAGTGTGAGGAAAGATCTTGGAAAGATGTTTGCGGTTACATTCTCTCAGCATCCACTATGGATGTTCTCTCTGGTTGTTTGACTACGATGTGGGACGGTCGATCATGGATTGCCCTTTTATAGGTTCCGTTATAGCTCATGCCTCGAGATCGAGCGAAAATTGGTAACAACAATTGGTGCCATCTATGGGAAATCGAATAAAAAAGTTTCATCGACGATTAGCAAGAGCTTGGCTCCAACCACTGTCTAGTAGCCCTCCGTCACTTGGAGCTCGGTCGATCCCCGTTTCCGCGTCTGGTTGTTGGGCGGCGCTTGATGTCATGACCCGATGAGCGAGTCGCGGAAGATCAGATTCTTCCATTGGCGTCGGGACATGGAGAAAGCATGAGGAGCAGTAAGAAAGATGAAGGAGTTGCAAAGTCATGTTGAAGGCTCAATGCGAAATAATGACCCGATCCATGAACTCAAATTTGAAAGTCGCGAACACAGGAAATTATTATCAATAGCTTTCTTTCAAAGCATTCTCATCAATCTTTGCGATAGCCACTTAAAAGCGAGGATAATGTGATGGGAATAACATGGCCTAGTATGGCAACATCATAGGATCACTTAAAAAGCTGGATGGCCTTGGTAAAATGACTTTGTCACACGGTATAGACAGCATCCTAGTCGGTCAGCTAAATCTGAATGGCGCGATGTGGCGCATCGACCGGTATAGACAACATATAAGCGGTCCAACTTGCTTCGGATGGCGCGGTACGGCTGACACATCAGGCTGTATAGACAACATCTAACCGGTCCACTTAAAAGCCTAGATGGCGCAGTAAAATGACTTGTCCGGCTCGGTATAGACAACATATAACCGGTCGCCAAAGGCCGGATGCGCGAAATGCAATGACTTGTCATTTCGGTATAGATAAGATCTAACAGGTCAACATTAAAAGCCCGGATGGCGCAGTAAATGACATGTCCAGTTCAGTATAGATAACATCTAATTGGTCAACATTAAAAGCCGGAAGCGCGATGAAATGTTGATAAGATGATGTTCTTCACGCTGACAGTGAGACCCGGAGAAAAGGTGTTCATGAAATCTGCCACATGGATATCGAAAGGGCGAAGCGAGGTGGTCTTGAAGATGACTTATGGGAAAGAGCTGACTCTAACAAATGTGTTATATGTACTGAAATCCATGAGAACTTGGGTGTACGGTTCTTTCTTTGAAGCAGTCATGGATTTCGGTTGGTGTTTGAGTTAGATAAATTTGTTCTATCAAAGAGCGGAATGTATGTCGGAAAAGGGTATATGAGTGGCGGTATGTGGAAGCTTAATGTAATGACTGTCATTAAGTCAGAAATGAATAAAGCTAGTTCTTCTTCTTATATTCTTGAGTCATCTAATCTATGTCATGGTAGATTAGGACATGTTAATTATGATACATTGCGTAAATTAATCAACTTAAATCATATACCAACTTTCCAAATTGATGCAACCTGAAGTGTGAAACTTGTGTTGAGGCAAAACTAACCGGGTCATCTTTTAGTATTGAAAGAACCTGCCCGAACCTCTTGACTTAATCCATAGTGATATATGTGATTTGAAACAAGTGCAAACAAGAGGGTGGTAATAAATATTTATTACCTTTGTGGACTGAAATGCTGAAATGCTTGTTATGTGTACTTACTTAAAAGTAAGGGTGAGGCAATAGAAATTTGTTCTCTAAAAACGAGTTGAGAATCAACTCAATAGGAAAATTAAAGTGCGAGAAATTGATCGAGGTGGAAGTATCGTCATTTGTTGACCTTTGTGCTCAACATGGGATTATCGTGAAACCCTGACACCTTATTAAACCCTGATATAATGGAATTAATTTGAGCGGAAAAATACTTCACTCTAAAAGAAATGATGAATGCGTGCGATAAGTTACGGTCTACCTGAAAACATGTGGGAGAAGCCATTTTTATCTGCTAAATTACCTTCTAAATGGGTACCTAAAAGAAAGCGGAAAAGACTCCATAAGTTAGCTGGAAAGGAATGAAGGCCATCCTCTGAATACTTGTGAGTGTGGGGATGTACGGCAGCTAAAGTGGCGATTCTGCCAGCGAGGTGAGAATAAGACCTAAAACTGTGATTGCATCTTCATTGGTTATGCACATAGCAGTCTTTGCTTATCGATTTCTTGCATGAGTCTAATATCGGATATTCACGGAACACGATATGGAATCGAGGAATGCATCATTCTTTGAGGTGTGTTCCCGTACGGATCGGAAAAGCTTAGTTCATCAAGCGAGTGTTGGAGACTGTCCTTGAAAATAGTCGGGATGAAATGCGTGGAGAGGTAGAACCCGAGAGGCGCGATAAAGGCGAGAGACGAGAAAAATCATTTAGTCAGTTTTCGACATACATGCTCGTGGGGAACCTCGAGCCTATAAAGAGGCGTGGAACTCTACGGAGAGTCTCTCATGTGGAAAGAAGCGATTAAAGTGAAATTGATTCCATCTTGCATAACCATACTTGGGAATTAGTAGATCTTCCATCGGGTTCCCAGCCAAACTCTGTAATTTCCAAGTGGATTTTTAGAGGAAGCAGGAAAGTAGACGGATCAATAGACAAATACAAAGGCAAGACTTTGTGATCAAAGGCTATAGACGGCGAAGTCTGGATTATTTTATTACGTATTCTCCTGTGACGAGAATAAAAACTCCATAAGGATGGTGCTTGCAATTCTTTGCACTAAAGATCTTGAGGTACATCAAATGGATGTCAAGACAGCCTTCTTAAATGGAGATTTGAATGAATAAATCTACATGGAGCAACCTGAGGGGTTTTCTACTCCGGGACAAGAAATGAAAGTCTGTAGATTGGTGAAATCCTTGTATGGATTAAAGCAAACACGAAACAATGGCATGAAGTGACAACGTTATGTTGTCACATGGATTCAAAATCAATGAATGTGACAAGCGTGTCAATGTCAAAGATGATGAACATGGCTATGTCATTGTATGTTTGTACGTAGATGACATGCTGATTGTCACGCCCCCGATCTCGACCCGACCTGATGGCGGATCAGAGCCAGAATCCAGAGGCGATACCTATCTATACTATATATTATCTCCTCTTGTCTTTGGGACTCTCATTGACACATTCTTTCTCGGAGGTACATGCACATGCCTATTGGTGCCTAAACAATTTCAGTAATAACAAAAAAATCATTTGTACATATACAAAAGAACTACCACCCAGATTGTGGTGTCAAATCACAATCATACACATATCTGAGAGTCCCATTTACTTATACATGTACAATTTCTATTACAAAACATCAGAGATTGCGGAAGCAGCGCTGGTGAGCACCTATCTCTGAGTCGGCCTTCTTTGCTGATGTGGAATGTCCTTTCCTCTATCCTTGTCTTACAGCACATGCACACGGATTGAACACCGTGTAAGCACGCTTAGTGGGAACATAAGCATGGACAACCGCCAATATTGTCTAAAACATACATATGCATTATATATATCTAAACATATTTCTATAACGTAATTCCTTATCATATGATATTCCTATTGCATGTCAATATTTTTCTATTACATGTTCTATGTCTTTAGCATCTCCTTTATTTATACTTTTACGTATTCTGTTGGAGTACTTTACATATTCTCTTATCCTGTGTTCATCTTTCCGCTTGTTATATGTCTTTTCAATGTTCCTATTCTTTGTCAGGATTACATAGCATGTCTCTAGTCTATGTCTTTTCATCTTCGGTTCTATGATTTGTGCATTCTTCACTTTCATACTTGTACCTTGTATACTTTCTAATATAGGTGTTCATCTTGTACTTTTCATATCTGTATCTGTACTATTCTATACTTCATATACATTTGTACTTTCTTATTCTATCTAACCTATACTTTGTGCTTTTGTATACTTTTATTACTTTTCTTGTGTTCATATACTTATTTTCATATCAATTTATACTGTACTACTTGTTCTTGTAATTGTCTGTACTTTCATCGCATAGTAGAGCTATGCTTCTCATATCGAGTCATATCTTCTATACATATCATTTCCTTTTGTTTCATATGCATATAAATACCTTAGAAGCGGATACGGGAACTATGTATGCCGAAGGTACTATCCTTTGTCTGAGACGTGATTTTACGTACATTAATACCCAGAAGGTATCGTCCTTTGTGCAGACAGGTGACCTATCTTATATGCTATCGGTGCGAAGGTACTATCCTTTGTCTGAGCCCGATGATTTCGATTGTGTGTTGACCCAGGGCCATAGTCAAAGCAGGATCTATATCATCGACCCTGGGGCTCGATATCATCTATGAATCTGACTGCGGCAAATTGTATCTTCCTAGGCATACTATCTATCCCTACGGAGTCTAACGAACTAATCGGCTATTACATTTTGTACATATCTCATAAGCGTGAATAACCATTATTTATCATGATACGGCTTATACAATATACTATCATTACTTTATACGTATTCGTTCTCATATCTATAGTTTCATATTACGGTTCTCATATTTCTCATAATACATATATTCATATCTTGCTATCATTTAGTTTTGTCTCATTATCATATATGTAATCTGTCATATATCATGAATGCATCTATGCACTCTTGTATTCATATAGTCATATATATATCTTTAATATTTATATTCCTTTATCGTTTCATATCTGATTTAGTTATTCACATTGCTACGTATTTCTATCATGTATGCTTTCATTCATATATTCATATGTACCTATCATTCGTGTACAGGTACTCATTTCTGTGCTTTGTCATCTTTTGCCCATTTCTATTGTTCTTATCATTTTATGCCTTTGACCATGTGTTCTAGCATCAACCATCTTATTCCTTCCCGGTATGTCTATCATATAGTCATATCATATAATCTATATTCGTATCATTTACGTATTCCTATCATTTGTGTACTTTGGGCTATCATATCTTATGACATATCCTATATTCATATCATTTTGACTTATACATCATATTCATGTTTATGAGCATGTCATACATATTGCATTTTCTATATTTACTATTTTGTTTGCCATTTATTACGTATAGCGCCGTATACTTATGAGTATGATGTCTATGAGATCACCTCATTCATAACTGCTACTATGAATCTATTTTACTTAGAATTGGAATCAATCCAATCGGATCATCGAATAAAGTTATGACATTTTCATGTAACTAGTCATTTTGGAATTTTCTAGTGACAGTTTGTATTACCCATTTTTTCCAGGTCTTAACTTCATATTTTGATATATGTCCTTATACTCATTTAAATCTAAGGTGCTAAGGGTTCTATTCCAACTGGAATCACCCAATTCGAACACGGGAACTCAGGACTACGTCAGAAACAACCGGACTTACTCTATGTTCAACAACTATGAAACCAGAATTTGGTTTGCATATGGTCCACTTCGAGTGGATTTTGGAGCCACTTAGAGTCATAATTTGACGATGTCTATTTCTACCATGGATGGTTTTCCTTGAAGTCTATTTTAATTAGCCACTTGAATCACTCAAATCGGATAAGAAATGAAGCGAGTTATTCTTAAAATCACGAAGCTGGTCGAAAGCTGGAAAGCGAGGCGACGGGTGTACCGGTACATGTCAACATGTCTTTGGTACATGTTGTAAATGACCGGAACACAAGATGTACCGGTACATGTTCAGGTGTACCGGTACATGTCGCAAATTGCGAATGTGTGTTTTTCACCCATTTTCCATATGTTCAACCCCCGAATCAACTCTATACCATAACTTGAGGCCACTTCAAATTCATCTTATGATCCCACTTTTCTACTCAAATTCTCTTTCAATTACATATATTTCAAAATCTTCCATGAATTTATTCCAAGCCATTCTAATATGGTTAACCATACAAGCTAAACAAGGATTTGTTAGGGTTATTCTAAACCCTAACTCAATTGCCTTGTCATTTCTACCATGAATCGACCTCGGAGGATTCCTACTTTTCTTATGGATTTAGAGTTTTTACCAACCTTAAGTTCATTATATCTTTGGTTAGGATGAAATCTAACAAACCCCACGGAACTCCCTAAACACTTGAATGCCATACAAACTCCATATGATCTATACGAGGTGGTCCATACCTTTTTGATTGCTTGAACTTCCACCCATGTATATCTTTAGCTACTCTTCCTTTTCCTCTTCTTCTCTGCCTCTTCTCTCTCTACGGTTTCTCCTTTCCCAAAAACATGCTGGGACCAAATTTGGTCTTAAAATCTCATGTTGCTAAGGCCTTGTTGTCCCTCAGTAAAAATCCATTTTTTTTGGGTTATTTTCTTTATTTGCCTTTTAACCCATAACTCCCTCTGTTACAGCTTTCATTTTCAAGCGTATAAACATTAACCCCTAATCTTTCACTTTTATGACCAATAGGTCCTTTTAGCGATTACAGATTGCCCTTGTATCTTTGTAAACTTTCAGTCTATCATTTTATTTTCGAAAATTCATATTTGCTTTAATATACTAAACAAATTCGAAAGCGCATAGGGTATATTCCCGGGATATTACAGCGATTGTGGTAGTGATGATAAAATGATTACATCACCCCGAACATGTTGAATTCAAGATTTGACATGAAAGACATAGGACTTGCTGATGTTATTTTGGGAATAAAAATCAAAAAAGAACATCGGATGGACTAGTGCTGTCAGTCACACTATGTTGACAATATTCTTTGGAAGTTTGATAAGGATAAATACGGTATAAGCAGGAAACGCCGTGATAGATGTAACTACACTTTTCCAGAATAAGGAGGGTGTTGCTCAGTAGAATACTCTAGGGTGATAGGCAGTCTAATGTACTTAATGAGTTGTATAAGACCAGACATAGCCTATGCAGTTAATAAAGCGAGTAGGTACACGGCGATCTTGGAGGTATGCATTGGCGAATAATGAGTATTAAAATACTTACGATTCACTCGTGACTATGGGCTGCACTAAGATATCCTGCTGTACTTGAAGGATCTGTTGATGCTAATTGGATATCTAATGTTAAAAGACTCAAAAATTCCATAGTGGTTATGTCTTTACTGCTGGGAGGGGGTGGTGATCATGGAAATCCTCAAAGCAGACGGAGGTTATTTCGGATCCTGATGGAATGAGTTTATAGCACTAGACAAATGTGGGGAAGGCGAATAATGCGCCACTTCCTAGAGGACATTCCAAGGTGTAAGCTTGATTGCCTCCAATATCTTACATTGTGGCAGTCGTCGCTATTAATTGAAACTAAACGGTATGTATAATGGTAAGTCTAGACATATCGGGTCATGGAAGCGCAATGCCGTTAAACAACAACTCTCAATTGGGGTTATCTCTATAGATTATGTAAAATCTAAGGATAACATTGCGGATCCGCTAACCAAAGGGTTAAACAGAGAGTTGGTTGAGAAAAGTCATCGAAGGGGCGGGATTTAAGCCAGTAAAAATAAGTCGTGCGTGGATACCCGAAACTGGGCCATTTGGAGATCGAGATCTACAGGTTGAAGAATGACCAAATTGTAAAGACTTTGATACAATCACTGTGGGGATATTATCGTGTCCATTCCTATGATGAACAGTGATGCTCATAAGAAGGTTAAGCTATGCTTTTAATGATCTCTAAGCATTGGCGAAGAGTAACATGAGCTACTCTTAATTTGCAGAGAGATCACCTATGTAAAGAGTGAGACGGGCCGCAGGAGAGTTGAATAGGGCTGAATTCCTATTAAGCTCTTGAACCAGGCGCATGTCCATGGCGAAATGGACATAAAGTAGGCGAAATATGTTAGGTTCACATTGTGGAATATGTCATCGTCACACGATGACATAATGGTTCGAGGACATCGTATCTGCTTTGTTTTAGTTAGTAGAGTAAACATATTTTACAAGGGGGGAAGGTTTAAAGGATAACACATACCTCTCTGTCTGGGTTTTAACTGATGAATCTATCACCTAGTCTTTTAGGATCTTTGGTCATGAATGTCATTCATGTGGGGAATTGTTGGAATAAATGACATTCATTGTTATTTACTCCTTGAGGAGTCCAAAGGGCAGGGAGTCCAAAGTTTGGCTTGCCAAACGTTGGTTTCACAGATGTTGAAGTGCCGCACTAGCGCAACTAAGGTGAGACTTCATGACTCGAGAAAGAGAGGTTTTTTTTTTTTTTTTTGGTTTGAGTTTATCGAGAGTGTGGTGTTTGGGTGATAGCCTCGGATATAGAGTTTCGGGTTCGGGCGATCATCACAGGTGTTGAGTGCTTGCTTGTCGCCGTTGTATCTGGGAAATGAGCGTCGAAGTGAAACACCAGCCTTAGGGAGGCAACGAGATACATTTTAAGGAGATCGTGACGCTCACGAGACTCGGCATTTTCGTATTAATTGGTTTACGGGTTTTGTTCTTGTAATGGTCTTTCTCGCAATCTTTACTTTCTCTCTGTAATCCTTGTATGATTATAACAGTATTAGTGGGACACTCTCCATAATCATCTACCTTTAGGGTTTTCTGGCTCAACTCATGCCATCTTTGTATATCAGGCTTAAACTTAAATGGGTTATTTCAATGTACGACAGTAGCTGCTGTGTACCACTAAAAATGTGTCAAGTGTCATACTTCGCTCATTTGCCTCAGCGATACAAATTAAACGTCTCGAGATTCCATGAAATTCGACATGGTAGCTAGATTTCGTGAGACGATTCCAACGGTGAAGTCCGTTTTGTCATCCGAGATCTAGAAAAATTCCGGATTTTGACCGAAATGACCATTTTACCATTTTTCAGAAAAATTAGATTTTCTCGGGGTTTCACAATTTTCTTGCCAACCCGGAATATCATCAATAGTTCAATAAAGTGCTTTAACTTTTCTTAAAACCTCGAAAAGTTTTTATTTACCATTACAAACCAACTCCAGAAGTTGAAACAATATGAGATAGCAGGCTAAACAATCACCTCTGAATCCTCTTTAAAAAAAAAATCCAAGGATCCACAGATGAAATGGCCTCGCCCCTCAGTTGAAGTACAATATCATGCCCTACTTCTCCGTTTGAGTTACAATACAATATCATGGAAAAAGAACATTGTTGATGCTTCAACAATAATTGTCTAAACATAATTTCAGAAATGTTCAGTAGACTTGAAGAAACTCACTATCCTAGTACGAAATAATTTTATGGTGTCACTACTTTTAGTGTCATTTGTTAAAATAATGATACCATATGACTTAAAGTTCATAAAAGTAACACATCATATAAAAAATATTTAATTGAACATGCTAGTTTTAGGTTTATGATGTCATTTTCTGAAAAGTAACACTATATGAAATAAAAAAAAATTGTGTTGGAGTAGCTAAATGGTGCTAATTTTAAATTATGATGTCACTTATTTGAAAAGTATCATCATATTGATTATTTTTAGATTTATGGTATTCATTTTTGAAAGTGACACCATATACCTTTATTTGAATTTTTATAACTCAATGGTCATTTTATTATATAAAATTCATTGGAACATAATGTAAAAGTTTATTATTTTGCATATTACTGATATATAAAATTTCATTGCCAAGTCAGAATCATCATCATCTTCCATCTTTTCTTGTATCCATAAACCCATGACAGTTTTTTTATATGGTAATCACAACTAAATAATATTAAAAAAACCGTTTCTTTGATATCTCTAACAAATAAATTTAATATATCAATAAATAAGTACATTTTTATTAAGTAGAGTACATTTATAATAAAGCTAATTTATATCTTAGTCATTTCTATATAAGTAATTATAGAGAATAATATTTTAATACTCTTTTGTTTGAATAATTTTGGAATAAAGTGATTTATTATATTTTTTCTTTAAATAATAATCATATTTCTTCTTTAATTGTTCAATTCCTTAAGAAATAACTTTTTTAGTTTGTAATATTTATAAATACTTGAAAAATTCTAAAAACTCTTTCCAAATAAATTATAAAGAATAATATTTTAATATATATTTTGTTTTAATAATTTGGAATAAATTGATTTATTATTATTTTAAAATAATCTTATAATTAATTTCTATAAGTAATTATAAAGAATCATATTTTAATATATTTTGTTTAAATAATTTTGGAATAAAGTGATTTACTTTATTTTTTCTTTAAAAAATAATCTTACTTCTTGTTTAATTGGTCAATTCTGTTAGAAATAAATTTTTTTAGATTGTGATATTTATAAATAGTTAAAAATTTCTAAAAAAAACTTTTTCCGAATGAATTTTAGAAAATAATATTTTAATATATAATATTTAGATAATTTTATAATAAATGATTTATTATTATAATTTTAGATAATTTATGTGTTAATCAATCATATCTTTCACAAGTGTTAAAAGACATGATATTCATATTATATTCAAACCTACAACTTGAGCTTATATGTGAGTTGATAGTTTAACCATGGTATTAGAGTTTGATCTGGTAGGTGGTCTTAGGTTCAATACCTCCCTCTGTAATTTGAATCCTCATTTGATTATTCGAAAGTCCATGAAGGATTCTCTTTGGTTTGCTTGACTCTCCACATGCGGGTATGAGGCACATATGAGGGAGAGTGTTAAAAGGTATGATATTCATACTAATTTGACAATATTTGCTTCCAAATGTATCACCAATTAATCTACTTTGGTGTCACCACAAAAGGTGTCTCCAGTGTATTGTCTGGGTGGATAGGGTGACGATAGTTGTAGTGACCTTTTATTTATAGTGAATTATTATAAACGTCACTTTTTCTTTTCTTGTAGTGGTGTGTTTTAGAGAGCGTTTGAAAAAGATAGGCAGATAGCTTGTGCTTTCTTTTAGCTTTTAAATGCAATTGTGATTATAAGGAGCCAGCTCTATGAAAAATGAAACCATTAATAATTCCCATGGGGAAACAAAAAAAAGAAAAAAAATCACAGTAACTAAAAGGTACATATGTATGAACCAAAGTAGAACACCATTAGAAAATATGAACAATGATAAATTCACTAAAAACACGATATTCCATTTGAAGCAACATGAAGTTTGTCATCTATTGAACTGTTATTTACCAATTTTTTGTCGATCTCAGGGCATGGCGGCTCAATGTGAACACATAAAAGGGCGTCAGGAGGCGGTGGAGCCGGCGCCTCTCCAGATGATTAAGTCGACAATACGGAGGAAGAAGAAGGAGGTTGAGATAGTTGGAATTGCATACATTTTTCTGTGGGGATCTTCCCAATTTATAGGGTTTGGTTCCGAAATCTCTGTTCTTATTTTAGGAATAATATATGCTTTTCCTTATTAAGGATTATCCTTTTATGGGATAAGATCTATTTTTCCTTATTAATGATTATGCACATGGGATAATATATGTTTTCATATCGAAATTATCCTTTTAGGGATAATATATGTTTTTCCTTATCAAGGATTATCCTTCTAAATAAAGGATTTAGATATCAGGAAATTCGGGGATAAATATCTACTTTGTGTATTTTCCACTTAACAAATTTCCCATATCGCGGTGAGATGGTAGGTACGGTGGGACTCGAGATCGAGGCCGGGTTCTAGGAATCTACAGCGTACGTGGGTTCTTGTGTGGTTTTAATATTGGGGTTTTGCTTCATGGCTAGGGCCAAGCGTGGGCTGCGCGGGCGCGGGCCTAAATGGCGGTGGAGTGCGGGCACAAAGCCATGGTGCCTGATGCCCCCTTTTTCACAGGCGAGAGGTTGAGTGCTTCTTCGATCGGGAAAAATACGATGTTTTTAAACCTTGAGTGGAGAAAGTTGAAGGGACTGGGAGAATTAATGCGTGCATTGAACGTGTGTTTGGATATAAAGAATGTGTGAACCGTATGTTTCTCAACATCAGTGGATGGCTCGAGATCACTGAGAGGGAAAGTAGTGAGCTCCTCTTGTCTGTGAAGAACTCGCAGGAGTTAGGCTCCAACCCCTTTCCTTACATAGCCCCTGTCCCGTCCGTTGCCAGGAGAGGTCTTTGGGGGTGAACATTTTGTTCTTGCTAATCTTTTGAAGAGTCCATCTGGACGGCTCTTTGAGCGAGGTTAACTTCGAGGAGCCTCGAGCCGAGATCATTTGAAGGGGCCTAAGTTAACCCTTCCTGCTTGATCGATTACCTTTGAGGAATAAGACTCAAGGCTTCCCCCAGTGGTGAAGAGAAAGAAGGCACGAGCTGAGAGCCATTGCGGAGTGTTTAAACATCTTGATGGGCTAGGATTCTAAGTCTAGTCTTTTAAAGTGCCCATTAGGCTTAGAGCCATAGTCGATCTTTTGAGGTGCAGGGCGGTATAAGCGAAGTCTATCATTAGAATGTGCCGGACGGCCGGCCGTACGGCATTAAGCAAATGCGGACAATTGGAGCCCGGAGTACGGCATTAAAGAATCTTGGGCGACGGGCAGTGCGCGTTAAGAAGTCGGACGAACTGGGCTAGAAGTCGGCATTAAGAAAGAGTCGGGCGGCTTGGGCTAGAAGTTTGGCATTAAGGGAAGTGCGAAGCGACAGGCGAAGTCCCAACATTAAGCGAGTGTCGGGACGGCAGGTCGGAGTCGGCATTAAGTGGTGCAGACGGCCGTGGGAAGTCTGGCGTGGAAGGTGCCAAATGGCTTGAAGCGGAAGTGCGGCGTGCAGGAAGTGCCAGACGGCAAATAAGTCGGCTTGATAGGGGTGCTAGATGGCTTGGGCAGTCACGGCATTAGGAAGTGTAAGCGGTTTAGGCGAAAGTGGCGTTAAGAAAGTCGCAGATGAACCCAAAGTTGAAGATGCGGCATTAAGAGGAGTCTTTAGGCGACTCCCAAGCTAAGTCGGCATTAAGGAAATTGTCAGCGACTTAGAGCGAAGTCGGCATTAAGATAGAGCAAAGCGGCTTTTTGAGTACCCGGATGGCTTAGAGCCACAAATTAGCATTAGAAAGTTCAAGCGGCTTAAGGCGGAAGTCGGTCTTTTGAAAGTGTCATATGGCTTAGGCTAGGAAGTGCGGCATTAAGGAGTGCGAGACGGCAGGTAAGTTTGGTCTTGTGAAGTGCCCAAACTGACTTTAGAAATTGCTTAAGCGACTTAGAGCCTGAAGTGCGGCGTGGGAAATTAGATGACTTAGACGGTAGCATTAAGAAAGCGTCATATGGCTTTTAGAAATTTCCAAACGGCTTAGAGCCATAAGTTTGGCATTGAAAGTGCGGATGGCTTTTTAGGAAGTGCGGACGACAGAGCCACAAGTCGGCATTAAGAAGGTGCGAACTGACTAGGCCGAAGTGGTCTTTTGAAAGGTGCGGGCCGACTTAGAGTCAGTCGGCATTAAGAAAGTGTCATCTGACTTAGAGCGAGTTTTGACATTAAGAAAGTGTGAACGGCTGGTAGAAAGTTTGGAGATAGAAAGTGCGGACGACTTAGATAGGAAATTTGATCTTTTGAAAGTGCTAGATGGCTTAGAGCTAGAAGTCTGGCATTAAAGAATTTCCAGACGGCTTGGAGCCAGAAGTTTGATGTTAAGAAAGTGCCAGATGGCTTGGAGCCAGAAGTCTGGTCTTTTAAAAGTGCCAAATGACTTTTACAAATTGCCAAACAACTTAGAGCCACAAGTCTGGCATTAAGAAAGAGCCAGACGGCTTAAAGCCTCGTAGGTCTTTTGAAAGTGCGAACTGACTTAGAAGCCAAAATCTGGCATTAAGGAGTGTTAGGCGGCTTGGGGCAGGAAGTCTGGCATTATGAAGTGCGGGCGGCTTGGGTAGAAAGTGCGGCATTAAATGTCGGGCGGCTTGAAGCGGAAGTCGACGATAGGAAGTGCCGAGCCGGCTTAGGCTTAGCGGAAGTTTAGCGTGGGAAGTGCTGATGGCTTGGGGCCAGTGCAGCGTTAAGAGCGAGGATGACTTTAGAAATTGCCGGGACGACAGAGCCCTGAGTACGGCATTAAGAAAGCATTAGATGGCTTTTAGAAATTGCCAGATGGCTTTTAGAAATTGCTAGACGGCTTAGAGCCACAAGTCTGGTCTTTTGAAAATGTCAGACGGCTTAGAGCCAGAAGTTTGGCATTAAGGAAGTGTCATACGGCTTAGAGCCATAAGTCTAGCATTAAGGAAGTGCCCGGGCCCGGCAGAAGTAGGAAGTGCGGCATTATGAAATTGTCGGTGACGAAGCGAAAGTCGGCATTAGAAAGTGCGGACGGCAGAAGACTTGAAGTGTGGCATTAGAGTGCGGACGGCTTAAAGCGGGTCGGCATTAGAGTGTCGTTTGCTTAGGCGAGTCAGTGATGAAGAAAGCACCCAAAGCGACTTCGAGTGCCCCGAAGCGGCTTAGAACCACAAGTTTGACATTAAAAAAGTGTCGGTGACCGTGAAAGTCACGGTATTTTGAAAGTGCTAGGCGACAGAGCTAGAAGTCTAGCATTAAGAAGTCTTCAGACGACTTGGGTAGGAAGTGCGTGAAAGTGTCAGATGGCTTGGAGCGGAAGTACGGCATTAAGAAAATGCCGGACGGCTTGGAGTCGAGGCCACTGGCATTAAGGAAGTGCCGGACTGACAGAGTCGAGTGCGGCATTAGGAAGTGCTGGCAGTTAGAGCCAGATGTTTGGCATTAAGAAAGCACATGACGGCTTAGAGCCGAATGTCTGGCATTAATAAAGCGCCAGATGGCTTTTAGAAATTACTAAATGGCAGAAGCAGCCAGTCGGCATTGAAAGTGCGGATGGCTTAAAGATCCTGGCACATTAAGTATGTTTGTTTACTTAATGCTCTTGTTGCTTGCCCAGCCAGGTCCTTTTCACATGTTGTTGTCAATTCGGTATGTTTGTTTAAGTTTTTATGTCATTCGATAAGCGGCTTGGGGTGGTGTAACGCCTTCCCAATAGCGTCAAGTGAGGGATGCCACACAAGATTTGAAACATAAAGCTGATTCTTTGTCGTTAATTAGGTCAGCAAATCGGAGAATTCATGACATAAAATTTGTAAAACTACCATCGTAGTGGTGTTTAAATTATGCGTGAACATATATGCTGGTCAATTACTTGTATTTATACAGTTCTAATACAAAATGTTATTGTTTCAAAAACAAAATAAAAAACCACCATAGATTGGACTCCTAATACGTGTTGGCCTTGGCCAAGATGCGGGATGTCTGCGTGACTTTTTCGATTACTACCGCAGATGAAACACACATTTAAGCTTATAGCTTAGTGGGAAAATAGATAACGGATATGACCACTTCTAGTGGTCACCGATTACAATATACATTTAAAATAATTCCCATATCAGAGTATTCATATCTCCTGTAGGAGTACATAACAGAAATCTCTTAGCAGGAAGGTGCAGTGGGCACACTGCATGTGAGCCCGGATTATGCCTTAGCATCAGAGCTGATTAATTCCATTTTCTTATGTTACCTTGTTTAGATACTTATCATATAAATGTTTACCTGCATAGACCAGTAACAATGAATGAGAAGGACGTAACGCAATAGGTAGGTACAATATAGTATTTAACAGTGGTGCTGAAGCACAAATAGAACGTGCCTGCACCACGTAACAGAAGTGTCGTAGCCATTGTTATGAAAGGTGCGCTTGAGGCGAGCCTAAAGCTCAGGCGCCACCACTCCCGATGAAAATGCTGGCCCAGTGGGCGCAAAGGGTGGGCGCCCTGCCACCACCACCTGAATCGCCTTCTTACTCTTTCTTCTCCTCCTCCTTCTTCCTCTTCTCTTTTTTTTTTTTTTTTGCTTTTTTGGCCATCGGAGATGGAGAAAAGGTGTCGGAGAAGAGTTGTGAAGCGCTGTAGTGTCAGTGAGACTGTAGTAGCTTTGCGTCGAGGAAGAAGAAGAGGGAGCATAGGGCTCTTGATTTCCAACCCAAAACGACATCGTTTTGGGTTGTTATTTTGTTTTTAAAAAAAATCAGAACACCAAAAAATGACGTTGTTTTGAGGTTCCTGATTTATTTATTTATTTTTAAAAAGATGCACCCAAAAGATCGTTTGGGCTTCTTGAAATAACGATGTCGTTTATTGTGTCCCGAACCCTATGCATGAAATAAACCCTCTCTTACTCGGATTGCACTCTAAAACCCTCAAAACCTTAAATACTCTTTCAAATCTGATTGAAAAAGAAAGAAGAAGAAAACTCCAAGAGGTGTTTTTTCTTTTAGTTTTCCTATTTTGTTGTGAAAAATTCTAAAAAAGTAGAAAAATTTCAGAAATTCTAAACATCTTCCAAAATATTCTTAAGCAAGGGAAAAAAAGAAAGGAAATTTTCAAAAAATAATATACAAAATAGGAAAAAATCTGAAAATGAATTAAAAATAGAAAAAAAATTATGAAAATTATAAGAACAACAAAAATTTAAAACATTTTAGTTGTTTGGCAAAACACCAACACCAACACCAAAGTCAAGACCATCTAGCACTATTAATGTTTGCTATTTTGTTTTGGAACTTAGAATGTTTTATGATAGAACCTTATTAATGTTTGATTTTTATGTTTGATGTCATTTACGTTATTATATTTTATTATTAGATGAAAATTATAGACAATATTTACTTAGATATATAATTTTTATTTGTGTATTAGGTATGGTGCGCCTCAGGCCAAAAACTCGCCTCGATGCTCAGCTTTTGCACCTCAGGTAGCACTTGCACCAATAAATAACTATGGCGTGACACTATCTGAGAGTCTTGAGCCTTAAGCAAACATGCCTATTCATTCACTATCAATCTTAAATGAGACCTATAATTATATGTGTTTCAGAGCATTTTACACTGGTCTTATCAATATTCATGTTATACTATTGGTCAATTCTTAAGACTATATTTCTCTTATGCATACTGAAATGTTCATTTTCCAATTACAATTTCGACCCAATAAATGATGTTTTTAGACAAAGTGTTCTTCTAACACAATGTTCCCTTATGTCTTAAGTTTCCAATGGATCAAAATCAAAATGTTTAAGACCTTTAAATTAGGAGGTATGACCTAAACATTTCCTAGCGCTCTGGATAGTTTCTAGGAGCAGAGAATTTGGAGTGTGTCATCATTTGAAATTTTCTGAAGCGCTATAATTTGACCATACTTTCTTCATGAAGTTGCTGTCATATGTGTGTATAGTTTGAAAATTTTTATTCACCTCATTTGGATCAGTATAACTCAAGATATGGTCCTAACATCGGTATTCAGAGATAAGTTTCGAGGGGCATAGTGTTCCCTTTACTTTGATGAATTTCTAGTAACAATGGGGACTAAATTTGACTATACTTCCTTCATGAAAGTTGTTCTCCCAGATGTCTA
Organism: Tetrastigma voinierianum; assembly: GCA_016808115.1. Classification (NCBI taxonomy): domain Eukaryota; kingdom Viridiplantae; phylum Streptophyta; class Magnoliopsida; order Vitales; family Vitaceae; genus Tetrastigma; species Tetrastigma voinierianum. Next base: position 30,134 of record JAEQBH010002669.1, on the reverse strand, counting down.
GTTTGTACATAAATTTGAATCACACTATTTGAATTAACAAAACTCAAGTTATGATTCAAGCAATGAATTACCTCCAGGTTCGAGGGGATTATTCACGATGGCGACTTGAGCTTCAATTTTAGGGTTGTTGAGACGGGAATCTGTGACTCCCGAGCCCGGGTGTCAGGTTGACTGCAGTCAACCCGCGGAAATCTACAGGTCTCTCTTCATGAGACCCATACATTAAAAATGGCCCATAGGCCCTACACATCCTACTTATAAGTATCTCATTTTATAGAAATGATTAATTACAATTTGTTCCACAATTGTATTTATTACAAATTTATACAAAGCTGTGGGTCTCTTGCCTAGAATTTTTTTTTACAAAATACAAGATAAGGCCATGCCCGGCCGTTTGCCGCCTCTAGGCGGATGCGTGTCCCAGTGCGTCTTCGATGCACAAAAAGGGTCCCATGACGGATTGACAATACCCGATAGTGGAATTCCCTACTTGGGTTACTCATAAGTGCGATGCAATGCCTGACAAACATTCAACACATGCTAATATATCACTCATGCATATATTAACGAGAATTAGTTCCCATAAATCATGGTATTCTATTTACATGATAGCATAAACTTATCTCACATGGGCTAAGGTACCGTCAAACCAATTCGTCTTAGAGCGACCCGCAAAAAATCACAATCAGCATGTTATTCACTCATGGATGTAGCGTTAATAATCAGCATGAAGCGGTCAGTGGACCGTCCAGCTCACTCTAGGGATTTCTTAAGCTCAGGTCCGGAAATAACTTTTGGAACGAGAAACCCGCGACCATCCGAGCTCGGCAAATCCCCATCATTATGGCCCCTTAAATAAAAAGTAAAATGATAGGAGAAAAACCCCTACAACTCACAGGTTGTCGAAACTCCACAAAACTGGTCTTGGCTGTGGCTCTCAACGTGAGGATCATTTCTCCCTCTTGCTCTAAAGCCTCGACCATAGGTCCGGTCATCGGAAACTTAGAGAGAAGGTGAAACCTCTCTCTCTAAAACCCTCTCTTTCTCTATCTCTCTCCGTTTGCTCTCTCTCTCTCTTTCTTCCTTCCCTCCCAAACCAGGTTGGAAGACTTGGTTAAGAGGACTTGTCCTCTCATCGCCACGTGTCCATTTCTCATTGGACACCTTGGATTACCTTATCATCTTATCTCTTCTAACTTAGATTTCCCTCAAATGGCATGATGCATGTGTCATATGTGAGCCCACTTGAGCTGATGTTTGACTCTCCCATGAAAACGTGCGTGGCACCTCTTGGGCGCTCACAGGTGCGAGTGTCCCTTCTCTCATTTTCAACGTGAAATTCCATTGTCTCGAGGTCGACGTGGCAACTAGATTTGCGAGGCGGATTCCAACGGTGAAGTCCGTTTAGATCATACGAGATCTAGAAAAATTCGGTTTTCACGAAATTATCATTTATCCTTCCTTAAGGATGCAGGATTTTAGAGTCTCACCAATCAGATCTAGGTCTCTTCTAGGAAAATGTAGCTATGGGTCTTAAATTACCTTACAAATGAAATCATTCAATTTGGGAGGTTGGTGGTCAGTTATAGTAAAGCAAGAACATAGGGTATGGGGAAAATTTGACAGAATCTCCCCATAAAACCCTACTTACATTTTTCACACAAATTGTTCCTCATTAGAGGTCACAACCAAAATAACAACACAACCAACAAAAAAAAAAAAAAACAAAGGGGGGAGTTAGGATATTTTTCCTAACACACATGTTACAAGAAAGGAGGTTGAAGAATTTTCTAACCTTGATTTCTTGAACACTTCAACTAGCTTTCCTTTACCTCACTTCTTCCTTTCCTTCTCTTTGCTTGATTCAAGTGGAAATCCAAAAGATGGAGAAATACAACCTAAAATGGATTCTTCTCTCCCAAAACCCGTATGCCTTAGCTCCCAAAACCAAGATAACAAAATGAGATATTTTCCTTCTAGAGACAGTTTGTCTCGCTCGTCTTTGACTCATATTTTTTGGCCCTTGCATTTTTAGTCATTCATACATACTCGATTTGAAAGTCAGCTTATCAAAATTATATCTTAACATACGATCTTCTTATCTTATGTCCTTTGAGTCCTTAATTTGACATTTGCAATTTAGACTTCTTTAAAAATCCCGGTTGTCATTTTCACATTTAGCACTTTAATTTAGAAAATACAAATTTAACTTTATTATACCCTAAACATGTCATAAAACTACTAGGTATAATTTGGAGTGTTCTGATTCTTGCTACAAAGAATTTAGTCATCGAAATTCTTACCTGGAAGTAAACAATTGCTGAATGCTTGTGTCCTCATTGTCGATTCAGCCGAGTTGCTTTTACATGCCTTGGTGTTGCCCAGTACTTTTACTAGAGGGATTTGTTTGTCGCAGTGACCTTCACGAGTTAGAATGACTTTTGGTTCTTTATCATAAGTGAAGTCTAATTGTACTTGTAAATCTTGTGTTGGCAAGATGTGCGATTCATCATAACGGTATCTTCAAAGCATTGAGACATGGAACACATTATGTAATTTGTGACTCGGGAGAGCCAAAGCAGTAAGCAATTGGTCGGTCTTTTCCGTCTCATTAGGGTCCCAGTATTTGTTATTTCTACCGTGAGATCTCCTGATGCCTGAAGACCTTATCTCTAACTTTGTACTATATGTCTTTTCTTTTCAGATCTGTATACGACTTTTGTCTATCACTAGTATCTTTTAACATTTGTTGAATGATCCCGGAACTTTTCAAATCTCACTATGGGACTAATTACTTTATGCTCATTCGGAGCATATCCATTTGACATCTGAGGTTCTACATTTCTTACCATACAAAACTAGAGACTATACCAATACTGTGAAAAGTATTATTATAGGCCAAATTCCATAAGGAGAATATACTATCCTGGCAGGAAATCTGCTTCTGACCAGAAGCATGTCCTCTGACTTACTTGAATCACTCTTTCGGATTGTCCATACATTTGTGATTGGAAGGTTATGTAAATTCAATTAGTACCTAAGGCGGATTGTGATTCTTTCAAAGAACCATAGAAGCGTAAATCGTGGATCGGCGGTCGGACAAGTATTAATGATAAATTCCATGGAGCTGTACAATCTAAGCTCACGTACAACTCCGCTAAGTGATCTATGGAATAGTCGACGGTTGATGAAAGTGAGTAGACTTTGTGATCTGTCAGCGATTATCAGCGATCATGTTTCTTTTGGGTGAGGGAAAGCGGGACACAAAATCCATAGTAATATTGTTACCTTCCATTGTGGAATTGGGATGTGATTGTCGCCGGACGGTTCCTTGATGCTTCGATTTTTACTTGTTGACGATCGAAACATTTGGACACATACTGCAGCATATCACTTTTCATCCCTCGCCACAATGAATCACCCATTTCAAATCTTGGTACATCTTGTTACCTCCAGGATGTATGGTGAATACGGTATTGTGGCTTTCATACATCAACTTCTTTTTCAATTACTCGACATTCGGTACACATAATTTGCTCTTGTAATAGGAACCTCCATATTTTTCTATAGAATAGTCAGTCTTGTCTCCATTTCTGACTAATTGTACCCTTTGTTGTAACTTGACATCATTTTTCTGAGCATCAATCATCATTTGCCTCAACTCAGGCATAGCTTTGAATTGAGCTAACAGGCTCCATCAGATACGAATCTCCATGCATAGAGTTTCAGGGACAAAACATAGATCGTTTTTCTACTTAAGGCATTCGCTACCACATTAGCTTTTCCTAGGTGGTTATCAATTATGCAATCATAATCTTTGAACAACTCTAGCCATCGACGCTGCCTAAAGTTCAGTTCCTTCTGAGTTAACAGATACTTAAGACTTTTATGATATGTAAATATTCTACATTTTTCACCATATAAGTAGTGTCGCCATATTTTCAAAGCGAACACTATCATTGCCAATTCTAGATCATGTGTGGGATAATTCTGTTCATGCAGTTTCAACTATCTCGAGGCATATGCCACCACTTTTCCATCTTGCATCAATACACATCCCAAACCAATCCTTGAAGCATCACTATACATGGCATATTCTCTACCCAGAGTAGGATGAGTCAACACTGGTGCTTCAACCAATATTTTCTTGAATTGATCAAAACTCGACTGGCATTTGTCATCCCATTCAAACTTCACCCATTTTCGAAGTAACTTAGTAAGTGTAGAGCCTATGACGGAGAATCCTTTTACAAACCGTCAGTAATACTCAGCTAAACCTAAGAAACTTCTCACCCCTATTACATTTCAAGGCGATTTTAACCTGATAAGCTGATCTCATCAGGTCGACTCTAATACCCTTTGAGCCTGAGATGGCCTAGGAATGACACTTCCTTAAGCTAAAAATCACACTTAACTTTGCAAACAACTGTTTTTCTCTCAGAATCTGCAATACTATCTTCAAATGTTGTTCATGTTCTTGTGCATCCTTAGAATACACTAGGATATCATCAATGAATACCACTACCAAATGGTCGAGAATAAAGGGGTGGAATACCACATTCATGAGTCATGAATGCGACCGGTGCATTAGATCGACCCTAAATGGCATTACTAAAACCTCATAGCCAAATAGGGTTACAGGCTGTTTCGGAACATCAACATCTTTCACCCGAAGTTGATAATATCCCGATTGCAAGTCTATATTTGAAAAGACACTCGCTCTTTTCAACTGATCGAAAAGATATTCTATTCTCGGCAATGGATATTTATTTTTCACTGTTACCTTATTTATTTTTCGATAATCAATGAACATCCAGAGAGTGTCATCTTTCTTTTTGACAAACAAAGGTGAGCACTCGAGATACTAGGTGAGATGAATCCTTGTCTAATGGCTCCCATAGTTGGAGTCTTCAACTCTTTTGATTCCGATTAGACCATACGGTAAGGTGCCTTGGAGATAGGAGCCGTCCTCGATAAAATTTCAATGGACAGGTTTACTTCCCTTTCGAGGGGAAGACCCGGTAACTCTTTGGGAAACACATTTGGAAATTCTTTCACCATTGGTATATCTTCTAGTTTTATTTGACCCCTTTTAGAGTCAAGCACCAATGCTAAAAGGCCTCACATCCTTTTAAATTGTCGAGGGCTTGCATGTTGAAATTACATTAGACAATGGGCCGGATTGGATGCATGTCTTGTCACCTCTATTTGGTCGGAACATTTAAGTACCGTTTTAAGTCACACTCCAATTATCGCGATGTTTAGACAACTAGTCCCTCCCCAATATCCGTCAGGCTACGTGAAAAGGCAATGCAATTAGATCAACAGAGAACTCTCTATCATGGATCACTAGAGGGCAGTTCTTATACGCCGGTTTACCACGACGTATGCCCAGGGACCCAGCTAGTAACATGCGCATCGCCATATGCGATTGTTCTCACCCGATGACATTTTATCAAACAAGTGCTCGGTACAAATATAGAATGTGGCGAGCAGAGATCTATCAAAAGCATGCATTTCAATGTCATAGAGAAAGAAAATACCAGCTATAACTTCTAGAGCATCTGGATCTTCAGGAGCCTTCATAGCATAGGCTGCGTCTTGAGGAGTTGTTTGTAGAAATGAGGCGATCGCATCTCACGATGCAATACTTCCTCGCCCTCTTTGTTGTCTTAAAAAACCTCGACCTCCACCTCGATCACGAGTCGTTAGAGGTGCATTTTATCCTCCCCGACCACTACCTTGAGGATTCCTTAATTCTCTTGGACAATTTTCCAAGAGATGGTCTGTTTTGCACATCTGAAGCATCCTCCAATCAACCATATGCAAATACCCAAATGTCGTTTATGGCAATGAGGGCATTCCGGGATTTCACCTTGTCAGTTGAAATTTACCTCCTACGAAACTAGGTGCTCTTGTAGGCCACTTGTCTTCTTCCTATTAGTGAAGTATGCAGGTCGACTTGAGACTCTCTAATTCTTTTACCTGAGGAAGAGTCTCCCCTTGCAAACTTTTGCTTCTGATTTCTTTCCCCGATTACTCATTTCAGACTTTTCCATCTTCATAGATGCTTGCAGTTGATATAGAAGTCGCACATTGTGAAATGCAGTGTTAGATAGCTTTATGGATTCATTTAAACCATCCTCAAACTGTCTACACCGAAATGCTTCAGTAAGGACTACTTTCGGTATATATTTACCGAGGTGGCTAAACTCCTTTTCATATTCAACTATTGACAGATTTCTTTGATTCAAGTTCGAAATTGCCAGCTTAACCTTTTATACATACTCCAAATAACACTCACCGCCCCAAAATTCTGGACAAAAAAGAAATCCTGAGGCATCGGGTTTGGAAATCGTGGACGCCTTAAGACAAGCTTCCACCAATCATAGGCCCTACTTTGTAGAAGTGAGGCCGCATGAGGCTCTCTACGCTCGGGAGGACATGCTTGCCATCTAACACCTTTTATAGCTTCTACAGCGAAACTACAGCCCTTCCAGTTCTTCTAAACTTGTTCCATGAAATTCTTTAGCTCCATGTCTTCTTACCATATCAATTGGAGCTTTGGGGGCTGTCAATCGCTCTAAAACCCGAGCCATATCATGTGAAATCTCAAACAAAGCTTCAGTTGGCTCGGTATCATGGTCACTACTTAGATTCGGAAAGTTAGGCGAGATGGACCTTGTTCCTAAGTTGACACTTTCCGCAGCTTCTTGCGGTGTCTCGGGTTGATCCATCATATTCGAAAACAAGGACATGACATTAGGCCTACACAATACTATGTAGGTACATTTTTAACTTAATAATGTTCCAGAAACGCCTAAACCAAGGCTCTGATACCACTAACTGTAACGCCCCTTCCCCCAACCGCGTCAAGTGAGGGGACGCCACACAGGACTAAGACTTATAAAGCTGATTTATTGTCATTAGTGGGCCCATTTCGAGCATAAATTCATAATGACATAAAACTTGTAAAACTACCACTGTAGTGGTGTTTAAATTGTCCTGAACATATATGCCCGAGTCCAATTACTTGTATTTATATAAGTTCCACTATTACAAAATATTGCATTTACATTTCAAAAACAAAATAAAAAACCTACATAAGGTGGACTCTAATCTTTGTGTTGTACAGCGAATGCGGAATGTTTCTTTTTGACCTCTTCAGTACCTACACGGATGAAATACCCGTGCTAAGCTTATAGCTTAGTGGGAAAACAGATAACAGATATGACCACTTCTAGTGGTCTTCAATTATAGTATACATTTAAAATAATTCACATATCAGAGTATTCATATCTCTCGTGGGAGTACATAATAGAAATCTCTTAACATAAGGTACTTGTAGGCACACCACAGAACAAAACTGAATTATGCCTTAGCATCATAGCTGATTACTTCCGTTTTCTTATGTTTCTTTGTTCAGATACTTATCATATAAATGTTTGTCTGCATGGACGATGCTTGATGAATAAGCGGAACATAATAAGTACCAGAGAAGGTCTGATCACGATGCGAAACGGAGGTGTCGAAGCACAAGCGAACGATGCACACCACATGCTTGGGAATCGCGTGAAAATCTTATGCGGGAATCTGTAGCCTTGTGCGAAGTCTTGTGTCAGCCTTGAGCAGTGGCGGCACTTAGCAGAGAGTCTTTGGGAAGTCTTAACGAATGTGCTTATTGATACTCTCCGTCGCAAGTGAGCTATAATTATTTGTGTTTGGGCGTTTTACCTTGGTCTTATCAATATTCATGTTATACTTTCTTAATTGATTCTTAAGACTATATTTCCCCTTATGCATAATGAAATGTTCATTTCGAGTACAATTTCGACCCGATAAGCAGTTTTTTTAGACAAAGGGTTGTTTATTTTTAACTTAATGCGAAAGTTGAATGGGTTTTGACATTAATTTCATTGATTTTAAAATTTTCAAACTTATTTATGAAATTTTTAAAAAAAGTTATGAATAGGAAAAGTGAAAATATTTGGCTTTTTCTATTTAGAAAAAGTCATTTTCCATCAAAATAAGAAAAACTTCATCATTGCCTAACAAGGAGAAGGGCTAGCAATAAACATTACTAGGGATGACAACGAGAGGGTTTGGGACAAGGCGGCCCCATCCCAACCTAACTCGTTTATTTTTTTTCAATTCCTAAACTTGTTTCATTTAAAAAATTAAACGGGGCGGGGCGGGGGATGGGAAAATTCGCAAACCCGCCCCGTTTACAATTGATTTTTGTTTTTAATTTTTTTTATATTTGTTTTTTATTTTTATTATATTAAAATTAATATATTTCATAAAAAAAAATTATGAATTTTATAAATTATTTATTAAAAACATTCTAATTATTATTATTATTTATATTAAAGTATAAAATAAAATAATAAAAATTATTTTTAAAATATAATCGGGCGGAGTAACAATACCCAACCCGTCTTGGATTTGAGAAATAAAACCAAACTACAAACCCTAAGTACAATTAAACCAAACTCGGCCCCATTAAGAGCAAAGCATGGGATAGAACCCTAAATGATCTGCCTCGCCGCTATCCTTACTCAAGCACACAACGTTAAAAAAACAAACAACTTAATACTTAATTTATTAAGTACTATTTAGCATTAAGCTAAAAAAGTTCTATTCAAAGATTAGGTAAAAACAAACACCACCAAAGTGTTTTTCAACACAATGTTCTCCTATGTCTTAAGTTTCTACGGATCAAAATCAAGTCATTTGAACCTTAAATTAGAGGTATGACCTAAACATTCGAATCGCTTCCCGGATCGTGAACAAATTTGAAAATTCGCGGGAACTATAGGGACATAATTTGACCATACTTTCTTCATGAAAGTTACTGGCCTAGGTGTCTAGTTTAAGTAGAATTTTCATTCACCTCATTTGGATCAGTATAACTCAAGATATGGTCCTAACATCCGGACTGTTCTAAGGCAGGTTTTAGGGACAAAATTGTTTCTTTACTTTGACGAATTTCTGATAACAATGGAGGCTAAATTTGGTTATACTTCATTCATGAAAGTTGTTCTTCCAGATGTCTTGTGTGAAAATTTGAATCACACTATTTGAATCAACAAAATTCAAGTTATGATTCAAACAACCTAATTACTCTGGGCTTAGGGATTGTCTGATACCGACTTCAAACTTCACCGTGGGTCTGGGACAGAACTGATCTAGATTTCTTCTAGGAAAATGTAGCCATGGGTCTTAAATTTCCTTAACAACTAGAATCATTCATTTTGGAGGTCGGTGAGCCAACTTATGGCCAAAACAAGAACATAGGGTATGGAGAAAATTTGACAGAATCTCCCCATAAAACCCTACTTACAATTTTCACACAAATTGTTCCTCATTAGAGGTCACAATCAAAACAACAATACAACCAACAAAAACAAAAACAAAGGAGGGAGTTAGGATATTTTTCCTAACATACATGTAACAAGAAAGGAGGTTGAAGAATTTCCTAACCTTGATTTCTTGAACACTTCAACTAACCTTCATTTTCTTCACTTCTTCCTTTCCTTCTCTTTGCTTGATTCAAGCGGAACTCCAAAAGATGGAGAAATACAACCCAAAATGGATTCTTCTCCTCTCAAACCCGTATGCCCTAACTCCTCAAACCAAAGCTAACAAAATGAGATATTTCCTCTAGGAGACAAGTTCGTCTTCACCCATCTTTGACTCATATTTTCGCCCTTGCATTTTAGTCCTTCATCTATTCTCAATTTGCAAGTCAACTTATCAAAATTCTATCTTTTAACATACAATCTTCCTGATCTTACATCCTTGAGTCCCACTTGACATTTTACCAATTTACCCTTTAGACTTCTTTAAAATCCCTTGCTATGTCATTCTTTTTTCACATTTAACACTTAAATTTTCAAAAAATATAAATTTAACTTTTATTATACCCTAAACATATCATAAAACTACTATGGTATAATTTTGGGTGTTATAGGTGGACTAGAAGAGAAAATTATGGAATTAATTTTTGATGATTTTTGGTTTTCCAAGGAGTGAAAGAACGCTCTAAATTTTGGCTTTTAGTAGTGGATCCCCTAACTACAAGTATTTTAAGAATTTAATGAGGCCGCGGAGGCTTCAAAATTTCCCGTCATTTCATTCTAGGGTTGTTTCCTATCTATTTTTGTTTGTTTGTCTGATTGTTCCCTAGAAACTAGGGCAAAATAATAAGTTTTTGGGAATCTGGAAAGAAAACCGAGATTCATTTGATGAATCTTTGGAGTATGGAAAAATTACAAGTTTATCGTATCTTACACCGTCATAACTTTCTCGCTTTTATCTTCTTTTCGTAGAGGAAGTTTGCTTTAATCTGGCTTGAAATAAATATTAGAGCAATCTACGAACAACCATTTACTTTTCTTACTTATAATTCTCAATGTTCAGGTGGACGCCCTAAAACCTAGTGGCCACACTACCGCCAACCTCGCGGACATCAGTGAACGTCTAATCGACATTCTTCACAGGAAAATCAAGTAGCCTTTGGTACGAGGAGCTCTCCCCAACACAAACCGATAAAGTTCGTCCCAAACAATCCAATATAATGGGCTATAATTAAACTACCACTGGGCTCATAAACCAATACTCATAACAATGTATATATCCAACTATCCAACCATACCAAGAGTTCAAATTTTATTTCATACAACATATATTAAAATTAAATTATCTGAATACATGTAATACATCATAACCCAAAGCCAATAATCCCACTTTCTTCCGGAACCCGTTTCTAGGATCGAGCCGTCCCTCGCACGCTCCCATTCGTAAAATAATATCCTCGACAGGTGAGCTAGTGCTCAGAGTGGAATCACCTTGGCTGGCTACTCTCCACCTAAGTGCAAGACAATGTCTAGTATCAAACACACACATTCAAGCAAACGATGATCCTACTTGAATGTCTAACTCATCATCTCGCACCCGAGTCTCACGACTCCCTCACACTCGCTTAAGCCTCGTATGAGAATTCATTACGGTTTGTTTACGGACAACCCTCCGATGTGTATATATCAATCACCGCCTCCGGACGACATTGATATTATTTGTGACTCATCCGAGATGTATATCAATCGTCAGCCTCCGACGATTGATATTTTTAGTTTGGACTACCCCTCCGATAATTAACATTTTAGACAACCTCCAACCATTTTCTGGGGACTTCATCTCACGACTCACCCTATAGTCCTAAAGTGTTCAGCAGCATACTTTAATGCAATGTATGCCAATTACAAAACAACTCAATTCACACAATCATGTCATGTACCATTTCATACATCAAAATTAGCTCACGGCTAATGATCAAACACGAGCAATTCAACTTGAATCACTAGATCAAACACATTAATTCACAAAATTTATTTTGTGAACACATTCCTGAATAGTGAAACCCCAGGTCCCTAAAAATCACTAATCGTTTGCTCAATTTCTTGCGGAACTCAATTTCACTCTGCCATTTCCGGCCTTATACATTACTCAAAGCATAATTTTATTCCATAAATTCATCATATAAACACCCAAATCAATTCCTCAACAATTACTCTGACCGACTAAAAATATCTAAAAATTTTACACTGGTCCATGTTGGGACTGATCAAACGGTCTCACGCCTCAAACCAACCGAAACATTGAAAAACACTTAAATAAAGTGTAAAACCCAAGTAGGGAGAAACCCCTACCTCAAAGAGTTTGTCAAACCTCAACCGGCGGTCCACGCTGTGAGCTCGTCCGCGTAGAGCAGCTTTCCTTCTTGTCCCGAAGACTGCCGACGGTCGGATCGCGCGATATTTTAAAGAGAAGTCAGGTAATCTCTCTCTAAAACCTCCATTTTTACGTTTCAGCAGCTACTGGTTTTTCAATTCCCGTTTTTTGCTATGTAGGAGATAAACACTAGTCATATTTTGTCTTTTCCTAACTTAGACAATTCCATTAATACCCATTATGTCCCTATTTTCTCATTTTTGACATTCGGCACTATCTCGGCCGTCCATTTTCATCATTTCTCTACTCATGCCTCTTATGACATATGAGTACGTGTTATATGTGACTTTCTGTCAGATCGAAAAATCGCTTTACTAAGATCAAACGCGATGTCTCTAAAACGGTAAATTCCGATCACATCTCGAAATTCGACTAAATTTTACTAAGAAGCTAGATTTCATGAGACGATTCCAACTGAAATCCGCTTCATAATCCGAGATCTAGAGAATAAATTTGATTTTTAACCAAAATTGGAATTTTGTAATCGAAATTACGATTTTGCCATTTTTTCCGTAAATTGAAATTTCTGCCTTATATTCTCCCCTCCTTAAAAGGAATTTCATTCCAAAATTTGATAATTACAATCACTACATGCATATGCAACGCGGCACTCTACCATGCACAAACAAATATTTGGAATCTTAACGATCAAACCACGCACCTTCATCCCAAATAAGAAGGGATAGGTGGCCCGCACCGTGTCCCGCTCCCGTGACCTCCACTCCATAGTGCCTCCATAGTACCTCACTAGCCTCACTAGCCTGCGTCGTAAACCCCGATCACGACTATCCAAAATGCACACCTGGTCCTCCTCGTGTCCCATCATCGACCCCGATCCGTCCCTCAATCCACTACATGGGCCGGATCCGGCGCATACTCCTGAGCACGGGAGACCTGAAACATCCGTGGACACCCGACATGTCACAGAATACCAACCCAGACGCTACAATGCCTACCCTCTCAGTGATCTCGAAGGCCTAATGAATCTCGCGATAAATTTTCCTTGCTTGCCGAACCTGACCACTCCTCTCTTAGGCATAACCTTCAAGAAGACGTGATCCCCAACCTCGAACTCTAAGGGTCGACGTCGTACATCAACATAGCTCTTCTGCTGGCTTTGAGCCGTGAGAAGACGATGTCGTATCAAGTTCACCTTCTCGGAGGTGTCTTTAATCGACAAAGATCGCTGATGGAGCCTCTCCCACCCTAGCCCCAACATAACGGCGGATCTACATGGCCTCCCATACACAATGCCTCATACTCTATGCCATCTCGTATACTCGGGCCCGATAACCGGCTGCTGTAGCGACCCACTCCAAGGGCAAATGCTCCTCTACCCTTATGACCCGTAGATCGATGCTCAGTCATGTCCCCAACACACATGTATATAATCCGCACAACGTGTAACCCACACAACCCTTACTTTGTGTGTAAACGCCTACCCTTTCCAAGATCACACCGCCGACAATCCAATTTGCAAATCGGGCCAACCTAGTCCATGTCATGTATGATATCCATATATTGAGCCCTTCACGCTCAACAACACCCAATGTACGAAGAGTTATCCAAATCTCGAGTCACTCCCGACTCCTATCACTCAACTCTAAGTCTAAGATAATAACCTCAGTCCAGGCTTTCATCTCGAGTCACTTCACTTCATTCAACTTTAAGTCTACATGATAACCTGTCCGTGTGTTTTCATTTCGGGCAACATAATTCTTCGGTTTACACTTTGAACCTGTTACATTCACACAGAAATTTGGGATATCTCCCCGGGTCTCTTACACCCACACAGAAATTCGGAATATCTCCCCGGGTCTCTTACACCCTAACTTCAGGCTTCTCACCTTAGGGGATTTACGGCCCCCCTTTTTGCTTTGCCCAATACACTTTAATTACTCTTTACTTCCTGATTTGAACTAATAGTCTTCATTGAACGTAGTTCCAAGACAGACTCAACCCACACTCACCAAGAGTGGTGAATGACCATACCGTGCACCCACACCTGACTCGATGCGATGTTACCGTGCACACGAACGCAATAATGCCATACTGTGACACCCTATCTCGGGGTCCACCATGAGCAGAATCTCGGAGATCTCTCACTCATAACCCCGACCTATCAGGTCAACTCTCACCCTACATCCTAGGGAAGAACATCTATTCCCCTGCTTCTCTAAAGGCCCATCCTCTGCTTCAAATCCAAGGCCGTGGCTCAGTATGACAACTCCTGGGCTTAAGGTCTCAATTACTAACAACCCGATTTATGTCAACTCATCCATGTCAAGCTTGACATCAACAACCAATATGTCTACCACCCTAAGGTCCACTACGCTTCCACTGCACAACTCTGATCTGTCCCTGACTTCGACCCACACTCGACCCTTCCGCTTCATTCCTCAGGTCGCCGAGTCTTCAGATAGCACCTAAACCGAAACTCGGTTCTCCGACCCGCACTGGGTGGAGGAATGAACCGTATACTCTCATGTTCTACAGCTAATTGGGACTGCGCTATCCCAAAGCCCTGGGATCCCTGTCCCTAGGGCAATCCCGTCTCACATGCCCAATCCTGGCCCTAGTCCTGAAACTCGTGTGAAGCATAAGTCTTCTGCCTCTTCCCCGAACTAGAAGAAGGCTGATCCTCCCTCTTGCTACCAACACCTGCATCCCGAGTGCTCCGAGCATCCTCCATCTCTCTCTCTATGGTCAGGGCCGTCCTAACCATAGAGTCCATGTCCCGTAGGTGAAGTCCTACGATCCTGCCCCGAATGGACAACTTCGCACCATTCTCCGACCTCCTCACACTACCTCCCAAGAACTAATGTGATTCGAAGATCGACATCTCGCCCTCCCAACTCCACACGGCTCTCGACCTCTCCCACTGGTTGGACTCCACACTCGATGTTGACACCAATTGTCCTAAAATCTCACCTCAGTAAGCCAAAACTCGCACTTACTGAACTTACGTGACACCCGACATTTCAACAACTCAGAACAAAATCCTCAAGTGATACTCATGTTCTACTCTGGATCGGCGGGGGACAAGATGTCATCCACGAAGACTACGAAAACCGACGATAAGGTTGAATAATTCTATGCATGAGGTCCATGAATGCCACTGGGCGTTTCACAATCCAAAGGCATCGCAAACTCAAAGTGCCTATAACGCGTCCTAAACGCCGGCCTTAGGATATCTATCTCCCAACCATCACCGATGGTAACCAAGGCGGTCTATCTGGAGTAGACTCGCTCCTCTCAACTCGATCAAACAAATCGTCGATCCTGTGAATGGGCAAATTCGATCTTTGATCGTAACTCGCTCAACCTGTCTCAGTCAATGCACGAAGGGTCTGCCTTCTTTTTCGCAAATAGAACCGAGCGCCATGGTGAAGTGCTCGCCTAATGAACCTCGGTCTAAAGAATTCCCGTAGCCGAACTCCGAAGTTCCTCAGACCTCTACCGGCGCCATCCTATGTGGGAGTCATAGAGATGATAAGTACCGTGGTGTAACTAGATACCGGGGTCTACTACCCTCGCTGAGGTAGTCCCGTAGCTTATCTAGAAAAACATCCACATATCAAGACACTACCGAGGCAGACGGTCCGATCTCCTGCCCTTCTGGGTAAGGCTCGCGAATAACCCGCTTAGCCGCCCTACTTTTGACTCATATCATCCGGCAAAATGTCATGCTTGTCCCCCTGAAATACCACACGAGTACGATCCTGCGTGTAGGCGGTAACCCTCCTACGCTCATAATTGATAACAATCCTATAAGCCGTCAGCCAATCCATCCTCTCGTGATGACATCGAACTCGACATGTCCATAATCCCTGTCCACCGCGAGCAGAGTCCCCGAGGATCTCCAACTCGCAACCTCGACATATCATCCCTATCCTCGCCCTAATCCTTAGAAGAGAACTCACATACAAAGGCTCCTCTAAGGTCTCTGGGAGGTCCTGCCCATTTCCACCAAATTGGCTTCACTCTAGCCGGAACACAAATCTATTCTAATCCCGGTGGTGCCGAGGTGATCTCCATGCTCTAACACCTTCTCGACCGTATGAACCAATGGTCTCCGCCACCATCTGATCTCCTCCCCGTGAATGCCTGGAGATGATGCGCCCCAACCTCTCGGAGGTTACTAGGACCTTCCGTCCCACCGCTATACCGTACTCAGGCGAGCAGCAATGCCAGAATACCCACACCACAAAGCTCCGCTGATCAAACACCGGTGGTGTCCGAACAAAGACTTCGTGACGCCCTCATTCCAAGTCCTCGACTAGCCATCTACGTATTTCCAATGGGAACAAGAATCATTTAATTTTCATTTTAGTCTAACTAGCAATGCACATGCCAATTACTAATAGACTTGACAACCATGAGCTGACCCGTTCATTTCCTAAGTGGCGCTAAATTCCAACCACTCACTTCATTTTTTTCACTAAATTCTAAGCTTGCTCATTTCAAGATCAAAACCTTTAAGGTCATAGTTACTAACCTCAAAGATTCACCCTTTTCCTATACACATTACACCATGCATATAGTTTCATGCAACAACCGCAATCACAATTTTCAAATGGTAGTTAACATAATACAAGATTCTATGCATAAACACAAATTTCGAGACACTATTCATACACATAACTCGTTGTATACATTGTCCTTTGCATTTACAAAGTAATACATGGCAATTAATTTTGCATTAAAAATATTGTTTCAATAAAATTTTATTTTTCGAAATTTCATTTTTGAAAATTTTATTTTTCAAAATTTTGTCTAATTTGATTTGGATTTGATTTTGATTTTTATTTAATTTCTAATAAAAAATTTCCCATTTATTTCCAGCTATTGGAAAATACCAAAAAAAAAAAATACACCTATTTTTTTTTCATTTTCCAAGATACTCAAATAAATTTATATTTATTCTCCTTCTTTCATCTTACAACGCAGGTAAAAACCTTAGAAAATTATATTCTTCACCTCTTTTTTTTTTCATTTGGACATTTTGTCTAAAATCTCTTCAAACCTCTTGATCCAACACTAAACCTAGTGTTCAACCTTAAATTTTTTTAAAAATTTTTAGTTTATCATCCATTAAACCAAATGAATTTATTCAAATTTTATTTATTTCTCCTTCGTTCCAAGCTTTCATAAACTATAAAACTTCTTAAAACTTCCTAACACATCATGGTTTTCCTAGGTGCTAATCTACTAAGCACACAAACCAAACACAACTATGATCACACATCATTCATGTTATGAATATTTACTAATAACAAATTTATCAAATCACACAAAACACATCAAACACATGCATGTCAGGTCCTAGTTTTGTCCCGTGATTTCCTAGGTAATCTCATACCTAAACTCAACATCAAACCACACCTAGTGGTGATGTTCTTACCCGACTATGGCCTAAGCCCAAATCCCCAATCTCTAAGTTTCCATATACCTATACTCTACATCAAACCACCCAAGTGGTGATGGATACCCAACCCGAGCTCCCTAAGTATTTGTATACCTATGCTTTGATACCAAGTTGTGACGCCCTAAAACCCGGGGGTCCGTTGACTACCCGTCAACCCGCGGAATACTCGTGAATGTCGGGTGACCAGACATTCTTCACGAAAATCGGGCAGAGTCTCCTTTGTACGGGAGCTCTACCCAAATACAAAACCTGCATAAAACCTGTCCCAAACAATTCAATATAATGTTTATGATTAAAACTACCCACTGGCTCATAAACCAACACTCATAACAATGTATATATCCAACTATCCAACCATAGTTCAAGAGTTCAAGCATTTTATACAACATATATTAAAATTTAAACAATTCTAATACATGTAATACATCTAACCCAAGTAAAGCCACAATCCAGATTCTTCGAACCTCCGTCTCTCTAGACGCAGCCGTCCTACGCACTCTCCCGTACTTGTAAAATAATATCCCCATGCAGGAGCTAGTGCCTCAGGAATCACCCTAAGTGGGCTACCTCCACCTAAGTGCAAGCAATGTCTAAATAAACACACATTCAAGCAAATGCATGATCCTACTTGAATGTCTAATTATCATCTGCACTGGTCTCACCGACTCTCTACACTCGCTTTAAGCCTAGTATGAGAATTATTATTTTGCTCGTTTGTGGACAACCCTCCGATGTAAATATCAATTGGGTCGCTCCGACTTACTGATATCTTAATTTGACTACTCCGATAATTAACATTTTAGACAACCTCTCCCGAACCATTTTCTAAACTCATTCTACGCACTCACTCTATACCCTGTAGTGTTCAAAGCAGGATATGAATGCATTTATGGCTAATTCCAATATTCCACCCACATGTAAATATATAAACATGCATATATTTACAAAACAATCAATTCACGCAATCATGTCATGTAAATTCTCATTTCATACATCAAAATTAGCTCACTTGGGCTAATGATCAAACACGAGCAATTCAACTTGAATCACTCGATCAAACACATTAATTCACAAAATTTATTTTGTGAACACTATTCTCGGGAATAGTGAAACCCCTGGCATTATTCCCCGGAAAATCACACACTGGTTTGGTCACTTTGTGAACCCGACCACAAAATGCCATTTCTCGACCGATCAAATGGCCCCCTCACCCACTCAAACCAACTAAATGATCAAAAAACACTTAAATAAAGTGTAAAACCCAAGTATGAGAAAACCTCACCGCAAGGAGGTTTGTCAAACTCCTCAACCGTGGTCCACATCGTAGCTCGTCACAGAGCAGCCTTTCTTCTTGTCCCGAAGACGCCGATAAATTGATCAAGGCGATATTTTATAGAGATCGGCAATCTCCTCGAAAAACCTCCATTTTTACGCTTTCAAAGAAATTTCCATCGGTTTTCACCCCTTTGCTACGTGTGGCAGCTACTAAACACTAGTCATATTTTGTCTTTTCCTAACTCAGACACCCATTATCACCCATTATGTCCTCTTTTCCGCTGACATTCTGCACTCATTCACCATTCATTTTCATCATTTACCATACCCTCGCGGCACATGAGCACGCGGTTATGGCGTGACTCGGTCAGATCAAAATCGTTTCACACACGAAACGACCCAAGAAACGCAGAATTCTGATCATGCTATCTGGATAACTACCATATGAATTTAGACTATCTATAACGTGAAATTCGGCTTCATCATCCGAGATCTAGAGAATAAATTCCGGATTTTTAACCTAAATTACAATTTTGTAATTGAAATTATGATTTTGCCATTTTCCGTAAATTGAAAATTTCTTCTGGTTCATAGCCTGTTATTTTTTTTTGTATAAACATAGATGGTAATAGAAAAATATGCAGAAATCCTACAGTCCCAAATCTTCTATCTTATATGTGTAATTTGCTTACCAGTCCATTTGAGCTTGTGTTGTTATAGTTTTTTAAAACTGTTTCTTCTTTTGAAAAACAAGGAGAATAAAGAGAATGTATATTACGTTTGAGGCTTGTTTGGTTCATGCTTAAAATCGTTTTTATCTAAAAAACAAGGAAAACAAGGAGAAGATTTTTGGTTTCTAGTTTTTTTTTTTTTATAATTTTTTTTCTTTTTGAAAAACACAGAAAACACTAAATTTA
This sequence comes from Tetrastigma voinierianum, assembly GCA_016808115.1. Lineage (NCBI taxonomy): Eukaryota > Viridiplantae > Streptophyta > Magnoliopsida > Vitales > Vitaceae > Tetrastigma > Tetrastigma voinierianum. Next base: position 10,721 of record JAEQBH010002669.1, on the reverse strand, counting down.
GTAAACAAGAAAAGTCTTCTAGTGTTATCTGTGTTTTAAAAAACTATTCTTAAGAACAGTTTTCAAAAATAGGAACCAAACATGGGTTTATATTTTTTCTTTGTTATGAAAAACATAAAGAAAACATAAAATACTAAATTCAAATAACAAGAACTGTTTTCAGAGAACACCAAAATGGTGTTCCTTTGTGTTTTTAAAAACTGTTTTAAAAAATATTAACTAAATAAACACGTACCTAAAACATTTTCATTCCAAATCATCAACACCTTTTCTATTTCATCAAAAAATAAAAAATAAAAAATAAAAATAAAAATTCAGTCAATCAGCCCAAACAAACATGTACCTAAGGCCATTGATGATGGGTTTGTACCATCAACTAACACAGGAGGCACTGCTACCCAATATGAGCATGAGAAACGACTAGTAATCTTTTATCATTATTTATTTAATTAAGTAAATTTTTACCTTCTTTCGTTTGTGAATTAGTTATGCTTATTTTCTTTTGCAATTATCTTTATTTCTTTAATTTCTTAATCTCGAATTGTCTCTACATGTGTAGGCTAGAAAGTTAGGTCGACCACCCATTGCTCCGGAGTTGTTTGTTCACACACATACAAAAAATGGCGATGACAAGACTTTCATATACCAAAAGTCCAAAGATGTTAATGTAAATTATTTTTAATACTGACATATTATGTCTTATCTTTCATTTAGTCGATGTTGGTAATTGAATATGTTTATGTATTTGCAAGATGCTATTGAGGCTAAGCTGCATACCACCTGGACACAAAACAATGAACAATAGATGAAAATAATTTGTTTCTAGATGTTGTGGGTGGACAACAAAAGGTTCAAGCTTATGGGCTTGACTCATAGGCTACACACATATAGAGTTTATCTTCATTCTTCTTCCACATTAGCATTTGATGTTTCTCAACAAATACGGAGGAAATCTCAAGAGGCTAAATAATAAGAATAAATAGACTGATTTAATGATTAGAGATTTGGTCGAGAGACTTTAATAATAAACTCATTGTTAAGTGATTGGATAAAATGTCTGTAGGATGACAAGGGCCGCATTCATACCATCAACCTTCACACAACAATGGTAATGAGTATCGTAGACTCCCAGCGATGATCACACCTCCGATGATGCGCACTTATCTCCACAAGAGGAATTGTTTTTAAGTACTTTTTATGTAGCTTTAATACTTTTAATCATTTAGGTACTTTGTTTAATACATTCGGACCTATTCGTAATATTGTTCTTTTTTTGTTATCAGGGATATGTCGTTGTTATATTATTAGGGCGTGATTGTTATATATAAATTTGCTTTTATGAGAATCATACAATGTGTTTTAATTAGGTTTTAAGAGCCAATTGAGGTAGTAAAAAATATAAATATTTTTATATTTCCCTACAATTTACTCGATTTAAGACCTATAGAAGGTGAATAATAAATATCAATTACCAAATAAGATATCACAAAATCACGAACTAAATATCGACTTAAGGACTTCCTCGTAGGTTAAATTATCGAAGGTTCACTGATATCACCTATAAAAGTGGTAAAAAATTATCGACGAATTACCTACAAAAATCAATAATAAAATAATTCACATGGTCTGTGAGAAAATTACCGATAGAATGCCTATGCGTGGTCACCACCACGACGAATTACTTACAAACTACCGAACAAAATACCGATGGGAATTCGTGAAAATTACCTACAAATCACCTACTGGTTTTGCCTTATTTCGCCCCCACTTCACGATTTCCCTCAACTTACCTACCACTTTTCCACAATTTACGTAACTTGGGTTCCGTGAGGTAATTTTACCTATGATTGATTTTCCGTCAAGACTATTTACCCACGCCACAACAACCGATTTTGTAAAAGAGGTTGTCGGTATTCGTAGGTAAATTCAGACATCACGAATTTTTTATATTACATATGGAATTGTCCGTAGGTAAATTCAGGTCAATTTCTCAGAAGTGTTTACTCCGTCTAATCGCCCAGCCACACAAAAGTTAAAACGACAAAAACCAAACGCTGCAACAAAATGACGAAAACCAAACACCGCAATAAAACAAAAAAATCACAAAAAAAAAATCAAGATAAAACCTAAATCGTTTTGGGATAACCACTTATTTAAGGAATAAAATAGAAAGAACGAGATAGATGGGCTTATCTTTCAGCCAAGAATGACCAAAATCACCTTATTTTTACGTAAGGAATTAAATATATTCACCCTATATTTTTGATCTTTTATGGATAATTTTAAAAGCTCCCTTTGAAATTCCTTTGAAAAAAAAAAATCATTTATTTTTTTGACCTATATTTAGCACCATCCAAGTATTTAAATCAAGTACATGGAGAATGATATATCTTAGGACCTTTTTGAAAGAGAGAAATTTTATAAAAATTCAGTTCTATGTACAATGAAATAAGGGATATTAAATGCCCCTCTATATACATTAGAGAATGTTGATGGGGTTAATAATTTATCTTTGAATTATAAATCAAATATTAAGTTATCTTTGATAAAATGCTTAGAAATTTATAAATTCGTTGTAAAATCAAGTAAAGACCATAAGTAAATTGCACAACTCTAATTTTGTTGTCAATCCTGTAAGTTTGCAACAATGATTCCATAACAAACTATTGCAATGTTGTCTCCAAAGATGACATCAAAGCTTTGCCGTTTTGTAACAAAATGAATATGTTGCAAATTTTCAGAAGGCCCATTGCAAATTTTCTTAGTAAGTCCAAGGTAATTTACTTAACACATTTTCATACATTCCGTTGCAAACGGTTACCTGCTTTGCAAACAAATCGATCAATTTGCAAAATCTTTTGTTACAAACATGATTTTTCAGAGGGAAGGTAAGCTCAATGCTCTGAGAAAGAATTTATGCACCTCAAATTAGTTAGGTTTCATGAAAAGATAATGGGAGAGAAAATTACATTTGACCACAGTTAGGGCTAGGTGTAACAAGGAGAAATTGAGGAGGTGAGTTAAGCCATCCAAATTGGAAGTGGGGGTGGGTTGTATCATGTGACACTTTAGGCATTTTGATCAAAATAATGTTAGAGAGATTAAAAATCATGCAAAGTGCCACGCTAAAAGCATGTGAGGCTACCACATCAATGTCGCACACCATGTTTGCCCATCCGTTGATCCCATTAACGGCAAGGGTATAAGTGTATCACTTCGCAGAAACATTAAAAAACATAATTTGATTCAAAGTTTAGGATTAGATTGGACATATGACCAAAAAGTCAAGAACATTTATACACCTTATCCCTCTAGAAGGTGTTCATTTAAGAGATAAAATTTATAAAACTCAGAAAATTTAAAATTTAAAATTTTCGTGATAAAGGGGGCAAAACAAAGAGGTTTATCTAATAGTCCAAAGAAAAGTTGGGATTTCTAGATCTCGGATGGTGAAACGATTGCATCGTTGGAATCGTCTCACGAAATCTAGCTACCTAGTGTATTCCTCACACCCGAGATAAATGGAATTTCACGATTTCGAGAAAATGGGTGTCGCGACATGAAGAGCCATGGATGACATATGAAATTAGGGTGACACATGGCAAGCCATGTGTCACAATGTATGGCAAAGCAGATACGTAGGTGACACATGGCATGCTATGTCACCATGCACAGCCTATGAAGGCTATATATATGGGTCTCAAATCCGCCTGGGGGTACAGCTTCAAATTCGTGGGAGCAAAGTATGGAAGAGGAGGAAGGAAAAGGAGAAGGAGGAAAGGAGGAAGAGAAAGGAGGAAAGGGAAGGAGGAAGGGAGGAAAGGAGAGGAGAAAGGGAAGAGGAAGGAGGAAAGGAAAGGGGCAAGAGAGGAAAAGAAAGAGGAAGAGGAAGGAGTGTTGAAAGAAGGAGCGTAATCTTATCTTTAGTGAATCTAGAATCGCGCTTACAAGAGAGGTAGGTTTCTCTCCTACTCGTTATTTTACGCTTTAGCTGTAATGGCTTCAATGAAGTTTCTCATCCGTTTTCCGAAATAATTTGATGTTGTGTGGTTTGCTTTGTGATTGTGTGATGGTCAAAGACCGCTTACTGTGGGTTTCAGATCGTCCAGAGATAACATCGCACCTGGGATAGCAAATCCCGAAAGGTAATGGCAAATCCGGTGTGCCCAAATTTCCGCACACCCCAGGAATCGGTCGCGCCAACTTGATCGCCATAACTTTCGTCCGAACTCGATTCTGCCGACTCTACTGAAAGGTCGCTGAGTCTATAATTTAATAAAATAAAGCTCATCCAAAATATAAAGGAATATCAATGGGTCACGAGAAGAGGAATAGTTCATTATGGTTTCCGGAACTTCTGTTTTCGGAACCGGTTTGTAATCGAAATGCTCGGGACTCATATATTCAGCAGAATTGTGTGTTGATGTTTTGTGTGGTATTACTTTACTAAAAATTTAATTTTCTCTCGACTAAGTCCGTGATTATTCCTTAGGCTGCTAATGGCTGGATTATGGTTTGTGGAATATTAATGTATATTGCCATAAATTGAATAACATGTCGAATTGGGCAAATTATGTGATATATAAAGATAAAAGATGGAAATAAATTATATTTATCGTGGCCAGATGACCGCATGCTATGTCTCACTGAATATGAATTAAGGCACTTGCCTAAGTAATAATTGGAATTTAGTTAATACATGCTTGAATGATATGTTGACATGAATGAACTGAATGATAGAAAATATGTAGTGCATGCTTATGTGATGTACTGATTTGAAAATGTGGAATATTAACAAGATCGTAATGTATGTTAAATATATGAAATGTCACATTGGGACATGAAAGGTTCATAACACACACATACACAGACGTAATGTCCATGTAGAGGTCTTCATACATTGGTCAGGTTTGAGTGCAAGGCACAAATTGCATTGCATCGTGCGCGGTAACACCACATTACATTTGAGCAGACATCAGATCATTTTGGACTCGCTTCAGCGTTGAATCGTGCGGGTTTAAATCGGACTATCCAACTCAGTCCACAACATAAACGAAAATCTGAAACGAAATGTGCCTGCATAGCAAGTAGGGATGACACCCCGAAAAAGCCAAACCCTACAGACAAACAGATCCACCTGGGAAGTTCTCAAAACGCCTGAGTATGAAGAGAATCTGCATGGCATCTCGAAAAGCCCTTTGGCATCTCCAAAAGACACGAACGACAACAAATATCACATGTGACCACTGGCCATGATACTTTGAGGCGACCGACTCCTGTGATTGGATTTTAATACACTTGCATCATAGCTGGGTCGGAGGTCGAATCAATACATGGGGCATGTAGAGGTCTGCCTCATACATGCATGTAGTTTTTCCTGCATGATAATACAAATACGAGACCCACGTACGGGTTGGTCTGACCATGAAACGAACATTCAGACGCCAAGACCTGTTTTAATACTTCAGAGATTTATCTCTATCGGCATCGCACTCATAGACCTTTCGTGCACAGGACATATACGTGCGCACGTCGCTCCTGTGAGGCCTGATTATGAAGCCGGCCTGGATCAGGGTCTGATTCTTGTTTTATGTATATATCAACGAACTTGGGTTTTTAATATGTTTAGACAAGAGTTTAATGAATAACTCTTGATCTACAAACGTATTTGGCTCAGAACTGAGATTATTTTGAAGATGGATGATTGGCCCCATTGAAATTATTTTATCAAGCATTTTTACCTCACGATATGACACATGAAGCCTCAGAGGCTGACGCAAGCACCTGAACCCCGTTTAGGGTGTCACAAAATTAATATATCTAAGCTCATATATTTTAAATATATGTCATTAAGATAAATGATTGAGAAAGAGGTACTTAATTCCATTAATAGTAATATACATGAAAATATAAAGTCCCAATCCAATTGTTACATTTTTGGTCACTAAGACTGAAGTAAAATGTGATAATTAACATCTAGTGGGGGCAAAAAAAAAGAGGATTTTGAGGGTAGGGATTCATATTTCTTTATTCTCTCATAGGACTTCTTCAATGAATCATAATCCCGTTAAACAAAACAATAGAAAATTATGTTAAACAACTAACTCTCTTAAAGTCTAAGTTTAAGGATTTGGCGTATAATATGAATATCATACTTTTTAACATCCTTTCTTACGAGTAGAGTCAAACAAACCAAACAAAGTGATTCATACACTTTCAAATAAATAAATGGAGATTCAAATTGCAACTTAAGATAACTTGAATCCAGGATCTCTCACTAAAGCAAACTCTAATACTGAGTTTAATATAAATATCATGTTTCTTAACAAATTATTCAACCATTCCAGCTCTTAGCATGAATATAAAATTAGACGCCAGTTATTGTGTGTCCACCATCAACGCATATTATTTGTCCAGTGACGTATGAGGCAGCGGGAAGGCAAAGGAATACTACCACCGACGAGATGTCACTAGGCTGTCCTGGACGTCAAATAGGAGTCCGAGAGATTAATCGTGTAAGAGATTCCTTCGTTAATCCTTCCATTTAGAAATATATGTAAAAATAATAAGGATTTCAACTTTAGCCCTTTTGATTTTTTTGATTTTCTAATGGAAATACTTAAATATGAATATGTTCAGTCGAAAAGGAAGAGGGAATTTTGATTTTTACTTCCAAATCAAGCCAACAAGCGAGGTTCCGATAATCCAAGGTGCAATCGCATTGATCAATGTTGTCCTTGCCCACTAAATGCCAATTTTTTTTGCGGATTCGATTCATTGGTTCTATACAAAATCGAGCAACATTTATGATTCAATTATCGCATCATAAGGCCGTAATTATTATAATTTAGAAACTTTGTATATCCCCATATTGATTTGAGAATAATTGCAGCGTATATAAAGAATAAAACATATTGCTCAACATTATATAAAATAATTCTGCTTTAGGTAATGATAGAGGCCTGGATACTACTTTTAATAACCATGTGAATACAAACATAATCGTTCATTTTATGACAGAACCTACGAATATTAAACAGACTATACTTATTAAGATAATAAAGGCTATCATATTCTAAAACATTATTTTCTATTAAATCATACAAAAGCATCACATTTTTTATGTCATCTTTTATAATTATTCTCAAATCAATGAATAATAAGTTTCCTTTATAATTATACTACCTCAACATACCTTTAGATGCCGCATGAACAGAGAGAGTTATATAAGGTTAAGAGCCACCTGCAACCGAGGAGATAACAATATTTCCACTACTGGATGCTTTTAAGAGGGTCCAAGCTGACTCAGATGATAAGGTGACTGAAATTGGTACCCATTAAAGTTGAGAAATCCTCTTCAGCATTCTGTAGCTCCCTAAGCATGGCCACACTGGCATTGCTTACCTAAAGAATTTTATGAATTTATAAAATACCAGAAGATGGTAAAATTTGAAGATCATTGCTATGAGCAGTATCAACCTGAACATAAATATTTTCATGAATAAATCATGGCTATTCAATAAATCTAGCTTAAAGTTAAGTTGATTAGAAATGTAATTTATAGAAAGAATACCATTATTTGTGTAATCACTTGCAGATTGTAAGATTTAAATATTCTAAATGTGTGATAATTTTTAAATTGTATTACTTTTAAAGGTGAAAGAATTTTTTCTTCCCCTAAAAGAGAGACAATTAGAAAGTGATTTAAGGAAATTATGGAAAAATTTAAAGTATATGATTCTCAAATAAAGTAAATCATTGCAGTTGGGTTTTGTTTTGGATATAGTTTTTATTTTATTATACTAAAACTTGGTGTAAAAAATAAAAATTATCTTATATATTTAAAACCAGTTTATTTATTTATTTTTTGACAACAAACCAGTTTAATTTGTTAAATAATTAAACAATTAGGTTCCTTTTTTATACTTTACTTTAAAAAATTATAAATCATTACTAATTTAATGCAATCTCTCTTGGCAATTTATATATATCATATAATTTTTAATTTTAAACAAAAGGTAAGATATATCAAAACGGGATGCTTTGGCCTACTTAATAACTATTTTCTAGAATAATTTATATTGTTTAGAAAATAATTCAGAAAAAAGGGTTTAATAATAAAAAGATGAGAATGTTTTTAATTAACATCTGTTAATTGTTTTCTAGTGTTTATACTATTTTCATAAGCTTGTTTTAGAAGTTAATTTTATAAACATAGAAAATGATTAAAAATAAAATATTAAATCTAGAATGATTTTTAAGACATAATTACAAATAAGTCATAAGGTTTTCCAAAATTCATTTCCAAGTCTCAATCAATGTTTTAAAAACAAGTTAAGACTGTCGATAGTAACCGATGACCTTTTCAGTCCAGTTTGACTACGGTTTGATCATTGATTCAACATTTGAATTATAAACCAGTAACTTATCTGATTCAATCATCGGTTCAGTTTGATTGCGATTCGATAATTGGTTCAAATACTGACAATGAACAGATAATCCTTTTCGGGTCAAACATCAGTTCGATTCGACTCTGTTTCAACCCTTGGTTCAACTTACAATTTAATCACTTGTCTAATTTGCGGTTCAATCATTGATTTAACACCAGAAATCATTAGCATATAATTTTTTCAATTCAATCACCGATCCGAATTTTAAATATTTGGGACTCTCAATAGAAAGAAATGGTCTATGGAAACTCACAAGGATGTGGAGCTTGCCGTCAAAGAGGGAAGACACAGTCTCCATAAGTTGAGTACGTTGAGGTCGCGATATCAAGTCACAAACAGACCCACTCACTTTAAACCCCTTGCTCTTCCATTCTTCTAACCTTTGATTCAGCCTGGCCTTCTCCCACAACACGTATGAACTATGGCCCTGAATTCAGCCAATTCCTTCTACGATCGCATGCCTGACAAGGTTTTCAACTAAAAATAATTAATCAGTAATTATTATACCCATAAAATTCGAAGTTGATAATGATTAGCCATGATTAAATACAGCAAGGCAACCACAGAAAAATCTCCATGGTTTAACTGACCCAATCCCAATGAGTTCCACCGGTGACAAGAGCGGTCTTCCTGGAGAGACCACTTCATTTCTGCTGCTTATCTCTGCTCCCTGCCTTGTTCATCTCAGCTGCCCCACATCCGCTGACTAAAAGCATCACTCGCTATACACACATCATCCGATAGTTGAGGTGATAATTAATATTATCTACAGAGATTGGGTGACAGATAACAAATGAAAGGGCAGTGTTTAAGCCACGTGTTGATTGGTATTTGTATGGTGTCGTTATCTCAATATACGAGTTTTTTACCACATCAATACAAATTTTAAAAAAATTACTAAAATTGGTTGAAAATTAAAACAATGCCTCAGAATGCTAAGATACACATTATTAGTTTCAATAACCGACTAGACTTTGAATTATTATTTAAGTTTAAACTATAACACGATCATCATTGATTTAAAAAAAAAAATATATATAAAAAAATCATACAATTCTTGCTTAACGCCCTTAACTTCTTAAAAAAATCTTAACTAACATTTTGTTATTTTTTACAATTTCTAAGTTAAAAATCAACCTTCCCTACTTTCTTCATTTGAATTGAAGTAATTAGTGGTTTGAAATTCAAATCAATTCCTCTCCCTTTTTCATTTGAATAAAGCTCCATAACTAGGGTTTGAAATTCTAAGGCCCCAGTTTTTACAATTTCTAAGTTAAAAATCTATTATCTCTCTGCTTTCTCTCATTTGAATCGGCGCATAACTATGACTATGGATCTTTTAAAAAAAAATCAAAGTCGTAGTCATTGTCATTGCGGCTTTAACTTAAAAAAGAAAATTTCCAAAGCCATAGTCACCCACTGGTATTTCACGATTGCAGTTTCAATACAAGAAAAGCAAGGTTGGCTCTTGATTTTCAAACCATTTTGGTATTTTTTATTTTTTTGCATTAGTTTGAGACAAAACTCACAATATATCATAACTCCGGAAAAATTACAGATGAAAGAGCAAAAATTCCATTATATAAAAAAATTGCTATAAAGAGAGAAGCCAAATTGGTCCATTACAATAAAAAACATATTTTTCAAACCCAAATAAAAATACATAAAAGATTGCGACAATAAGAAGTTTTGGCCATAATATCAGACGCTTTCTTGAACTACATCCTCACCGACATCAATGACAAGCCACAAGTCCAATCCATTTGGTACTACTATTTGATCATGGATTTTCCTGGCTAATTCGCCACTTTAATTGATGTCTACTTCCTGACACCGATTAGGCTTCAAGTAATAAGGATGATTTTTAATTTCTATCAACGCTATTCTTTACCTATTAATCCAATTCGAGTTCCAAGAAACAACGCACAGTTACTCGATCCTCCCATCAGCCACATCTGATCTGCCGCACCACACCGAGTCATTGACATCCCATCTACTCTACGTAGCTCGGTCTCTCCTCTACTCAGCACTCCATCATTTGTCGCGACAATGTCTGGCAAACGACTCTACTAAACCCTGGTTCCAATCACATATGAAACATGTTGCACTCGACTACCACTTCATTCGCGAACAAGTTCAAAATGGCGACCTTCATGTTACCCATGTTGTTTCCGCGGATAAGCTTGTAGACGCTCTCAACAAACCTCTACCCCGCACTCATTTTCATCAGTTACTACTCAAGATTGGTTTCTCCTCTCAAAGATCCAACTT